>OZ022252.1:4641773-4667125 GCA_963978915.1 Caenorhabditis parvicauda
TGAAATGATGACATTCAAGGTGACTGCAGTACTGATCAATCCTGCATCAGCGGTTTCTGGGTGAAAAACAGCAGTGGAACTGGCATCTGTGGCTACTCAAACTGCACCACGACCCCATCATCTCCGTCCAACCAGAACAACCAGAATGGAGCAGCGTCAGTGTTCGACGACAATTTCGACTCAGTGGGAAGACAGAATATCATTTTTCCATGGTTCGATTACAGATGAGCGACATGGCTGTCCTACAGTCCAGTTTCTTTGCCTCCTCCGTTTGCTTCGCCATTTTCAGTATTCTGGCAACCACCTTCAACATCCTCTTCCTCCGTCCAAACTTTGTGAGAAACTTCCGGAGAAATTATCGTTGAAGAGGATTGTTACGTGTAGCATTGTGTGTATTTTTTATGAAATGAAAAGTTCCTGATTTTATAGATTTTCTCAATGTTTTTTTCAACTGACGAGAGCAAGTATCGTCATCATTTTCCCAAGTGGGTACGCTATGTACATTACAGACACAAAAAAGTGCCAGGGGTAGGTCAAGCAGTGATATCTATTTCACACACGACTCTAACAAGTCGGTTCAATTACCCAAGTTTGAGGTAAGCCGCTGTACAAAAGAGTTTCGGTGGAGGGTCGAGCAGTGATATCCATGCCCTGCGGTTATTACTGTCCTGCAACTACTGCTGTTTATGCCCTGTGGCTATTACTGTCAGGCTTGGCTCTGGGGCTCTTACTGTCAGACTCGGCTCTGGAGCTCTTACTGTCAGCTTATGTCCTGCGACTACTGCTTTTAGGTTTTCCATGCTGCGGCTATCTCTGTCAGGCTATGCCCTGCGGTTATTTCTATCAGGCTACGCCCCGCGGCTATTAATGTTTCGATTAGCGCTGGAGCTTATACTGCCAATTTTTGTCCTGCTGATATTAACTGTCACGTTTAGCGCTGCTCTTATTGTCAGCCTATCCTTTAAACCGGTTCACTCACCCAAGTTCATGCTACTGCGACTGAGCGGTCCAGTGGCTCTAAACTTGAAGCTCTGGAATGAAAGAAAAGAATGACATTGCCCCGGGAATCTTAAATTATTACTTTCACAGTATGCCACGCGGCTCTTACTGTCAGCTTATGTCCTGCGACTATTGCTGTCAGGTTGTTCCATTCTGCAGCTCTTACTGCCAGACTATGTCGTGCGGCTCTTACTGTCACACTTAGCGCTGAGGCACCTACTGTCAGCTTATGTCCGCGACTACTGCTGTCGGGTTATTCCATGCGGCTATAATTGTCAGGCCCTGCGGTTTTTATTGTCAGGCTTAGCACTGCGGCTATTACTGTCAGACTATGCCGTGCGGCTCTTACATCAGGATTACTGTAACTACATTTTGATCTACAGCGTTTTTACGAAACCGCGACTTTTGAACTGATTTTTCACTTTCTTTTTTTTTTATTTTTTTTGAAGGTTTTTTCCCGATTTTTTGTACTTTTTTCTTTCTATACTACTAACAATACTTTTTAAGTAATGGGAAAAGGAAAAGAAGTGCCCACCGACCACCAGAAACTGATCATCGATGCTGTCCTGTCAGGAATACGACAGAATCAAGTTGCACGAGTATTTCAAGTTCACGAAACCACTGTATCCCGAATTTTGAAAAGATTCCGAAAGTTTGGAGTTTTTGGAGTGTTGCCAAGATCAGGACGGCCACGGAAGACGACAGCAAGAGACGACGCACTGATTGTTCGCCATTCACGTCTCAATCCGCGTCTGACCGGAGAAGACATCAAGAAGGATATGGTCGCTGGAAACGTTGCCAGAGTCTCTGTTTCTACAGTCAAACGTCGTCTAAGAGCTGCTGGGTTATTTGGAAGACGTCCTTGTAAGAAGCCAATGATTTCTGAGAAAAACAGAAAGGCTAGAGTTGAGTGGGCAAAAGACCATTTGAGCTGGACCGTCCACGACTGGAGGAAAATCCTTTTTTCCGATGAAAGTAAGTTTTGTTTGTTTGGTTCCGATGGCATTAAGTATGTCAGAAGGCCAATCAACAGCCGGTTCAGTTCTAGGTACCAATTGCCCACGATGAAGCACGGTGGCGGTAGCGTCATGTTGTGGGGTTCGTTTAGTTACGACGGCGTTGGCCCATTGCACTGGATTCAGGGCAAAATGAATGCCAATGACTACAAGGATATTATTGTTAATGTTCTTGTACCATTTGCTGGTGCCAACATGCCGATTGGTTGGGTGTTTCAACAAGATAACGACCCGAAACACACTAGCCGTCTTGTTCGCGAATGTCTCCAGGATGAGGCTATCGATGTTCTTCCGTGGCCCAGTCAGTCTCCAGACCTCAACCCTATAGAGCACTTATGGGAAGAACTCGAGAGACGCGTTTCCGGCCATTACACATCCAATGCCGCGCAAAAATACGCGGTTTTACAAGAAGAGTGGAAAAAAATTCCGCGAGTCAAGTTGGAGAACTTGATTGAGAGCATGCCGAGAAGATGTAAAGCCGTCATTGATAATTTTGGTTATGCCACTAAGTATTAAGGTTTTAATAATGTTTTGATGTTCATTCCTTATCGATTTGAATTGTTACTCCAAAATTTTTGTGTGGCGAACACAGGGCGCGAAACGGACCAGGCGCTGCCAGCAGCGCCTGGTCCACTTTGCGCCCTGTGTGCGCCTCACTTGAAAAAACCAGCGAGAGGGGCGAACTTGTGCTAACCCGGTGTTCGCCCAAAAAAAGACCTGTGTTCGCACGGACAAAATCGTGTGCTCGCCCCAGAGAAGGCTTGTGCTGGCCTGAAAATTACTGTATAGTACAGATATACAAAACAACATCGGTATACAAATTTATTCATTACAAAAAATAATCAAATAAAAACAACTCTTCAGCTGGGTAGAGGACAGCTTCGGTTTCCTTATAACAAGTCATCCTGGTATCCAAGTCTTTCTTTGATGGTTCAATCTTCATCTGTAATGTATTTTTTTACTGATGATCAGGCTAAAACTACTACAAATGCCTCTATTACACAGATCATTCAAAAAAAAAACCGGCAAGATTTAACGAGTTTAAAACTTAAAAATATAACAAACCTTAGTGACCTCGGACAACTGCTTTTCCTAGGTTCTCGATGATCTGCTTCCCGCCATCAACTTGGTTGTTGTCAATTTGATGAGAAAGTATTTCTGATTGGAGTGACTCCATGTTCAGCAGCAACCTTAAATTTTGAGGATGAAGCATGATGTACAGCATTTCAGTGAAGAGATTAGGAAAGCATAATTCTTTTCTCATCAATTTTTAAAAATTCTAACGTTATATCAATGTTGTTAGTGATTCAGATGTTAGTCTTCTCCGGGCGAAAGTCAAAACTTCAAATGTTTTAACAAAAAGAAACCTTGATTGAAACACGTCATGATGACTCGTTTTTCAACTTCAGATCAGCCTGTGAGCGTATAGACATCTGAAACGTAATTTGAAAAAAGCAAAGTGAAAAAGCAATTCACTCTCAGCATTTTTGTTCAGACAACTGTCGGAAAAGTATCATTTTAAAAACCTTACTTTATTTTTTTGAAAATATGGAGTATTGAATGGTTCATGTAATCAGTTTCAAAACTCTAATTCTCCGAAAAAATTACCTTGGTGAGTATTAGATCCGGTGACGAGGTTTCATCGAGTTCATCTGAAAGAAAAAAACGTTTTGATAATAGTCATGAAGAATGAGGATTCAAAGGAGAGTTTTGAATGTTTCGGAGATGGGCTTCGAATTATTGAAAGCAAATCCAAGCTAATTAGCGGTTAGTTTTCCTAATTCAACTGTAGTAAGCATTCAGAAAAGGAAAGTCAATCAAGTCACTTAACTCGTGTGAAATCGATACTAGAGCACATCTTATGAAAAGTTTTATGCAAATACATCTTTATAAGAAAATCCTAAAAATTTTCTAATTCAAATAAACCATTTCCTCACAAAATGTATACACTACATAGTGAGTCAGTTGCGAGAATTACTTATAAACAGCTTATAATTGTTTGGGACGTAACGAACTATCACAAAACGCACATATCTAGCAAAAAGTCTAACCGATTTCAAACTCGCGGCAGTCGCATTTTTGTAAACTGAGTACGGTAGGCTCGGACTCTCACAACGAACAGTTAGATCTTTGTGGATTTAAATTATTATTCCTACTTTTAGTCCATTGAAATTAAAGGCGCATTTCTTAATCGTTCATGTTTTTCGAAGCGAAACTGCTACGGTAACTAAAAAACCGATTTACGGAGGTCAGACTTTTTTACAGGTAGAGGAAGATATGTGAAACGTCAATAAAGCTAGCTTCAGGAGAAAAAATATTGAAAAAATAAAATAAAAAATGATTTATGCAGCTTGCAAAACTGCAATTCGCGGCGCACTTTTGTTGCCACAAAAACGCCTATAGGCGCAATTGTGGTCCACTCACTGATATCGGCACAAATGTGCCTGAAAAATGCCCAGTGCGCGCCGCAAATTTCAGCGCGCCACAAGTTCGCCCATAGAAAACCCTGTGCATGCCGGTGAAAAATTTTGGAGTTACAACCGTTTACCATTATGTTTTTGAGTTTGTGGAAAATGTGTTTTTTATAGTGTCTGAGAATAAATTTTTTATTTTTTTTCTCTTTTGGTCTGATTTGAATTCGTTTTGACATAAGATGTAATAATGTTTGAAGTATTACCATTCAAAAAATCAGACCGATAGGTGAGGTTTGACAAGAGTTATGGCCGAAAATAAAAACTTTCTAAACTTTTGAACGCTACTGTAATTGTCAGGCCCTGCGGTTTTTATTGTCAGGCTTAGCACTGCGGCTATTACTGTCAGACTATGCCGTGCGGCTCTTACTGTCAGCTTATGTCCTTTGACTATTGCTGTGAGGTTATTCCATTTTGCGGCTATTGCTGTCAGGCTGCGCCCTGCAGTCATTACTGTCAGGCTTGGCTCTGGGGCTCTTACTGACTGTCAGGCTATGTCATATTCGTCGTTCATTTACAAGGGATCGGGCATCAGATTGGTGTTCATAAAATATTGATCAAACCTGCTGTCAACGTATTCTTGCTATACTCAGATAACATTAGTAAATTGAAAAGAAAAAACTGAAAATTACTCCCTGCCCAAGAATTTCGTGGGAAACCGTGACCAAGGAAATTACATGGGGCGCGAGGCGCCCCAGTATTTGACTTGTTCTAACGTGGGATTGCCACCAGGACACACTAAAATTGTGAATTCTGACTGGTCTCTAAGGTTTTCGAATATGCTGAAGATGGTAAAACTGCTCTCAAAAGTTGCGGAACCGACCTGGTTTTCGAGTTATGATCGTCACCAGTTTAACGTGTAAATTGGGAAGAAAAGTGGACATCTGTCGATTTGGGCCGGTATTCATACATCAATTTTGCACTGATTTGATTTTTTTAAAAAATGCTCAGGGAAAGCGACTTGCAACAGATCTGGCCTCAGTCGAATCAGATCTGCTCTCACATGGGAATGCTACCAAGACACCATGAAATTGGAAGGTCTGACTTATCTCCTAGGTTTTCAAATACGCTGAAGACGGTAGAACCGGTTTCAAAAGTTGCGGAACCGACCCGGTTTTAGAGTTATGGCCCAAAAACATAGGAAAAATGTCGTTTTGAGCTATTGAGCACATGCGATTGGTCGAGCGAATGATGTTTCGCTTCTGTTCTATGAAAAAATCATTTTGTGAAAAAAAATCATTCATACTGTCATATACGTAGTGGTGCCTATGGCGCCATTCTAATCTAACTCCGCATTCCAATGTCCTAGATAACTTTTACGACCTGTTATCTTATGGTATTTAAGAGAACATGCACATGCAATAATTGAGATAGTCAGGAGGTGGCCCCCCTCGCTCCCCATCCACGTCGCTACACCCTTACACTGGATGGAATAAACATGTACTGCTCTGCCTCGAATCTTATACACACGGGAAGTGTATAACATGGAGCTTCTACCATCGAGAAGAAACCTTCTCATCGAACAACTTCGCAGTTCCCTCCATTCTTTACTCCTACTTTTGCTGGTTGTGTGGTCGAGAGAAGAGAGGAGCATCAAGCTGTTTCCCGCGCCTGATGACACCAGGAACTGACGAAGGGGTCGAAACGAGGTAAGAGTGATGAGAACGTAGTCAAAGTATTTTTCCAAAAAAAAAACAATCACTTTTCCGCTACACCAAGATACGTTCACATCATTCATGTATGTGTTTATACTCCAATTGCATGTTCTTTTTTGTGAACCGAAACAAAAAAAAACCAAATAGTACCGTAACGTGAATGTCTTTAATACCTAGCGGTAAAAATCCCAATGTTGTCCAACGTCCTGCTAAT
Organism: Caenorhabditis parvicauda; assembly: GCA_963978915.1. NCBI lineage: Eukaryota > Metazoa > Nematoda > Chromadorea > Rhabditida > Rhabditidae > Caenorhabditis > Caenorhabditis parvicauda. Next base: position 4,648,129 of record OZ022252.1, read on the forward strand.
AAAGATACGTACAGACTCAGTATTTCAACAGCACGCCAAGCAGAAGAGTCAACACCAAAATGTAGAGTAACTGGCCCGCTCGAAAAGATCCAAACAATACTGATGTGCTACTAAGAAGATATCTGCTTGAACCTCCCTACATGAATTATGAAGAAATCTGCTGTCCAAGATTTCATAAAGAAGATGTCCGAAGATGCAATTTTGTCCTGTCCCGAAATTATCCTGCCAACAGTAACTACGAAGTTTAGTGTCCACAACACCGCCAAAACCTGCGAAGAAGACCTGGGATGTACATCTGGAACCACAGTACTAAGACAACACCGCTGACAATATTCTTCAAACAGCTGAAGAAGACCCGCCGAGAACCTCATGAGCAAGCCATTATTGCTCTTTTTCGATGCATTCACGTAATTATTTGACATTTTTGTTGTTTATCCTACCATTAGTCCCACCGGAAAGTTGCACGCGTCTCTGAGAAAACAAACAAAAAAAATTTAAAAGCTGGTGTTCCTACGCTGAAGACAAGAAACGCAGCTGATAAGCCGAGTAATATCATCCAAACTACAACGGCAACCGTGGCATTGTCATCTTTGAGATGTAGCTTCCATCTCAACCAGCCACCGCTCAATCAACGAAGATCGCATTCATCTTCAAGAGCAAGAAGATCTCTTCATGTCTGCTGAAGGAAGTAGGCTGGGACACCACTTTTTAAAAAAATTTCCAAATACATTTTGCTCACGGGGACGCTCGCTTCTTTTCCAAAAAGGGGGGATGTCATATACGTAGTGGTGCCTATGGCGCCATTCTAATCTAACTCCGCATTCCAATGTCCTAGATAACTTTTACGACCTGTTATCTTATGGTATTTAAGAGAACATGCACATGCAATAATTGAGATAGTCAGGAGGTGGCCCCCCTCGCTCCCCATCCACGTCGCTACACCCTTACACTGGATGGAATAAACATGTACTGCTCTGCCTCGAATCTTATACACACGGGAAGTGTATAACAATACGATGCGTTTCTGAAGAAAAAAATCGTTTTTTCTAATTTCAAAATTTGCATAGGATCATGTGTAAAAATGCTTATCATTGCAAAAAAGGGGTGTGCGAACTAGGCCGCCAACGTCTCAAAGAAAAATCGTGTTCTCGGTGGCCTAGTGGTTATGCCGCAGGGCTTCTGCTTTTGTCTTGGAGGGTTCGAGTCCAACGTTCTGCAATGTTTTTTGTTTTTTTTTCTGTATAAATTATGTTAGACGTACGACTAAACATCATTGAGTGCTCGGACATATTTGCTTTAAATTTTTTTAATATGAAGTGAGAGTACTGTGCATCCAGGCCTGGGTCCGGACCGTATTCGACGCTTCCCGAACTGCTCTTCTACGGAAATTCAGACTTTCTATGTACATGTGATGAACCCTCGTTTTGTAACTGTCCCAACTGGCGTTTTCGTTACCGTAATTACTGTTTTTCAATCCATATGCATCGTTGTTAAGATATTTCTGATAGCAAAAATGTTTTGAGAGCATTTTGATACGTTTGTAGAGTTCAAAAAAACATTTCTCACTCGTTTGTAATAACTACCTCATAAAAATATATAATTTACTCCTACAAAACAAACAAGAAACATTGCAGAACGTTGGACTCGAACCCTCCAAGACAAAAGCGGAAGCCCTGCGGCATAACCACTAGGCCACCGCGAACACGATTTTTCTTTGAGACGTTGGCGCCCTAGTTCGCACACCCCTTTTTTGCAATGATAAGCATTTTTACACATGATCCTATGCAGATTTTGAAACTAGAAAAAAACGAGTTTTTACTTCAGAAACGCATCGTATGAATGGTTTTTTCTCACAAAATGATTTTTCATCCAAAAGAAGCGAAACATCATTCGCTCGACCAGCCGCATGGGCTCATTAGCTCAAAATGACATTTTTCTATGTTTTTGGGCCATAACTCTAAAACCGGGTCGGTTCCGCAACTTTTGAGACCGGTTCTATCGTCTTCAGCGTATTTGAAAACCTAGGAGATAAGTCAGACCTTCCAATTTCATGGTGTCTTGGTAGCATTCCCATGTCAGTCGAATTCAGCGTGGCACGATCTGGCGTGGTTACAGCCAGATCTGATTCGACTCGGGCGAGATCAGATTCAAAATTCCTCCTTTATATTTAGGGTTTTTCTTATCAAAAATAACACTGTCCAATATGATCAAATTTATTTTACAAATATACATATACAATTAAATAGACTAATGTCCACTTCGGGTCTTCTCTTGTAGTGGTGCTTCTTCGAGTTATTAGACTTTGAGACTCCTGTAATAATGTTCTGTTTTGCGATATAACTTCACTGTAACGATACTCCCACGATCCAAAACTTGTCACGAAATTAATCTATGAGACATGACTCCGACTAGGCTTGAACCCCAGAAGTACTCTAAAAAAAATAAACGGGCATTAGCTGGGGTACCCATGCCCAGCTGGTTAGCGGCCAGGTTGCGTCGGATTAGCGGCCAGGTTGCGTCGGATTAGCGGCCAGGTTGCGTCGGATTAGCGGCCAGGTTGCGTCGGATTAGCGGCCAGGTTGCGTCGGATTCGCGGCCAGGTTGCGTCGGATTAGCGGCCAGGTTGCGTCGGATTAGCGGCCAGATTGCGTCGGATTAGCGGCCAGGTTGCTTCGGGTTAGCGGCCAGGTTGCTTCGGATTAGCGGCCAGGTTGCTTCGGATTAGCGGCCAGGTTGCTTCAGGTTATCGGCCAGTTCACAGTCAATTCCCATCCAAATGTCCAATGCCATTCACGTCACTTCGGAAGGCCAAAACAAAAATTGTGGGACCTTCATCCATGTAGATGATCACCCGATCTACAGTCCCGCAATCATCTGATCATGAAGATGTAGATCAGATGATCATCTACAACCATCTTATCTACATCTTCTTCATGATCAGATAATCATGGGGATGTAGATCTTACGATCATCTACATCTTCATGATCATCAGATGATCATGGAGATGTAGACCCGAACAGCTAGTTCCAAAAATGGTGGGATTTCCATCCCATGATCAGATGATCACCGTCGCTCGCCATCCTCCGAAGAGAGATGCGGAGCTAACTCGATCAAATGTGCGCGCTGTATCATTCCATCCTTGCGTTGACCTGCCGCGGGTTTCGCCGATCAGCGCATCGCCGTTTAGAGCGATCCCATCCTAAGCCCAGCTAGCGCACGCCATATGCCCAGCCGATGCACATCGCAATGCCCAGCTCATCGACGTTTATAGAAACCCCAGCCTAATGCCCATTTTTGTCGGCATACCCCATCCTATGCCCAGCCAGTGCACACCATATGCCCAGCCAGTGCACACCATATGCCCAGCCAGTGCACGCCATATGCCCAGCCAGTGCACGTCATATGCCCAGCCAGTGCACGTCATATGCCCAGCCAGTGAACGCCATATGCCTAGCCGATGCACATCGCAATGCTCAGCAAATCGACGTTTATAACAACTCCAGTCTAATGCCCATTTTTTCCGCATACCCCGTCCTGTGCCCAGCCGTTGTCCATCGCAATGCCCAGCTTATCGACGTTCAGAGCAACCCCAGCCTAATGCCCATCACTGCCCAGATACCCCATCCTATGCCCACCCAGTGCACGCCATATGCCCATCCCAATACCCAGCTTATCAACGTTTAGAGCAACCCCAGCCTAATGCCCATCACTGCCCAGATACCCCATCCTATGCCCACCCAGTGCACGCCATATGCCCATCCCAATACCCAGCTTATCAACATTTAGAGCAACCCCAGCCTAATGCCCACACCTATTTTTTACACCGGCCTTATGCCCAGCTGCATGCACAGCTTATGCCCGTTTAAATTTTTTAGAGTATGTCTATGACTATAAAGCATTGTCACACGTATTTCAACGACTAGGCAGACTTACTTAGACATCAAGATTTTTTGACTGCGCATCAGCGTCAGAAGTATGTAAAAAATTAAGCAGTGTTGTCAGAAGTTTGTCTACAAATAAGCAGCGGTGTCAGAAGTAGGTTTACAACTAGGGAGAAACGTCTCGGAATTTTCAACAAGCGCAAATAAACTAAATATTTACCTTCGATTATCCTTCAATTCTTCTATCCTATGACCGTTCACCCACCATTCGCTAGCCATGACGTCTTGGAGATCTTCATGCCAATGTCATCGTCGACCTGGAATGAATTTGGAATCTTTATTTCATTAGACTTTTCCATTGGTAATTTCTACAACCTATCAGAATAATTTTTTTCAACGAACAGTGTATTCAGAAGTATTTCAAAGACCAGACAACAAGATCAGAAAAATATCTTCAACTAAGAATAAGAGTTTTTGCATTAACAAAAATCACAATTTTAATAGAAGACTGAAGAGCTACCTTTGAACCTTCCTTATGTTCTTGTCGATCCAGTGTGTGTTAGCCGTCCGGTCCTGGAGTTTCACGCCATCTTGTCCAGCAGAGTTTTCCGTTGCCGTCTTTTACAATCTGAAATGAAGTTGAAACCCTGACTTCATGAGATTTCTCTTTATTTTGTGCGAGATGGCTTGAATTGTACCATTATAAGAGTTATCCTGTAATATTTGGCTGTCAATAATTTCTACGAGACAGTGATAAAACTTGCACGTTATAACTAACAATTGAAAAAAAATGAACTTACGAAATCAAATTTCCGATGTCGCTTCTTGGCAACAAACTCCTATAAATTAGCGCCAAACTATTCGATTTTTTTCCAAGGGTCTTTTGTTATACACTACTAATGTATTAAGTAAGTATTAAAATTGAACCTTTCACATAAAATTTCTGAATGGGAGCAGTTTTGGTTAACGGAATCGTATAATTCTATCAAACCTCAACTAGAGTGGTGAATCTGTGAATTTCCAAAGAGAGAGCACATATCTTCCTCTACCTGTAAAAAAGTCTGACCTCCGTAAATCGGTTTCTTAGTTACCGTAGCAGTTTCGCTTCGAAAAACATGAACGATTAAGTAATGCGCCTTTAATTTCAATGGACTGAAAGTAGGAATAATAATTTAAATCCACAAAGATCTAACTGTTCGTTGTGAGAGTCCCGACCCTACCGTACTCAGTTTACAAAAATGCGACTGCCGCGAGTTTGAAATCGGTTAGACTTTTTGCTAGATATGTGGAGAGATTTTTAAAAAACTAAACTTCAGATCAAATTCACGAATTATAAAATTTTCGAAATTTCTCTTACGTAATTTCAACTTGATTCGAAAGCTCACCATTTTTTAAATCAGCACTTCCGAGAGATAGGGGTCTTTTCACTTGATCCAACCTGAAAAGAAACGTTTGAAACATTCTAAAAACAAGAAACTGTAACGGAATAGGAGCGAAAAAAATAAAGAAAAAGTTTAAATTTGAATTTACGGTAAGGTGCATAGGAGCACGTTTACTCAACATATTCTCCCGACTTGGAGAATGTGTTCAAGTTTTATTTTTTTGATAAGTAACATTTTTAGTATTTTGTTTGACTGTTTCATGCAGAGTAATGTGTAGAAAACGGATAGTTTGAGAATTTCGAAGCCGAAATATTAATTTATTCTTATTCAAAGTTTTTTTTTCGCATGCGTTTGATTTTTTGTTGAGAACCTATCAAATGACATGATCATGGAAACAAAAACGTCAGTGTCGACTCCAAGCTAGCTAACTATGACCATCAAAAAAATCTATCTAATTATGACATTCACTGAGCAGATCAGAGCAGAAGAAAGATAATATAGTAGTCTAAACGAATTTTTTTAAAACCAAAATTTTTTCAATTACTTCTTCGACAAGTCATTGAAAATGCCAGAATTTCGATTTCTCGAGAAGAATGTCTTATGAAACAGATAATGTTCATCGAAAAAACTATGACTCGAATCATCTGGTCAGTTCTGGCTCGATCCAACCAGATCTGACTCGACTTCAAGCAGATCTGATTCGCCACTCTGAGTAGAATGGTAAGATAATAAGAACTAGTTTAAAATGTTCCAGATATCTATTAAAACGATAGAGTAAGTGTCTAGAGAAGTCTAAAGTTCGTTTCATACACTTTTTCGATGAATTTTGTAGCGTTTATTCGCCAGTTTAGTGAGTTGAATCAGATCTGGTGTGACCGAGCCAGATCTGACTCGACCATTTTTTCCATTTTTTGTTTTTTTCTATGAAGACGGTAGAATTTCGAACTGATATTTCAACACACATCTACCCACATGATTCCCTTATTAATGGCATAACTTTCAAAGGGATTGGAGGTTAAGATTAGATCTGATTCGACTCAGGCCAGATCTGATGCAACTCGTCGTGTCTGAGTGTGTTCGGTCGCCTAGTGGTCAAGAGCTAGGGCTCACGCTTTTGGTTTCGGGAGTTCGAATCCCACTCGTTCCATTTTGTTTTGCTTTTTTCATGCTTATTGTTGATTTTTTTTGAAAATTTCCAGTCACGTATTATTACAACATTTCTTGAAATTATAGAAAAAACAAAGAGATTCAGATCAAAAATATATTAGGACACAAGTTATTATAGATAACTCACAACTACAAGAAGTAATATGAATCAGCCATACTCACAATACTCTTTGTGAATTGGTAGTCCTAACCCTGGCAACTAGTGACGAAAAATGTAGATTTTATAGTTAACTAATAATTGGGTGATTTTCTGTAGAAGTACGATGTTGTGAACATACGTCAAACTGAAGAGTACTTCGCGGCATAATGAAGTATAAATTCTTTCCGGAGCGTTGAGAAACATTCATACATTGAACGGTTAGAAGTAAAACGAAATCAACAAAAAGCATAAAAAAGCAAAACAGAATGTAACGAGAGGGATTCGAACTCCCGAAACCAAAAGCATGAGCCCTAGCTCTTGACCACTAGGCGACCGAACACATTTTTTCAAATCGGTGCAAAATTGATGTATGAATACCATCCAAAAACGATAGATGTCCACTTTTCTTCCTAATTTACACGTTAAACTGGTGACGATCATAACTCGAAAACCAGGTCGGTTCCGCAACTTTTGAGAGCAGTTCTACCATCTTCAGCATATTCGAAAACCTTAGAGACCAGTCAGAATTCACAATTTTAGTGTGTCCTGGTGGCAATTACATGTAAGAAAAAAGGGCTATGTTGAGGATAGATTGCGCTCACTCTATATTCTCAACTTAATTTACAGAAATCAGTTACGGTTCCGAACCGTCCGTTTCTCTTAACAATAACAAGTTCTCTGTACGAACCTTTTATTACTATAACATAATAAGCCTTGACGGTGCTGGGTATGCGGATCGGTCTCCATTTCGGCCCGTAACTGCCATAATGACTCCGCTTCCTCCACTTCACTCTAGCTTTCATAATCAGACTTCGTCTGTCATCTTCCGCTGGCGTTTCCCCTGTGGGATCTCTATCACCTTCACCGAAATACTTATCTGGTTCGTTCTCCATTGCCAAAACTGTACCGTACTTCTTCTCCAACACTTGCTACTCTCTCCTTCTTTCCGTAACTCACACTATCCGTATCACCCGGCGTCTTCATCATTTGACGACCCGATATCGGGTTCGGAGCCCTGCTCCTCATGGCCCAATGCCTCTTTGGCCTCGTAAACCTCACCGGTCCCGGAGACTTCACTCTCTGCTCCAACGTGGAATTCTCACTACTCACGTGGTCCGAAACTCTTGTGGAGGCCAGAGACTCGACTCTCTGCTCCCGCGGCACTGTGCCATTACTCACGAGGGTCGGAATGGGGTTCGTTCAACCGCTCCATTCGTCCAGTTACTTGTCGGCCGTAAATGGTTGGAAGATTGTGGAAGTGTCGCAGACTCACCACTCTGCTTCACCGGCAGTTTTCCACCATTCGACCTTACCGGTCCAGACAGACAATCTCTTGCGTAGTGCCCCACTCCTTGGCATCTGAAACAGGCGTTTGACCTCCGGGTCAGACCGCCACTGCTCGATTGGATTGGGAGCACTCTTCATTGGTTACTCACACTTTCCAGACACCTCGCACCGCTCTCACTCCGGTCTCTGAACATATCCTGATACGCACGCCCGTTTTCCTGCTCCCTTATACTTACTTTCAGAATATCCATGAACTCACACAGCCACCAGTCGTTAACGCTGCGCTTCTTCAATTTTGCCCTGATCTCATCGTGCAGCTTACCTTGGAACTTACTCAAAATTTCTTTCTGAACTGTCCGCGCAAATGCCTGATAGGCTTCTTCTTTGAGATCCCTGATCTCGTACTCTAGCTCAAGGAACGACATCATTAATGGTCTTTTATTTTCATCTACCTCTACAGCCGCTATTCTCTCTATCACGTCTCCGGTGCTGCCACGTGAATACAACTCTCTTTTTTACTTTAGGTTACTTTTTGCCCGTTCATACGCTCCATCGCCACAACGTATGTAACTGACCGCCCGGAGAGGATTCTCACCTAGACACGTCTTCAGATGCGCTAGCTTTTCCCACTCGGACCAACACAGGGGGTCAACAACATTTTTCAGGTACTCTTCTAGGTATGAAAATTCGTCATACTTTCCATCAAAATGCACCCGTGGTCTCTGTGGTTCCGCTCTGTGGGACACCCGGGCTCTGGTCTCACTGTTCGAGTTATCAAAGCGCCGTACTCTCATCTTCATTCTCACCAACTCCGCATCAATTTCCATCTTCTCTACCGCTCTGCTCACTTTCACTATCACATTCACTAGACGTTCTTGCAGCTTAAGGTCTGACTTCCTCACTCTCATTTTCAACTCTTCCCACTTCTGAAGTGCTCTGTCAAGGCACTCTAGCGCAGCATGCACTGTCTCCGGCTCATTGCCCCGCTCTACCGCATGGCTGACTAGTTCAAACCTCATTTTTATCTCTCTCTCTCTCTCTCTCTCTCTCTCTCTCTCTCTCTCTTTCTCTTTCGTTCTTTCTTGATCTTGCTCGGTGGTTCTTTCGTGGTAGCCGGGTTCAACAATTGTCTAATTGCACCACTTGTTGAGGATAGATTGCGCTCACTCTATATTCTCAACTTAATTTACAGAAATCAGTTACGGTTCCGAACCGTCCGTTTCTCTTAACAATAATAAGTTCTCTGTACAAACCTTTTATTACTAAAAACCTGAATCATATTATTAATTGACAAATCCTCCGCCCACTTTGCCCCGCCCCCTTTTTCGTGAGGCAAATTTTTGGGTGGTCCTTTTTCATTTCTAAAACGCACATTTACCACTGTAGAGAGAGAGTGAGATGTGGGTCCTCACGTCAGAATTTTTATTTTCACGTGATCCATCTTTTTTTCGGCTTGAATTAAGCAAGGGGTTGTGCAAAATGGCTAGCAGTTAACGGGATTCAAACTCGCATAAAGAGAGTACAAATCAGACGCTTTAACCACTCGGTCATCGCTGCACGTTTTTGCGAGCGCTTTTCGCGTGACCACTGGGGGCCCTCGCAGGTTGTTGCATTAGTTCTAGCCAAACTCGCATTAGTGTTCGCCGTGTTTGGAAGGAAGGAAGGAAGGAAGAGAGAGAGAGAGAGAGAGAGAGAGAGAGAGAGAGAGAGAGAGAGAGAGAGAGAGAGAGAGAAAGTGAGTGAGAGAGAGAGAGAAAGTGAGTGAGAGAGAGAGAGAGAGAGAGAGAGAGAGAGAGAGAGAGAGAGAGAAAAGTGAGTGAGAGAGAGAGCGAGAGAGAGAGAGAAAGAGAGAGAGAGAGAGAGAGAGAGAGAGAGAGAGAGAGAAAGTGAGTGAGAGAGAGAGAAAGTGAGTGAGAGAGAGCGAGAGAGCGAGAGAGAGAGAGAGAGAGAGAGAAAATCAGCAGAAGCCTTGCTTCAAAAAACCACTACCATTGTTTTCAATCAAGAAGTAAAAGAAAAATGGAAAAAGGGTCCCGAGCGTAGCGAGGCCAAGTCTGCTTGTATTAATTACACAAACAATGATGGAAACTTGAATGGCTATTTGGTCACACTGTCTTTCCGCGGCCAGTTCTCAGCTCATAGGAGTCGGATCAACTCAGGAAATTGGAACTTTATAAGACTTGGTAAACTTCACATAAGATCCATGTAACCTTGTATTAAGATCCCCATAACCTACGTATAAGACCTGAGTCAGTATAAGACTTGGTAACTTCAACATAAGACTTTATAAGTTCATATTAATCTCACATTAACTGAATCTCAAAAATGAGGAATTTCTGAGATTTAACTATAAGACCTGGTGAATGTGGTATAAGACTTGGGTATGGTTCATGAGAGTCGGAGTAGTATAAGACTTGCTAACTTCTGTTCAAGACCTGTTAACTTCCATATAAGACTTTGCAACTTCCAACTAAACTCACTATACCGATGTTTAACAAGTCTTGTTACGAACATGTCAGGTCTTGTAACAAGGTTAACAGGTCTTAATATGATCTTTGAAATTTCATGTGAAACGCGAAAGATCGGCGAAACCCGCGGATGGTCGGCGACTGATTCCTGTCACTCTCGGCAACCCTCTATGCTTTTATCTTATTTAAAACAAGCAGGTAGTCCTCGCTACGCTCAGAGTCCCTTTTCCCCTTTTTCTGAGCAAAATCGCACTGTTTGAATTTTTGATTGGAAGAAGAAGTGGTTTTTAGAGGCAACGGTTTTGCTATTTCTCTCTCCTTTACCAATCTGATTGCGGCCATAACTAATGCCAGTGTTGTTAGAACCAATGCACTACGGCGCGTTGATCCCCGTAGCCATCAGTGGTCACGCGAACGGTCGCCACAAAATTTCGTGCAGCGGTGACCGAGTGGTTAAAGCAGACAACTTTCACGTGCTCGTCGCGGGTTCGTATCTCTTCTATGCGCACTTTTGCACAACCCCTTCCTCTCCCTTGACCCCAACCGAAACCAAAAAGCTTCACCCAAAAATTTGCCTCACGAAAAAGGGGGCGGGGCAAAGTGGGCGGAGGATTTGTCAATTAATAATATGATCTCCTAGAGAGGGATCAAACCACTTGTCGATTATTAGTTGTATGTGCAAGATGACGCTTTTGCCTTTTGATTTTTGGATTGGCCGATGGTATTCTGGAGATGCAACTTGGTATTTTGGCAGCAAGACTTGTTATTCTATCAGTAAGACTTGGTATTCTATCAGTAAGACTTGGTATTATAGCAGTAACACTTGGTATTCTAGCAATAAGACTTGGTATTACGACATTAAGACTAGGAAAAGGTTCCAAGTAAGACTTGGTAAACTTGTCATAAGACCTGGTAAGTTCGTCATAAGACCTGGCAACCTCCATACCAGGTCTTGCACTTTTGGATTTGGAGGTTAAGGGGATCTTACTACGAAGTTACATGGATCTTATGTGGATTTTAGTAAAGTCTTATAAAGTTTCAATTTCCTGAGAAAACGGTGAAAACGCCATAGGATAGGTTCTGTTGAAGCGGAGATGCGTATTGACTTTTTAATTCCATCAGACCGCGCGCTGCTGCGCGGCACGGATTTTCTTAGTTTTGGAATTCAAACTGCCCACAACGTGACCGATTTATCGCCTAGCATTTTAATTTTCGAAAATGAAGCTTTTAAGAAGTTCCAAGTTGTCTGAAAGTTCACGTTTTTTTGAAAGATTTTTTCATTCTTTGTTTCGAGATCAAAACTCTCATATTAACACGTGAAACCGATATTTATTTCAACCCGTAACACTCCACGCGTTACGTGGAAGATGAGTTCGATTTCGAACATGGTCTTAGCAATAATATTGTTGCATATGTGGATTCACCTTTGCTGTGCAGAACGAGAAACTATTTCTGTTCAAAAAACAAGCGGTATAGGTGAGTGTCAGGGAGAGAGAGAGAGAGAGAGAGAAAAGAGAGAGAAAAAGGAGAGAGAGAGATAGAGAGAAAGAGAGAGAGAGAGAGAGAGAGAGAGAGAGAGAGAGAGAGAGATAAGAAGAAAGAGTCTTTCAGTTTGTCCTGGTGGTTCAGCTCCATTTGCAACGAAGAATCCGGTGACCTCGTCGTCAAGTTGCTCCAAGACATCAGAATGCAATCCACCTGGTTCTGTCCAGCTACTTACTATCTGGCCAACGGGCTTCTGTTACGATCTGGGCTTCCATGGTAAACATTGCTGCAGTGAGTCGACTGAAAAAAGAAACACACCGACTGTTCTTGTCTTCAGCTGCCTTCGCGTGCAAGTCGAAAATGTTCAACGTCGTCTTTCCAAAGAAAGATTATTACGGAAGTCTGTGTTTTAAACCTATGGTAAGTGGTGAAGTAATTCGAAAATCCCTTTTGATTGGCAAATTGTAAACGTGCTGTTGATAGAATCTCTAAAAAGTTCATCTGCTGTTGATATGAAGTTCATAGGTCGTTGATACGACGGGTGACTTGATGCCCATGAAGTCGACCCACTGGAACGCTGAGTTCTTCTTTCGATAGAAGCCTGCTTGACTCTTCCAGGTGTGGTGAGGTGTGCTCGTCGGCGTCATCCAGGCCGTACTGGCTGGAGGGTGAGGCGTCAGAATTCGTCTCTTGCTTGTACATGAAGACGACGGTTCCGTTGATTCTGACCCGCATGAACATGAGGGATCTTCGTGACTGCAGACGGGGCTGGAACTGCCGCACTGCTTGGGATGAGGTTTTTATCATCGTGGACTGGTGATTGCCTTCTGGACCCATGAAAAATTACTGTGGAGGATCACTGGGATTGTAGAGAAAGGGAGAGATCCCTTTGTTGTCCTGTCTTCAATCCTGATGGCCACTGTTGTATCGCAAGGACAATGTAATACGCCGGCCAATATGATGGATTTAATGGAGAAGTATACAGAAGCCAAGTATAAAGAAATCGAGAGCTTAAGTAGTGGAACCGGTGGGCCTAACCTCCGGAATCGTGAGAAACAAACAAGTGTGGGAATGTTGGTAGATCAGAAGTGAACTATGCGAGTTACTGTAGTTCACTAGCAACAGAAGGGAAGAGACACATAGCTTTCTCTACCTGTAAAAAGTCTGACCTCCGTAAATCGGTTACTTAGTACTGTAGCAGTTTCGCCTTGAAACACAAGAACGATCAAGTAATGCGCCTTTAATTTCAATGTACTGAAAGTAAGAATAATAATTTAAATCCACAAAGATCTAACTGTTCGTTGTGAGAGTCCCGACCAGTCGCGACTCCTACTGTACTCATTTTACAAAAATGGGACTGGCGCGCGTTTGAAATCGGTCAGACTTTTTGCTAGATATGTAAGAGAGGGAGAAAAAAAAGAGAATTAGTTAGATGTAATATCAGTTTTTGTATTGAAAGGTTTCAATTTTGTGGGATGATTACTTGACTTCAGAAGCCAGATAACGGTGTCTGTGAGGATGGATACGTACCCGAGAACGATATGTGCTGTCGTAAGAGAAGTTCTTGACTCCAATCAACAATCGGAACCTTTCAGCCATTCCTTATCCAAAATCACTGACATTCAACGAAACCAGAGAACGCGCATCGAACAACGAGGCTGTGAAGCTCGCAAATGGAGACTACAAAACTTGTTCGGACAAAGGGACCGAGTGTCAGATGGGAACAGAGTACTGTACTTTTCCCAGCATGCAAAAGTGGCTTCCATTTGGTGAATCGCCGCCATTGTGTTTTCCTAGTGGGTTCACGTCTATTATCTTCTAGTTTGTCTTCCAGCTACCGCCACATTCTCTTTCTTGGTTCCGGAAAGATGGTGCCTTGGGACGGATCGATATGGTACATTTTTGATTCAAATGTCGTTTGAAAACATACAATTACAGATCGATGTGTGACAGATTATTGTGTTTCGAACAAGTTTATGGCTCGACCAGGTGTCGATTTGGAGAAGAAGACTTGTGTTAAAATGGTCTGCAAGGATGGTAGAGAATTGGTCAGGCAAAAGTGGCCATGTAAGAAGAGCAAGGACTGCATACCTAATGATTCCATGAGAGCGCGAAAAAAAAGAGAATATTTTCCGTGAGTTCTGGGTTCCTTCAAGAGATTAAGTGACGAGCTAGACACAAAGAGAGGGAGAGAGAGAGAGAGAGAGAGAAAGAGAGAGAGAGAGAGAGAGAGAGAGAGAGAGAGAGAGAGAGAGAGAGAGAGAGAGAGAGAGAGAGAGAGAGAGATTCAATGTTATGACTTGAAGGTCTACCTGCATAGTCGACTTGGGGGACTCTGTAATCGGAGACTGTTGTTTCGGTGAGTTTCAAACACAATTCATCAACACTCTATCCATCGACTTCAGGAGAACTCAAAGACGATGTTTGTGACGCTGGAAGCCTGCCAGCTCTGACTGAAGACATGCAGTCCGTGAAGTGTCAGACGTCCACCGACTGCCACAAGATTCTCACAAACAAACACGCCGGCTCAGTTCGCTGCTCTGCCAACGGGTACTGCTGCCAGTCGTCTGACAACAAGTGTCCGGAATCAGGAGTGAAGATGGAAAAGGAGCCCACCTGCACAGACGACTCAATGGACAAGTGTCAGACAGCTAGTGTTGGTGCCTTTTGTTACCATGGAATTTGCTGTCCAAAAAGTGAGTAAAGTAGAAAATAACTATTCGTATTCAAACAAACAATAAAGTAGATAGATAGTCAGTAAGTGGCTAATAATCAGTAAAAACAAGCAGGGAATCCTCGCTACGCTCAGAGCCCTTTTTTCCTTTTTTTTCATTACAAAATCACAAATCCCGACGTTTTAAATGGAAAAAGAAGTGGTTTTGAGAGGCAAAGTCTTTGCCATTTCTCTCTCTCTCTCAATGTTTTCTTCCTCTCTCTCTCTCTCTCTCTCTCTCTCTCTATTTCTCTCTTCCTCTCTGTCTTCTCTCTCTCTCTCTCCATCCAAACACGGCGAAGACTAATGCAAGTGCGGCTAGAACTAATGCTACAACCTGCGAGGGCCCTCAGTGGTCACGCGTGAAGCGCTCTCAAAAAACGTGCAGCGGTGACCGAGTGGTTAAAGCGTTGGATTTCTACTCGCTCAATGCGCGTTCGAATCCCGTCAACTACCTGAGCACTTTTGCACAACCCCTCTCCTTCCCCCCCACAACAAAACCAAAAAGCTTCACCCAAAAATTTGCCTCACGAAAAAGGGGGCGGGGCAAAGTGGGCGGAGGATTTGTCAATTAATAATATGATGTGTCTTGTTTCAGCGCCAATAGTGAAGGTGTACGAAACAAATATTGATGATGAGCAGTCGGAACCAGATGTGCCATTCTTCTTCGATGGTCACATCTTCTTGATTGGGGAGAAGAATGATTATGGTGAAGAGCACACCATTGCAGGAGATTGCTCATCCAGGTGAGATGTTGTGAACGACAAGAATATTACTCTAGACACGGAATACCGCTGATATGGAGGTTTTAGGCGGTTCACATAGCTTTCTCTACCTGTAAAAAAATCTGGCCTTCGTAAATCGTTTACTTAGTACTGTAGCAGTTTCGCCTTGAAACACAAGAACGATTAAGTGATGCGCCTTTAATTTCAATGAACTGTAAGTAAGAATAATAATTTAAATCCACAAAGATCTAACTTTTCGTTGTGAGAGCTACCGTACTCATTCTGCAAAATTGAGATTAGAGCGCGTTTGAAAACGGCCATGCTTCTAGCGATATACAGTCGCGAACATAAACATTTCCACTTTTGGTTTTTTGGTAATATCTCAGCCATAAGTTGTCCGATTGCTTTCAAATTTTGACAGATATTTATTCAAACGTATCTAAATATAGCCAACTCAATAAAGTGTTGATAACTCACAAAATAAAAACATAATAATTATTTTCCCTAGACATGTCTAAAGTCGACTTCATGGTTAACCTGATTTCACTTGAATTCAAAGCTTCTGAGAAGCCAAAACATCAGAAACTATTGAATACTTGTTGATTCAGTGTTTTAAATCATGAAAACATCACATATTCCAAACCTGGGCTCCAGAATCCAAATTCGTGGACTTAATCAGTGAGGATTGCACTTCGCAGGAGTTTTTGCTATTTTTTTTCGGATTTCTGAATTTTGTTTTCATTTTTCATCTCATAAAGCTTGACAAAACCTATACGCCTGATTTGAGTTTAGTACTGAAGACAGTCGTCTCACAATTAACATGTCCTTCTGACGGAACCAACATCGCGCGAGTCGGTTTGAGTGTTTGGAGTTGTCATCTTGATTGAAAATGAAGCTTCATCCAAAACTCCGAAAACAAAAAAGGAGTGTCTTATGTAAATGAATCAGTTCCCAAATCATCTTTTTCATAATTTCAAAACTCGTGACTTTACCGTTGACTTAATGAGCACTGGAGTAGCCCTATAATAACGTCATGAATAGAGATCAGCCTCTGATTCCTAAGAAAAAGCAAACGAGCTTTAATTTTTTCTAGAAACATTGTGCAAGAGATAATAAAAGTTTAAAACTTTGTTTCGGGGTGCCTAACAGTTTTTACCCAAGGGATAGAGATCTAGCCCAGGTACACGCCAGTACACGCTAGACAATCTGCATGTAAAGTCATCATAACGGTTACGAATGTTAAATTCATGAGTTACTGAATAGCACCGTTTGTTTAGAAGACAGTTGGTTTTTATATTCTTATCAGACTTCAAGAACAAGCTTCATTCTCTATTAAAAATGACGAGTCCAAACACTTCGACTGACTTGTAGAAAGTTGGTTCCGTCAGAAAGACATGTTATTTGTGAGACGACTGTCTTTAATTCCTAACTCAAATCATGCGTATAAGTTATGTTAAGCTTTACAGAATGAAAAAAAAGAACAAAACCAAAAAATCCGAGAAAATATAGCAAAAACTCCTGCGAAGTGAAATCCTCTCTGGTCAAGTCCACGAATTTGGATTCTGGAGTCCAGGTTTGGAATATGTGATGTTTTCATGATTCAGAACACTGAATCAATAAGTATTCAATAGTTTCTGACGTTTTAGCTTCTCAAAAGCTTTGAATTCAAATCAAATCAGGTTAACTATGAAGTCGACTTTAGACATGTCTAGGGAAAATATTTATTATGTTTTTATTTTGTGAGTTATCAACAACTTATTGAGTTGAATGAATTCAGATATGTTTGAATGAGTATCTGTGAAAATTTGACAGCAATTGCAAAACTATTGGCTGAGATATTACCGAAAAACCAAAAGTGGAAATGTTTATGTTCGCGACTGTATGTGCGGTGGTCAATTGACTTGCAAGAGGTTAAGCCGTTGAACTTTTACTCTTTTTTGTTTTTTTTTCACGCTGGTTCGAGTATTTTCTTGACCAAATCACTTTTGCTTTTATCCAGTACTCATCTTCATGATGTGATCTTTGAAACATTTGCCTAGTTTATCTTTAAACACTTATTTATTGTCAGAATGTCTAATAATGAGAACTAAAGATGACATTTGACGATTATTTATGATACAGTGTGTCCATAAATAATTGTGAAGGGGTAAAAAACTTTCATAACTTTTTCATTCTTTATTTTATGACATTCTCATGCTAGTATGTTGGACTAATAATCATGGAGATTGTTCTCACGAAAAATGGTACTGTTTTATGAGTGGGCTCCCGAGTTATGACAGATAGAATGTAAAAACAGGTGTCCAGAAATAATTGTGAAATTTTGTTTTTTTCTCAAATACAATACTGGGACGATTTAAAATTGGGAAACTGTTGTAAATGGTACAATGAGGAATAATTACATCGAATCACACCAGATTTGAAGAAGTTATATTGTTCTGGAAGTCCGGAATTTTCATTTTTGTTCATTTTCTTACCGGAGCCGCGCAATAATTGTGAAACGGCGTTAATGGCGCTATAACTTTTCTTATTTATTCCTATTTATGATTATCAATTTTTAAGGTAATAAGACGCATCAAAAACCTTAGTTTGTTCAGAATATGTATAAAAAAACTTCAAATTTGGTACATTTCTCAAGATGTCGATGAAATGTTTTGCTAAAAATTGAACTCTATTCAAAATGGACTGTGATCAAATTGTTCTACTTGACTCGTCTGGGGTTGAGTTTGTTAATTCATTAAAAAAGAAAAAATATTGACCCCGGTTAAAAAAATCCAGCACAAAATTGAAAAAAGTGAATTATCACCAAAACTGCATGTTCAAAAAAACTATCCGTTTCTGTATAAAAAGCTTCACAACTACGATCTTCTGTTTTTCTGTTCTAGAATAGATTATATCACGATGATTAAACAGTCTACAGGATTCTTGTTATGTTTTGCGATGAGAAATAAAACATTTTTTCCAAAAGTAGATTTAGGGAGAATTCAATTTTCTCAAATTGTTCTGAGGTCTTCTTGTATCAGTGCCACCAATCTTATTTTCACTTAAAACAACAAACTCATCATTAGACGCGTCGGACAGATCAATTTGATCATAGTCCATCTTGAATAGAGTTCAATTTTTATCAAAACATCTCATCGACATCTTGGGATTGGTGCAAAATCAGGAAGTTTTTATCCATATTCTAAACAAACTGAGGTTTGTGATGCGTTTTATTACCTCAAAAGTTGATAATAGACTATATGAATAAATGAGAAAAATTATAGAGCCATTAACGCCGTTTCACAATTATTGCGCGGCTCCGGTAAGAAAATGAACAAAAATGAAAATTCCGGACTTCCAGAACAATATAACTTCTTCAAATCTGGTGTGATTCGACTTAATTAATCCTCATTGTACCATTTACAACAATTTTCCAATTTTAAATCGTCCCAGTTTTGTATTTGAGAAAAAAACAAAATTTCACAATTATTTCTGGACACCTGTTTTTACATTCTATCTGTCATAACTCGGGAGCCCACTCATAAAACAGTACCATTTTTCGTGAGAACAATCTCCATGATTATTAGTTCAACGTACTAGCATGAGAATGTCATAAAATAAAGAATGAAAAAGTTATGAAAGTTTTTCACCCCTTCACAATTATTTTTGGACACACTGTATACACTGTGTTAAGAAAAAACAAAAAGTTCTGATTACGGTTCATTTTTCCACAATTTCTGAAAACTGTTGGAACTTCCAGCACAAAAGTT
>OZ022252.1:4667325-4672325 GCA_963978915.1 Caenorhabditis parvicauda
TGTACTCTACTACATATATGATTTTGTAACTAAAAAAGGGGAAAAGGGGTTCTGAGCGTAGCGAGGACTATCTGCTTGTTTGTAGATGATTTTTTGCTGATTTTCCAGGTTTGATTTTCCATTTCCAGGTCTGATTTGAAAAAGTTGTATTAACTAGTGAACGAAAATACAGTGTGTATAAATAAAACGTCATGTTGTGTTTTTTTTTTGCTGGTTTTCCAGGTACTTTTGAGAATGACAGAAACTTTTAAAACAAAAGGTTTCAATCACATTTAGATACGGGCTCTTGAGTTATGTCCATTGAACGAAAATGGGCCTGTATAAAAATAACGTCATGTTCACTAAAAACCAAGAATACGAAAACAGAATACTGTTCGCAGCAGCGAAGAATTAATAATAAAATAAAAGATACGGTCGTCGTCGGGAGTGTGTCCTGGACGCCTCATTGCGGCCTTGGCGCACTAACCGACAGATTCGTTTTTTATTTTATTTTTTTATCCTAAATTTTATGCCGTTGTTAATGTCTCAATAGTGTTTTTTCCATCTATTCAAGATAGGAATCTCATCATAATATTTGGCTTATTGTTCCTCTCTGTTTTTGTGTTAAATAAAGGTTTAATTACCCAAGTTTGAGGTTGACGAATCACCCAGACTGGGAAAGGACCAAAGGGCGAGCTCAAGCTCTTTTATAATACTGCGAAATAGAATTTGTCTTGATGGATGGTAATTCTACAGATTATTTGAATGAAAAAAAACAAAATAAACAAAATGTTTAAAGAAAACCTCTTCTTACCTTTCCAATGTTCTTCCCAAACAAATTTACTTTTGGGCTAGACTATGGCCCGATGAACATGCTCCAAGTGCGGAAAGTACAGTATGCAAATGAGAATATCGACTTTTTAGAGTCGGAGGAACCTTGTGATAATGTGGAACACTATGAAAACTGTAGAATTACATGCTCACATCAATTTAACACAAAAATGGATAGTCTGACAGCAGAAAGAAGCTCATATGGCTCTTTGGAGCAAAAAATAGCACTTTCTGCTCTCCAGCTTTCTAAGTTTCTGTGAACCTCTACAAAACATCATTTTTTCATTTAAATAATCTGTAGAATCACCATCCATCAAGACAAATTCTATTTCGCAGTATTCTGTTCTCGTATTCTTGGTTTTTAGTGAAATTTTAGTGACCCAGTTTAGCGGTATTCCTTGTAACATGGATTGAGGCATACTTTTCTTCCATACTCTGAGCTTCCTGTTTTTCAACTGTTGCTGAACATGTTTTTCGAGGTATGGAACACTTGCTATTAGGTTGTCGATTAAGTCCCCGAATTTTTTTGGGGTGTTTTTGAGTACATGTCCTGGCTTTCCTGGACAACAACCGCCCCCTCCCACAGTGGATTGTTATTGTTAAATCTTCCTCTTGCTAATAGTATGAGTGAGTCTTCACTAAGTTTCATTGATAAGTAATGGTAGCTCCTTTTTTCCTGCGAAATTTTCACGATCGTCACTTTTCGCTATTTCCTTAGGTCGTCGGTCTGAGATGGATACGGACAACCTGATTGAAGCCGTGGAGGCTGAGCCACATGTGAGTACTCGTGAATTGGAATATACAGTTGGCTTCAACCAATCCACGCTCGACCCCATGATAGTAAATTAACCAAGACCGAGCTACTCGATTACGGTTGGACCGTCCTACCCCATCCATCCTATAGTTTTGATCTAGCCCTATCTTATTTTTATATGGTCCTTGCCCTCCAACGATATATACATGGAAATAATTACGCTAATGTAGCCGAGGTCAAATCCGCACTTCGCAACTTCTTCGCAACTTCTACGGGGAGACCTGGTATTGCCATGGCATTGAGAAGCTACCCCAACGTTGATAACAAGTCATAGATGCTGATGGTCAATGTATATAATATCAGCAAAGTACATTGTTGAGATAATAATAAATGAATTTTTTCACAAAAAATTCGGATACTTAATTGACAACCTTATAGGTTAAAACAGTGCCACGACCATGACATTACTGCAGAATTATTCTGTCAGTAACATTTTGTCACAGTAGCGTGGGAGGGTTTGAGATCGTTTTCCTCTTGTTAAATAGAGTTCTGCCCATCATTTTGAAAGCAAAAACATAACAAATTTTTTAATACATTTTTTGTTGAGTCCATCAACTATAACTACAGGAATACTGACCGAAATGTCGACTCAACGTGCAGCATAGAATTCTCAGAACAGCAGCTCGGGGTACCGTCTACGTTCCATTCATAAAATCGAAGCGACAGTTGAACAATCTGATTAAAACATTGTATTATCACTAACAAACAGTTTAAACTTTGAATCGATGATTCACAGAAAGTTTTACTATAGTTAGCACTATAGTTTACTACATCATTTCACAGAAGGATAACGATCTCAAGCACTTCCACGCAACTTTGACAAAATGTTACTGACAGAATAAGTCTCTAGTAATGTCACGGCCGTGGTACAGTTTCTACCTAGCGAGTGTTTCATACCTCGGCAAACATGTTTAGCAACAGTTGGGAAACAGAACGCTCAGAATATGAAAGAAAAGTATGCCTCAATCCATGTTACAAGGAATCCCGCTACACTGGGTCATTGAACCTGAATTTTGCACATCTTTTGGCATATCCACTTCTGAAAACCCACTTTTCTATTCAAGAAAATGTTTCTTCTGAGAAACAAACATGAAAGAGAAATGAAAAAATCACAAAACAGAAAAAAAATTAAAAAGTGTTGTGAACTAGTGAACGAAAATGGGACTGTTTTGTGAAAAAAAATGTTTCAGTTGGAAGCAAAGGAGGTAACTCACATTGCATTATTATTGGAATGTTTTTAATCGTTTGAAGTAACTTTACAGAAAAATTGAAGCTGATCGCTCGAGTTTGAACCGAGTTATGACCAAAAATAAAAAGTTGCTAAAGTTTTGGCCGCTACTGTGCTACACAACATCTCACCTGGATGAGCAATCTCCTGCAATGGTGTGCTCTTCACCCCAATCATTCTTCTCCCCAATCAAGAAGATGTGACCTTCGAAGAAGAATGGCACATCTGGTTCCGACTGCTCATCATCAATATTTGTTTCGTACACCTTCACTATTGGCGCTGAAACAAGACACATTTTTACTGATTATTAGCCACTTACTGACTATCTATCTACTTTATTGTTTGTTTGAATATAAATAGTTATTTTCTACATTACTCACTTTTTGGACAGCAAATTCCATGATGACAATAGGCACCAGCTGTCTGACACTTGTCCATTGAGTCGTCTGTGCATGTGGGCTCCTTTTCCATCTTCACTCCTGATTCCGGACACTTGTAGTCAGACTGGCAGCAGTACCCGTTGGCAGAGCAGCGAACTGAGCCGGCGTGTTTGTTTGTGAGAATCTTGTGGCAGTCGGTGGACGTCTGACACTTCACGGACTGCATGTCTTCAGTCAGAGCTGGCAGGCTTCCAGCGTCACAAACATCGTCTTTGAGTTCTCCTGAAGTCGATGGATAAAGTGTTGATGAATTGTGTTTGAAACTCACCGAAACAACAGTCTCCGATTACAGAGTCCCCCAAGTCGACTATGCAGGTAGACCTTCAAGTCATAACACTGAACCTCTCTCTCTCTCTCTCTCTCTCTCTCTCTCTCTCTCTCTCTCTCACACTTTGTGTCTAGCTCGTCACTTAATCTCTTGAAGGAATCCAGAACTCACGGAAAATATTCTCTTTTTTTTCGCGCTCTCATGGAATCATTAGGTATGCAGTCCTTGCTCTTCTTACATGGCCACTTTTGCCTGACCAATTCTCTACCATCCTTGCAGACCATTTTAACACAAGTCTTCTTCTCCAAATCGACACCTGGTCGAGCCATAAACTTGTTTGTAACACAATAATCTGTCACACATCGATCTGTAATTGTATGTTTTCAAACGACATTTGAATCAAAAATGTACCATATCGATCCGTCCCAAGGCACCATCTTTCCGGAACCAAGAAAGAGAATGTGGCGGTAGCTGGAAGACAAACTAGAAGATAATAGACGTGAACCCACTAGGAAAACACAATGGCGGCGATTCACCAAATGGAAGCCACTTTTGCATGCTGGGAAAAGTACAGTACTCTGTTCCCATCTGACACTCGGTCCCTTTGTCCGAACAAGTTTTGTAGTCTCCATTTGCGAGCTTCACAGCCTCGTTGTTCGATGCGCGTTCTATGGTTTCTTTAACAGTCAGAGATTTCGGATAAGGGATGGCTGAAAGGTTCCGATTGTTGATTGGAGTCAAGAACTTCTCTTACGACAGCACATATCGTTCTCGGGTACGTATCCATCCTCACAGACACCGTTATCTGGCTTCTGAAGTCAAGTAATCATCCCACAAAATTGAAACCTTTCAATACAAAAACTGATATTACATCTAACTAATTCTCTTTTTTTCTCCCTCTCTTACATATCTAGCAAAAAGTCTGACCGATTTCAAACGCGCGCCAGTCCCATTTTTGTAAAATGAGTACAGTAGGAGTCGCGACTGGTCGGGACTCTCACAACGAACAGTTAGATCTTTGTGGATTTAAATTATTATTCTTACTTTCAGTACATTGAAATTAAAGGCGCATTACTTGATCGTTCTTGTGATTCAAGGCGAAACTGCTACAGTACTAAGTAACCGATTTACGGAGGTCAGACTTTTTACAGGTAGAGGAAGCTATGTGTCTCTTCCCTTCTGTTGCTAGTGAACTACAGTAACTCGCATAGTTCACTTCTGATCTACCAACATTCCCACACTTGTTTGTTTCTCACGATTCCGGAGGTTAGGCCCACCGGTTCCACTACTTAAGCTCTCGATTTCTTTATACTTGGCTTCTGTATACTTCTCCATTAAATCCATCATATTGGCCGGCGTATTACATTGTCCTTGCGATACAACAGTGGCCATCAGGATTGAAGACAGGACAACAAAGGGATCTCTCCCTTTCTCTACAAT
>OZ022252.1:4677325-4696997 GCA_963978915.1 Caenorhabditis parvicauda
TGGAACGAGTGGGATTCGAACTCCCGAAACCAAAAGCGTGAGTAGGGTTGGGAATCCCGCCCGGCCGCCATGGCGGCCGCCACGCTAGTCAAGCACCGCCACCGAAAGCGCAGCCATGGCGGCCGCCATGGCGGCCGTGGCGGTGCTTTCGTACAGTGGAAATTTGCTTTTTTTTGTATCCAATTTTTTTGTATCTAATTTTTTTTTCTGAATTTATCATAGAATCTGAAATTCGATTTCGATGACATCGTCGGTAACGTCGTCTGTGACGTCGTCGGTGACATTGTCGAAAAAATTTTTTTGAAATTTTTTTTTCTGAATTTATCATGAATCTGAAATTCGATTTCGATGACATCGTCGGTAAAGTCGTCTGTGACGTCGTCGGTGACATTGTCGAAAAATTTTTTTTCGAAAATTTTTTTCTGAATTTATCATAGAATCTGAAATTCGATTTCGATGACATCGTCGGTAACGTCGTCTGTGACGTTGTCGGTGACATTGTCGAAAAATTTTTTTTGAAAATTTTTTTTCTGAATTTATCATAGAATCTGAAATTCGATTTCGATGACATCGTCGGTAACGTCGTCTGTGACGTCGTCGGTGACATTGTCGAAAAAATTTTTTTGAAATTTTTTTTTCTGAATTCATCATAGAATCTGAAATTCGATTCCAATGACATCGTCGGTAACGTCGTCTGTGACGTCGTCGGTGACATTGTCGAAAATTTTTTTTGAAATTTTTTTTCTGAATTTACCATAGAATCTGAAATTCGACCAAAACAATACTCGTCGAAGTCACATGTTAGTGTGATTTCAGATCTATTTACAGGTGTTAAAGTTGGCTTGGTGTGATTTACGACCCCCATAAAACGCAGGTGTTACGTAGTGTTCTAAAAAAGTGCTAGAGGCATTGTTTTACGATCTGTCATCTATTCACAACCGCTTGAATCAACTTAAAAAAACAATTTTTTCAACGACGTCGCCGACGATGTCATCAAAATCGGTTGCCAGATTCTTAAATGGATCACGCAAAAATAAAACATTTTTGGAAAAAAGATTTTCGACGACGTCACCGACGATGTCATCGACGACGTCATCGAAATCAGATATCAGATTCCTTAATGGATCCCCCAAAAATAAAACATTTTTGAAAAAAAAATTTTCGACGACGTCGCCGACATTGTCACCGACGATGTCATCGACGACGTCATCGAAATCAGATATCAGATTCCTTAATGGATCCCCCAAAAATAAAACGTTTTTGAAAAAAAATTTTTTTCGACGATGTCGCCGACATTGTCACCGACTATGTCATCGGAATCGGATGTCAGATTCTAAAATGAATTCGGAAAAATATTTTCATTTTTCAAGAAAATTTTTTTCGATGACGTTATCGACGATGTCATCGACGACGTCGCCGGAATCGAATGTCAGATTCTAAAGTGAATTTCTGAAAAAAAAATTCTAAAAGTAAAAAATTCGAAAAAAACAATAATTTTCCATTGAAAAAAAGCGCCGCCAAATATGCCGGGCGGCCGCCATGGCGGCCGCCAGGCGGGCTTGATTCCCAACCCTAAGCGTGAGCCCTAGCTCTTGACCACTAGGCGACCGAACACATTTTTCTCAGGAAAGTAAAACCAAATTAGATCGCGAAATTTCCAAATTAGATCGTGAAAAAATTAAATTAGAATTGGCACGATCTAATTTGGTTTTTTCGCGATTTTTCTCACTTTTTTCACGATCTAATTTACTTTTTTCTGAACGTTTTTTTCTCAAAATACCTTCAAATAATAACAAAAATATGGAAAATTCATCTAAAATAACACAATATGACAACATCAATACAAAAATAGGCATGAAAGTTTTTGTAATAGTCGTCACGTCCTTGGAAATCCTCCTTACTGTTCTTTGACAATCTGGAATAGAAATTGTTAGCTCGAAATAACTATGTTTAATTCACCTCAGTTTTTTTTGGTGTATTCAGGAGTTGAAGTTGCGTAGACCACCAGTCATTTTCTCAGAACGCGGTTCCTGTTGTATCAGTACCATCTTCGTGTAGAACTTGCACGTAGAGTCTGAATTTTCTTTTTCATATGTATCAAGTGGTTTATCGAAGCGCAAAACACTCTATTTCTGGAGACGTAAAAGGAGAATTTGGATATTGAATACTGAAAACAAAACTGATTCCTCAACTCAACTATCGGGAATAAATTGTTCGGCGTAAAAAGATCAAAATTTTGATAGCGAGAGATCATCATATCAAAATTTAAGTAGTTATTCTCTCGTTTAAAAGCAAACATTTGTTTCTTTCCTACATATTCTTAACTTTCACAGATTCAATTCTTTCACTATAATTCCAGCGCAGTCGAATACTCTAGCTCATTCAGATCTCACGTATCAGTTAATGGTCGTCATACTTTAGTCAGAGAGATGTCATAAAAACGATAAGAGCGGCAAAGTATTCTTGAGAATTCTATTGTTTTTTGACGTAATTCAATTAGAAATCATACCCTTTCACTCAACTTGAAGAAAATGTCTATCTGATTCAAAAATTCTCGAGTGGTAGTGGAAACTGAAGAGTGAAGAGTACTTCGCGGCATAATGAAGTATAAATTCTTTCCGGAGCGTTGAGAAACATTCATACATTGAACGGTTAGAAGTAAAACGAAATCAACAAAAAGCATAAAAAAGCAAAACAGAATGTAACGAGAGGGATTCGAACTCCCGAAACCAAAAGCATGAGCCCTAGCTCTTGACCACTAGGCGACCGAACACATTTTTTCAAATCGGTGCAAAATTGATGTATGAATACCATCCAAAAACGATAGATGTCCACTTTTCTTCCTAATTTACACGTTAAACTGGTGACGATCATAACTCGAAAACCAGGTCGGTTCCGCAACTTTTGAGAGCAGTTCTACCATCTTCAGCATATTCGAAAACCTTAGAGACCAGTCAGAATTCACAATTTTAGTGTGTCCTGGTGGCAATCCCATGTCAGATAACATTAGTAAATTGAAAAGAAAAAACTGAAAATTACTCCCTGCCCAAGAATTTCGTGGGAAACCGTGACCAAGGAAATTACATGGGGCGCGAGGCGCCCCAGTATTTGACTTGTTCTAACGTGAGTATAGCAAGAATACGTTGACAGCAGGTTTGATCAATATTTTATGAACACCAATCTGATGCCCGATCCCTTGTAAATGAACGACGAATATGACATAGCCTGACAGTCAGTAAGAGCCCCAGAGCCAAGCCTGACAGTAATGACTGCAGGGCGCAGCCTGACAGCAATAGCCGCAAAATGGAATAACCTCACAGCAATAGTCAAAGGACATAAGCTGACAGTAAGAACCGCACGGCATAGTCTGACAGTAATAGCCGCAGTGCTAAGCCTGACAATAAAAACCGCAGGGCCTGACAATTATAGCCGCATGGAATAACCCGACAGCAGTAGTCGCGGACATAAGCTGACAGTAGGTGCCTCAGCGCTAAGTGTGACAGTAAGAGCCGCACGACATAGTCTGGCAGTAAGAGCTGCAGAATGGAACAACCTGACAGCAATAGTCGCAGGACATAAGCTGACAGTAAGAGCCG
Source organism: Caenorhabditis parvicauda (assembly GCA_963978915.1). Lineage (NCBI taxonomy): Eukaryota > Metazoa > Nematoda > Chromadorea > Rhabditida > Rhabditidae > Caenorhabditis > Caenorhabditis parvicauda. The sequence goes on from OZ022252.1 coordinate 4,680,922, forward strand.
CGTGGCATACTGTGAAAGTAATAATTTAAGATTCCCGGGGCAATGTCATTCTTTTCTTTCATTCCAGAGCTTCAAGTTTAGAGCCACTGGACCGCTCAGTCGCAGTAGCATGAACTTGGGTGAGTGAACCGGTTTAAAGGATAGGCTGACAATAAGAGCAGCGCTAAACGTGACAGTTAATATCAGCAGGACATAAATTGGCAGTATAAGCTCCAGCGCTAATCGAAACATTAATAGCCGCAGGGCGTAGCCTGATAGAAATAACCGCAGGGCATAGCCTGACAGAGATAGCCGCAGCATGGAAAACCTAAAAGCAGTAGTCGCAGGACATAAGCTGACAGTAAGAGCTCCAGAGCCGAGTCTGACAGTAAGAGCCCCAGAGCCAAGCCTGACAGTAATAGCCACAGGGCATAAACAGCAGTAGTTGCAGGACAGTAATAACCGCAGGGCATGGATATCACTGCTCGACCCTCCACCGACACTCTTTTGTACAGCGGCTTACCTCAAACTTGGGTAATTGAACCGACTTGTTAGAGTCGTGTGTGAAATAGATATCACTGCTTGACCTACCCCTGGCACTTTTTTGTGTCTGTAATGTACATAGCGTACCCACTTGGAAAAATGATGACGATACTTGCTCTCGTCAGTTGAAAAAAACATTGAGAAAATCTATAAAATCCGGAACTTTTCATTTCATAAAAAATACACACAATGCTACACGTAACAATCCTCTTCAACGATAATTTCTCCGGAAGTTTCTCACAAAGTTTGGACGGAGGAAGAGGATGTTGAAGGTGGTTGCCAGAATACTGAAAATGGCGAAGCAAACGGAGGAGGCAAAGAAACTGGACTGTAGGACAGCCATGTCGCTCATCTGTAATCGAACCATGAAACAACAATATTCTGTCTTCTCACCGAGTCGAAATCGTCGTCGAACACTGACGCTGCTCCATTCTGGTTGTTCTGGTTGGACGGAGATGATGGGGTCGTGGTGCAGTTTGAGTAGCCACAGATGCCAGTTCCACTGCTGTTTTTCACCCAGAAACCGCTGATGCAGGATTGATCAGTACTGCAGTCACCTTGAACGTCATCTTTTCAACTGATGGGCACTGCCAAACTACTCACCATCATGAGAACAGAAGGCCACAGATGAAAATGTGTAACATGACGAATCAGACAGAGCTTCCACTGAAATCAGCTGGTGAAAAGAAGTGAAAGAAGAGAGAGAGAGAGAGAGAGAGAGAGAGAGAGAGAGAGAGAGAGAGAGAGAGAGAGAGAGAGAGAGAGAGAGAGAGAGAGAGAGAGAGAGAGAGAGAGAGAGAGAGAGAGAGAGAGAGAGAGAGAGAGAGAGAGAGAGAGAGAGAGAGAGAGAGAGAGAGAGAGAGAGAGAGAGAGAGAGAGAGAGAGAGAGAGAGAGAGAGAGAGAGAGAGAGAGAGAGAGAGAGAGAGAGAGAGGAAGAGACTCACGCGGATAACAAAAATGTGTATCAGGTTGAAGTCCATGCACCCAGAACGGGTTGTATGAACTGCCACATTACTCGGTCGTCGTATCACACCCGTCACCAGACTTCGCGCACTTCTTGTATCCCCCCGTCTCTTGCACTGGCGGCGTCAGATTCTCGCGTTTGTGTGTCAGAATCGTATAAGGAACGGCTGAAATAGTTGATGGATGGATCTGCAGACAGAATGCACTCACGGCAACAAATGGAAGGGCCGAGTGACGTCGTCGAGTGTTGTTTCTTCGCGGTTCCGACTGCGAATCCTGTCCCGCATCCTCCGTTGACCTGTAGATTACTCTTACATCTTTCTCAGTCCGTTTCTTACCGGTAACTCTGTCTTGATCGTAGTCATTCCTGTTTCGGCACATGTGTAAAGATCTGAAATTCACTTTGGGCAGAGTCAGTGGTCATTCACTCACCTTCACCACAGAGACCTGTTGGTGAGTTGTCTTCTGCCCTGAATCCCAAGAAGCAGATCTCATCCGGTGACGTGCAGTCGGCTAAATACAGAGATTCTGGACAAAAAGAAAGAAAGAGAGAGAGAGAGAGAGAGAGAGAGAGAGAGAGAGGGGGGGGAGAGAGAAAACAATCGTTACCGTCATTCAAGCAATATTTGATCGAACCGACGGGATTTGTTGATCCTGGGAGTGTTGGGACTGAAATTCGAATTCTCAGTTCACTTTTGTGCAAGACCACCTACATGGATAACAGAAGTGACTTTTGTAACCTGGTCTGATACCAGACTTGTCATCGTGTCCGAACTCTCCTTGGTATGCTGTTTGACACACTTCAGTAGTTACGTCACATGAATACTGGTTGGAAGGCTGACAGGACTTGACCTTCCCGTTGGAATCGAGTACCGGCGTTGTTCTGGGAACCAGTGGATTCTTGGACGTCAGAAGGGAGTAGGCGATAGCTGAAAGTGAAGATTATAGTGATGGGATAAAGCGGAACAAAAAGAGGTGCAACGTCGACTCTTTCCGATCAATCCATCCTTTCTTTCTTTCTTTTCTCTCGCACTCATCTGACTATTCCGACACTTCAATTACTCACGGCAACAGAGAGGAATATCAATAAGTTCATGCCCAGAAACTTCAAATCCTTCTGCACATGTGTTGTTCATCGGCAACTTAATAAAATTCATGTACATAACAACAAATTATCCAATTAGTCTCATTATATTTGGTAAATTCAAAGGCTTTCATTCTTGGAACTTTGTTTTTTTCAATTCGAAAAAGTTGGAAAAAAGAAATGAGTCCATGATCGAAAAATAAAATTTACTGAAATATGTACAAAAATATATGTTCTGAAAGACTCTGGAAGGACCAAATGAAACGAAACCGTCATGATGAGAGCAAAAAAGCGAGCATAATACTAACCTGTTTTTCGTGAAACCAGAAGTTTCAAAAAACTTTGGAAAACTCACCGGCAAACGGTAGTACGTGTCGGCAAACGTCAAATTGTGTGCCTTCTTACCAGCCAACATTTGCGTTTTGCAAAGCGTTGATTCTGAATATTTTGAATCTCAAGCTTTCCAGGGTTTTCGGATTGTTTATCAGCAAGAACGGCATCGACGGCATGATATAACAGAGGTACCGCCCTTTTTTCTCCGCCTACTTTTAGGAAAGCCGACTTTTCTTTTCGCTCTTGTTGCGGTCAAGAAATTCTAAAAACAGAGAAGGGGAGAGAGAGAGAGAGAGAAATAGGAAGACATCAAAGGAATTAGAAACTCAGCGACAAATAAACGCATTTTGTTAAATAAAGTAGTCTCAATTTTGTGATTTTGATTTTGTGAGAAAATATGGAGAGAAGGTCCCGAGCGTAGCGAGTCCGAGCCCCCTGGTAACATTAAGAGTGAATTCATGTTGATATAATCGATCACTTACCGCAGCAACGTCGATGAGAAGTTTTGGGTCCCAACTGCACGCAAGCACTTGATGATGATGAACATTCGCTGGTTTTGGTGCACCCTTCGGTTGATGTGAGATCATTGAAACATGACATTTCTGCAAAAAAAAACATCCGGATGCGAGAGAGAGAGAGAGAGAGAGAGAACTAATTCGAACGAACCTTCTACTTTCACCGGCACCTTGGGTTTGCTCCGTACCTAAAATGATTAAATGACTAGATCGAAAGGTTCAACATTCATACCGTAGCCGTCCTGTAACATCGGTTCGACTTTGTTCCATTTGCATGTTTTTCATGCACACAAAAGTAAGTTTCGCCATCAATATCGGGACATTGCTTGCTGAAAATATTAAAGATTAGGTACTCTGTTGACATATTAATTACAAGCAGGTAGAGCGATAGATAGCGGGAGAAAGAAAGAAAGAGAGAGAGAGAGAGAGATTGATGGGACTTTTTTCGTGAAAAAAACGTTTCTTGATAGATTTTATGATAGATGTTCTATGTAGGCTTTAGAAATCTATGACCTATGACGTAATGGCGCTGTTGATATCAACCGCCTCTATAAACTTCATATCAGCGGTATTTCGTGTCTAGAGTAATATTCTTGTCGTTCACAACATCTCACCTGGATGAGCAATCTCCTGCAATGGTGTGCTCTTCACCCCAATCATTCTTCTCCCCAATCAAGAAGATGTGACCTTCGAAGAAGAATGGCACATCTGGTTCCGACTGCTCATCATCAATATTTGTTTCGTACACCTTCACTATTGGCACTGAAACAAGACACATTTTTACTGATTATTAGCCACTTACTAACTTACTGACGCAGCAGTGCGCGGTCTGATCGAATTAAAAAGTTGATGCGCATCTCCGCTTCAACAGAACCTATCCGATGGCGTTTTCACCGTTCTGATCCGACTCCTATGAGCTGAGAACCGGCGGCGGAAAGACAGTGTGACCGAATAGCCTTTTTTGATAAGAATAGATAGCCACTTACTGACTATCTATCTACTTTATTGTTTGTTTGAATACGAATAGTTATTTTCTACTTTACTCACTTTTTGGACAGCAAATTCCATGGTCACAAGTGGCACCAGGTGTCTGACATTTGTCCATTGAGTCGTCTGTGCATGTGGGCTCCTTTTCCATCTTCACTCCTGATTCCGGACACTTGTAGTCAGACTGGCAGCAGTACCCGTTGGCAGAGCAGCGAACTGAGCCGGCGTGTTTGTTTGTGAGAATCTTGTGGCAGTCGGTGGACGTCTGACACTTCACGGACTGCATGTCTTCAGTCAGAGCTGGCAGGCTTCCAGCGTCACAAACATCGTCTTTGAGTTCTCCTGAAGTCGATGGATAAAGTGTTGATGAATTGTGTTTGAAACTCACCAAAACAACAGTCTCCGATTACAGAGTCCCCCAAGTCGACTATGCAAGTAGACCTTCAAGTCATAACATTGAATCTCTCTCTCTCTCTCTCTCTCTCTCTCTCTCTCTCTCTCTCTCTCTCTCTCTCTCTCTCTCTCCCTCTCTCTCTCTCTCTCTCTCTCTCTCTCTCTCTCTCTCTCTCTCTCTCTCTCTTTGTGTCTAGCTCGTCACTTCATCTCTTGAAGCGACCCAGAACTCACGGAAAATATTCTCTTTTTTTTCTCGCTCTCATGGAATCATTAGGTATGCAATCCTTGCTCTTCTTACATGGCCACATTTGCCTGACCAATTGTCCACCATCTTTGCAGGTCATTTTGACACAAGTATTCTTCTCCAAATCGACACCTGGTCGAGCCATAAACTTGTTTGAAACACAATAATCTGTCGAACACCGACCTGTAATTGTGTGTTTCCAAACGACATTTGAATCAAAAAACCATGTCGATCCGTCCCGAGGCACCATCTTTCCGGAACCAAGAGAGAGAATGTGGCGGTAGCTGGAAGACAAACTAGAAGATAATAGACGTGAACCTACTCGGAAAACACAATGTCGGTGAATCACCAAATGGATGCCACTTTAGGGGAAAGGGAAAAGTACAGTACTCTGTTCCCATTTGACACTCGGTCCTTTTGTCCGAGCAAGTTTTGTAGTCTCCATTTGCGAGCTTCACAGCCTCGTTGTTCGATGCGCGTTCTATGGTTTCTTTGACTGTCAGTGATCTTGGATAAGGGATGGCTGAAAGGTTCCGATTGTTGATTGGAGTCAAGAACTTCTCTTACGACAGCACATATCGTTCTCGGGTACGTATCCATCATCACAGACACCGTTATCTGGCTTCTAAAGTCAAGTCGTCATCCCACACAAATTTGAACTTTTCGATAGATCTTTCTTTCTTTCTCTCTCTCTCTCTCTCTCTCTCTCTCTCTCTCTCTCTCTCTCTCTCTCTCTTTCTCTTCCTCTCCCTCTATCTCTCTCTCTCCAAAATGGGATTTCGAATTTCTTTACCACTTACCATAGGTTTAAAACACAGTCTTACGTAATCATCTACACGTGGAAAGACGACGTTGAACATTTTCGACTTGCACGCGAAGGCAGCTGAAGAGAAGAACAGTCGGTGTGTTTCTTTATAGTCGACTCACTGCAGCAATGACTACCATGGATGCCCAGATCGTAACAGAAGCCCGTTGGATATTCCTGATCAGCCAGATTGCAATCTGATGTCTTGGAGCAACTTGACGACGAGGTTGCCGGATTCTTTGTTGCAAATAGAGCTGAGCCTCCAGGACACACTGAAAGACTTTTCTTCTCTCTCTCTCTCTCTCTCTCTCTCTCTCTCTCTCACCTATACGGCTTGTCTTTTGAAAAGAAATAGTTTCTCGTTCTCCACAGCAAAGATGAATCCACATATGCAACAATATCATCGCTGAGACCATGTTCGAAATCGAACTCATCTTCCACGTAACGCGTGGAGTGTTACGGGTTGAAATAAATCTCGGTTTCACGTATTAACAAGCACTCTTCAGGGGCGCTTCGCGCTCCACATTTTTTCCAAAACTCTTGGCGGACCGGCATTGGATCGTAAATGGGCGACACATGGACCGAGCGACACATGAACCGTGCGACACATGGACTGCGGATGGGCGACACATGGACTGGGCGACACATGGACTGTAGATGGGCGACAGATGAACTGGCCGATGGATGAACAAAACGGCGAAACCCGCGATATGTCCGCGAGTGGCTGCAATGACCTATCTAGCGCTCGACGACTTTTTAGATCGTTTCTTCTCTGCACTTCGGAGTAGGAACGATTGTAAGCCAAACTATATCGAACTATATGTATATAGCATGTAATGTGTGTTCGCCCATGTCAGTTCCAACATTGGGTTTTATTTGAGCTTGCGGCGCACTGGTCCACTTAGGTTCAGTTTTGGCTTGAAAGTGATACCCAATCTCGTATATCAGGGGTCCGGATACAGAAAGAAAATATTTCATGTGTAATACCCCGCAAATGTTATGTGTGTCCACATAATGTGTCAAACTGATATTGAACAGCTCTGTAATTTCAATGTGGCATGCACGCGACATCTTATGGGCATTTTTGTGCCAAAACGTGATTTGTGGCAGGATAAAGGAACAATTTGGGCGTAATTGTGCCGTTTTGGATGTGGCTGGCAGGTGCATGCCACATTCCACTTTTGGTCATGCACAGAACCTTCAATATGGCATGCAAACGACATCTTTTGGGCGACTTTGTGCTGGAATGAGTCATGTGGCAGAACAAGGAATAATTTGGGCGTAATTGTGCCGTTTTGGATATGGTCGGCAGGTGCACGCCACATTCCACTTTTGGTCATGCACGTGCCCAACTATCTTCCAACTGGCACTGTGCCAATAATACGAATGTGCGCTCTTTAGATAATACTTTCGAAAAGCGCCCATCTTTTTTTTTTCGTCCTGTTCTTCTAATTTGATGTACAAGCAGGTAGTCCTCGCTACGCTCAGAGCCCCTTTTTTCATTACAAAATCACATATTCAGACCTTTTTATTGAAAAAAATAAGTGGTTTTTGACTTGCTGTTCGCTTTCACACTCCCTGTACAATTCAAGTACGGCAAAAACTAATGCAAGTGCGGCTAGAACTAAGAGGCAACGGTTTTGCTATTTCTCTCTCCTTTACCAATCTGATTGCGGCCATAACTAATGCCAGTGTTGTTAGAACCAATGCACTACGGCGCGTTGATCCCCGTAGCCATCAGTGGTCACGCGAACGGTCGCCACAAAATTTGTGCAGCTGTGACCGAGTGGTTAAAGCAGACAACTTTCACGTGCTCGTCGCGGGTTCGTATCTCTTCTCTGGGCACTTTTGCACAATCCCTCCCATTCCCCCTCCCACAACCAAAACCATAAAGCTTCACCCAAAAATTTGCCTCACGAAAAAGGGGGCGGGGCAAAGTGGGCGGAGGATTTGTCAATTAATAATATGATATATCATATTTCTTTTTGAATTTTGTACTGTTTTGCGACTCAAAAAACATCAAAAGTACTAAAGTATTATTTTTCTGCGTTGTAACACTAGATTTTGATTTTTGTAATACTTTAATCAAGACTTAACTTGATTTCAAAAGAAAAGCTTTTTTGAAAATGGTTTTTTGAGATCGAAATTTCAGTTTATCCGCTTATATCGTTTTGTCATGTTTTAATTTCCTATATTTCAGTAAACTACCAACACGATTCACATGACGCGCCACGGTTTACAAGATTCTTGTTTGTAGCCCTTCGATGTCGGACGTCCAGACCTTAACGATGGCAAATGATCAGTACTGCGAATTTTGAGGTAAGTTCACGAAGTGTTTTATGATACACAGATAAATGCGTTCAGAAGGTAAGTCGTTTTCTTTTATTTTGTTAACTTATTCTGATGTTTCAGTACTACACACATTGCAACCTGTTACCAAATTCGGGATTTGACAATGATGTCAAAGAATCTCTGCCAAGTATTGGACTGGACATCTTCATTGAAATTCGCCAATATTCAACCCGTTGAAAGTAAGTCATGAATTCTTCCATTTTTCAAACATCAAGATTGTTCTTCAAACCTTTGAAAATCTGTTATTACAGAGTGGAAAAGGCGAGAATTGATTCATGATGAAACTTTTCAGGTCCAACAGCAACTGACAAGGTGAAGGAAGTTGACGTTGAACGATGCCGAAGAAGGCATTGAAGACGAAGGAGAAGCTGAAGAACAGGAGACTTGCTGGCTGATAAGAGCGCTGTTAGTTTTTGGAATTTTTACCAAACTCAAGTAGACTGTTAGTAAACACCTTTTCTGAACAACTCCCATTAGAACTGAAAAAATCTTGTTCCAAGGGGTTTGAAAAAATTGTTATTGCGAGTATGCCTTATGAAAATGTAGAAATTTAGTGAATAATCCTGGAAATAATTGTATAACATCGTCAGTGAAAATGGAACTTTGACAATGGTCTCTGATATTCTTCACTTTTTACTATAAGAAAATTACGACTTTATTGGTGAAACGCTCAAATTGGTAGTTTATATACATTTTAAAATAAACCATACTTGAATACGCAATTCCCTTGTATGACTCACGAAACGTTTTAGAAGAGTATCAATAACCGTCAGAATTTTGCTATTGTAGAAAAGTTTAGAAAAACATTCATTTTTATCTGGCGGAAAACTAAAACCGGATGGTGAAATTCATCGTGACAAGCAGGGAATCCTCGCTACGCTCAGAGCCCTTTATTCCTTTTTTTCATCACAAAATCACAAATTCCGACGTTTTAAATGGAAAAGAAAACTCTCTCTATTTCTCTCTTCCTCTCTGTCTTCTCTCTCTCACCCTCTCTCTCACTCTCTCCCTCTCTATCTCTCTCTCTCTCTCCATCCAAACACGGCGAAGACAAATGCAAGTGCGGCTAGAACTAATGCAACAACCTGCGAGGGCCCTCAGTCACGCGTGAAGCGCTCTCAAAAAAAGTGCGGCGGTGACCGAGTGGTTAAAGCGTTGGATTTCTACTCGCTCAATGCGCGTTCGAATCCCGTCAACTACCGGCCACTTTTGCACAACCCCTCCCCCCCCCCCCCACAACAAATCCAAAAAGCTTCACCCAAAAATTTGCCTCACGAAAAAGGGGGCGGGGCAAAGTGGGCGGAGGATTTGTCAATTAATAATATGATGACGCTTAAAATGACGCTGATACTTCGCAAGCTTGAAAAACATGATTGACACAATTGATTGTTGTTGATATCTTATTTTCAGGATATCGAAACAAATGGAAGAAGCAGCGGAAGAGGGAGAGATGCAGGAACCGCCAAGAACTTTTGCGAGTAGTAAACTCTGTTAATGATTTTTTGGCCATTTGTTTGTATTATTATGTGTAATGAATTCGTAACAGAATTTCTTGCTTTTTTGAGAAGGCAAACGTCACTATTTGGGCAGGCACGCGTCTCGGTTTGGGCAGGTACACGATTTGTAGGTCGCTGGCACGCGGTTAGATTGGGGAAGACACACGTTTGGATTTGTGCAGGAACACGTCTTGTTAGTCGCTGGCACGCGGTTAGATTGAGGCGGGAACACGTCTTTATTTCTCTCCGAATGTGCGACCATTTTCCGGTCGCAATCATGCCGTGTGCATGCCACATTGAAATTACAGAGCAGTGAATGAATTGGACAGTGCGACTATGAGTGGGCGACACATGGACCGGACCGGCATCGGACCGTAAATGGGCAACAGATGGACCGTGCGACACATGGACCGGGCGACACATGGACCGTGCGACACATGGACCGTGCGACACATGGACTGTAAATGGGTCGGCATTGGACTGTAATTGGGCGACACATGTCAGGGACGACTGTCACCCATCGTGTCCAATGCCGGTCCACGAAAAGTTTTGGAGTTTACTTTTTCTCATGCCTGTTTTGATACTCGAGTTTTGGAGCCATTTTCTTCAACTTGAGCTTCTTTTCTCGCTGTTTCGCGTATCGTGGCCGAACTTACTGAGCAACTCATGTCTCCAACTGTCGTTGTTTACTTCTATTCCCTCTTTCTTCATTTTTTACACCAGATTGTTCATTTGTTGGAGAAGCGCAGTCTCGTCCGTTGTGGATGAACCTTCAAGTTTGGTATTTCGAAACTGGCGTTTCAGTCTTTCCGCGCGGTCTTCCGCGTTCCCGTATACTGCTTTTAACCGCTCTTTCAGAAAGTCGTAATCTTGGCCGTCCGTTCCCAGATTCTGAAACTGTCGACGTGCCATTCCGGAGAGTCGGCGTTGCAATATTCCATTTTCACTGTGTCGGACGTCGGTTCATTGTCGACGTGTTCCAACAGTCGCCAAAATACACTAAATTCGCACGTGGCGTCTGTTCCGTCGAACATCGGGATTTCGAGTTCCGGGTCCCGGATGTAGCGTTCCCGACTTGAACGAGCGAGTTCCGTCTGTTGAGGTTCGTTCTGTGCTTGCTTCGTTCGGGCTTCAAGGGCGTCGGCATCTTTGAGACTCGTTGTATCCGTTTGGTTAGATCTGCGAACCAGTTCGATGCGTGTTATTATTGATAGCGAATCAACATCACAAGAACTTCATATCTACAGCACATGAACTTCATAATCTGCTATCAACGACTTATGAACTTCATATCAACAGCCGATGAAGTTCATATCAACAGCCGATGAAGTTCGTATCAACTTCCAATGAACTTCATAAATTTTTATCAACGACCTATGAACTTCATAAATTTTTATCAACGGCCTATGAACTTCATAAATTTATATCAACGACCTATGAACTTCATAAGTTTATATCAACAACCTATGAACTTCATGAATTTATATCAACGACCTATGAACTTCATAAATTTATATCAACGACCTAAGAACTTCATATTAACGGTATTTAGTTTCTAGAGCTACCTCGTCTTTTTTTCTCTTCTTCTTTTTTTCCTCCAGCTACTCTCGGGACTGGGGTATGCCCGGCCTCAGTGCCTTACTGTAGAAATTTATCTTTGAAGGAGCAGAAAAGAATAAAAGGCAGTTTTTCCTCTCCTCTACTCTCATACCTTATGAAATCAGTGTCCTTATGATATTTTCTCATCTTCTTTCTCTTCCCACAGTATTCTCAGTCATCTTCTCCCCTCTATCAACCAGATAGATCCTCCATTGCTGCTGATTTCTTTAAATTTCTTTGAATTTATCATTCTCTATTTTTCCGACTTACGGAATAAAACATTATTATTATTAATTAACTAAAATTTTTTTCATTTTTATAGAGATAAATTAAACATGATGCTACAAATACAGTAATGTAATATCGTTATGTCTTGTAAAGAAGTTACGACTGTCTAAAAGTTGAAAAACGCCATTTTTGGGGTAGTACTGCATGACGCATGGTCCATTGGGTAATGTTGGGCAAACTGAAAGAGGGAAGGCATTTTCGTCTTGGGTGGTCCCTTCCAGGCAGCACATATGTACATCGCTAGAAGCATGGCCGTTTTCAAACGCGCTCTAATCTCAATTTTGCAGAATGAGTACGGTAACTCTCACAACAAACAGTTAGATCTTTGTGGATTCAAATTATTATTCTTACTTACAGTTCATTGAAATTAAAGGCGCATCACTTGATCGTTCTTGTGTTTCAAGGCGAAACTGCTACAGTACTAAGTAAACGATTTACGGAGGCCAGATTTTTTTACAGGTAGAGAAAGCTATGTGAAACGCCATTTTTGGGGTAGTACTGCATGGTGCTGGTAGGACCAAACGGAACGAAACTGACATTTTTGGGTTCAGCGCATCAAAAACTTCGCACTTTTTGGCTGTTTTTGGTCGATTCTCTCGTGAAACGTCTCTTATACTCTGTTAGTATTAAATCAACAGCACACGAACTTCATAAACTGCTATCAACGACCTATGAACTTCATATCAACGGTGTTCAGATTATAGAGATGCATTAAAAGATAAAATAAATTACTTCAGATACTTCAGAGATCCATTGTTCGCGTTGTCATGTGACGGCGTGGATCAGAAACTTCCAGGTTGAACGGTCCTTTGCCAACGTTGACCACGGAGTCTTTCTCACTAGTATACCAGCACGTCTTCTCTGACCAGACATAGAACGGATGTGAAGAAAATCGTCTCTCGCTTTGATGATGTCGTCGCTCCATCTCAGAGGAGGTCTACCTGTTTTCCTTTTCTGTCCCAAAGGTGTCCACTCGGTGACTTTTCTTGACCATCGGGTAGGCGGTTGTCGAGCGATATGACCTGCCCACGCTCACGGAACGGAAGCTAGCTAACGGAACTTCATAAACTGCTTTTAACGACGTATGAACTTCATAAACTGCTATAAACGACCTATAAACTTCATATCAACGGTGTTCAGTTTATAGAGATGCATTAAAAGATAAAATGTTGTATATTTTCAAAATATGGCTTGTTAACATCGAAAATTGCAAGAAAAATGTGGCAGAACAGATCCTTGTTTACTTGGATATTATTAGAAATGTCATGAACTATTTCAGCTTGAACGTTGAAAAAAATGAATATTTTGAGTGGTCTTGGAAGTCGTCTGATTATCGATAATGCGTCTGACAACACGATTGAAGTGCGCGAAAAAAAACTGACAGAATTCTCGTCACCTTTCAATTTGAAAAATAATGCGAAAATTCGAAGACATTTAATGAATTCTGCACCACGTTGCAGCAGTTTTACCACCGACCAATACTTTGAACATTGCAAAAATCTATAAAATCCGGAACTTTTCATTTCATAAAAAATACACACAATGCTACAAGTAACAGTCTTCTTCAACGATAATTTCTTCGGAAGTTTCTCACAAAGTTTGGACGGAGGAAGAGGATGTTGAAGGTGGTTGCCAGAATACTGAAAATGGCGAAGCAAACGGAGGAGGCAAAGAAACTGGACTGTAGGACAGCCATGTCGCTCATCTGTAATCGAACCATGGAACAACGATATTCTGTCTTCTCACCGAGTCAAAATCGTCGTCGAACACTGACGCTGCTCCATTCTGGTTGTTCTGGTTGGACGGAGATGATGGGGTCGTGGTGCAGTTTGAGTAGCCACAGATGCCAGTTCCACTGCTGTTTGTCACCCAGAAACCGCTGATGCAGGATTGATCAGTACTGCAGTCACCTTGAATGTCATCATTTCAACTGATAGGGACTGCCAAACTACTCACCATCATGAGAACAGAAGGACACAGATGAAAATGTGTAACATGACGAATCAGACAGAGCTTCCACTGAAATCAGCTGGTGAAAAGAGGTGAAGAGAGAGAGAGAGAGAGAGAGAGAGAGAGAGAGAGAGAGAGAGAGAGAGAGAGAGAGAGCGAGAGAGAGAGAATATAGGACTCACGCGGATAACAAAAATGTGTATCAGGTTGAAGTCCATGCACCCAGAACGGGTTGTATGAACTGCCACAATACTCGGTCGTCGTATCACACCCGTCACCAGACTTCGAGCACTTTTTGTATCCCCCCGTCTCTTGCACTGGCGGCGTCAGATTCTCGCGTTTGTGTGTCAGAATCGTATGAGGAACGGCTGAAATAGTTGATGGATGGATCTGCAGACAGAATGCACTCACGGCAACAAATGGAAGTGCCGAGTGACGTCGTCGAGTGTTGTTTCTTCGCGGTTCCGACTGCGAATCCTGTCCCGCATCCTCCGTTGACCTGTAGATTACTCTTACATCTTTCTCAGTCCGTTTCTTACCGATAACTCTGTCTTGATCGTAGTCATTCCTGTTTCGGCACATGTGTAAAGATCTGAAATTCACTTTAGGCAAAGTCAGTGGTCAATCACTCACCTTCACCACAGAGACCTGTTGGTGAGTTGTCTTCTGCCCTGAATCCCAAGAAGCAGATCTCATCCGGTGACTTGCAGGCGGCTAAATACAGAGCTTCCGGACTAGACGAAAGAGAGAGAGAGAGACGGAGAGAGAGAGAGAGAGAGAGAGAGAGAGAGAGAGAGAAAGTGAGAAAACAATCGTTACCGTCATTCATGCAATATTTGATCGAACCGACGGGAGTTGTTGATCCTGGGAGTGTTGGGACTGAAATTCGAATTCTCAGTTCACTTTTGTGCATGACCACCTACATGGATAACAGAACTGGTTTTCGTAACTTGGTCTAAGACCACCCTTATCATCGTGTCCGAACTCTCCTTGGTATGCTGTTTGACACACTTCAGTAGTTACGTCACATGAATACTGGTTGGAAGGCTGACAGGACTTGACCTCCCCGTTGGAATCGAGTACCGGTGTTGTTCTGGGAACCAGTGGATTCTTGGACGTCAGAAGGGAGTAGGCGATAGCTGAAAGTGACGATTATAGTGATGAGATAAAGCGGAACAAGAGATGCAACGACGACTCTTTCAGATCAATCCATCCTTTCTTTCTTTCTTTTCTCTCGCACTCATCTGACTATTTCGACACGTCAGTAACTCACGGCAACAGAGAGGACCATGAATGAGTTCATTAACTTCAAATCCTTCTTCACATGTGTTGTTCATTGGCAACTTAATAAAATTCATGTACATAACAACAAATTATCCAAGTCTCATTATATTTGGTAAATTCAAAGTCTTTCACATCCATTCTTGGAAACTTATTTTTTTCAATTTTAAAAAGTTGAAAAAAAGAAATGAGTTGTTCTGAAATATAAAAATGTATGTTCAGCAAGACTCTGGAAGGACCAAATGAAACGAAACTAAAAAAAAAGCGAGCATACTACTAACCTGTTTTTAGTCAAACCAGAAGTTTTTAAAAAAAACTTTGAAAAACTCACCGGCAAACGGTAGTACGTGTCGGCAAACGTCAAATTGTGTGCCTTCTTACCAGCCCAAAAGATTGAAAAAAGAGAGAAGGAGAGAGAGAGAGAGAGAGAGAGAGAGAGAGAGAGAGACAGAGAGAGAGAGAGAGAGAGAAAGAGAGAGAAAGAGAAAAATAGGGAGACAGCAAAGGAATTAGAAGGTCCCGAGCGTAGCGAGTCCGGCCACCTTGTAACATTGGGAGTGAATTCCTGTTAATATTATCGATTACTTACTGCAGCAACGTCGATGAGAAGTTTTGGGTCCCAACTGCACGCAAGCTAATGATGATGATGAACATTCGCTAGTTTTGGTGCATCCTTCAGTTGATGTACGACCATTGAAGCATGACATTCCTGCAAAAAAAACACTCGGATGCAAGTAAAAACTGCTTTTTTGGGTGAAAGAGAGAGAGAGAGAGAAAGAGAGAGAGCGAGAGAGAGAGAGAGAGTGAGAGAGAAAGAGAGAGAGAGAAATATGTCACTTCAAATCCGTATCAATTCAAACAAACCTTCGATTTTCACCGGCACCTTGGGTTTGTTCTCTATCTAAAATAATTAAATAACTAGATCGAAGGTTCAACATTCATACCCTAGGCGTCCTGTAACATCGGTTTGACTTTGTTCCATTTGCATGTTTTTCATGCACACAGAAGTAAGGTTTGCCATCAATATCGGGACATTGCTTGCTGAAAATATTAAAGATTAGGTACTCTGTTGACATATCGATTACAAGTAGGTAGAGAGATAGAGGTTAGTCCTCGCTACGATCACATGTGCACATTCTCTCTCTCTCTCTCTCTCTCTCTCTCTCTCTCTCTCTCTCTCTCTTTCTCGCTATAGTGAGTACTAATCTAACGCTTCAACCACTCGGTCACGGCTGCACGAAGTTCCGTGAAAACAGAGGA
>OZ022252.1:4697197-4714113 GCA_963978915.1 Caenorhabditis parvicauda
TAATGAATTGGGTTTTTGAATAAGAAAGGGGCAGGAGGTGGTTCGTAGACCACTGGTGGATCCAATTTATTGCATTTTGAAGTTGAGAGGTGTCAGAGGTAGTCTGTACGGGGTGGAAAACCTTGAGGTCATCAGCGAAGATAAGACAGGATATTCCAAACGCCGAGGCGCAGGCATCAATGTCAGCGGTGAAAATCGAAAATAGGGTAGGTGAAAGGACACCACCCTGGGGGACTCCGCTTGGGGCATAGTGAATTGACGAGAAAGATGAACCTTGGCGGACTACAAAAGATCGTGAGGAAAGAAAATTGGAGACTAATTGGATAATTTGTTGTTATGTACATGAATTTCATTAAGTTGCCGATGAACAACACATGTGAAGAAGGATTTGAAGTTTCTGGGCATGAAGTCATTGATATTCCTCTCTGTTGCCGTGAGTTATTGACGTGTCGGAATAGTCAGATGAGTGCAAGAGAAAAGAAAGAAAGAAAGAAAGGATGGATTGATCTGAAAGAGTCGACGTTGCACCTCTTGTTCCGCTTTATCCCATCACTATAACCGTCACTTTCAGCCATCGCCTACTCCCTTCTGACGTCCAAGAATCCACTGGTTCCCAGAACAAGGCCGGTGCTTGATTCCAACGGGAAGGTTAAGTCCTGTCAGCCTCCCAACCAGTATTCATGTGACGTAACTACTGAAGTGTGTCAAACAGCATACCAAGGAGAGTTCGGACACGATGACAAGTCTGGTATGGACCCAGATTACGAAGGTCACTTCTGTTATCCATGTAGGTGGTCATGCACAAAAGTGAACTGAGAATTCGAATTTCAGTCCCAACACTCCCAGGATCAACAAATCCCGTCGGTTCGATCAAATATTGCTTGAATGACGGTAACGATTGTTTTCTCTCTCCCTCTCTCTCTCTCTGTCTCTCTGTCTCTCTCTATCTCTGTCTTCGTCTCTCTTTCTTCTTGTTCAGAATCTCTGTATTTAGCCGACTGCACGTCACCGGATGAGATCTGCTTCTTGGGATTCAGGGCAGAAGACAACTCACCAACAGGTCTCTGTGGTGAAGGTGAGTGATTGACCACTGACTTTGCCCAAAATTAATTTCAGATCTTTACACATGTGCCGAAACAGGAATGACTACGATCAAGACAGAGTTACCGGTAAGAAACGGACTGAGAAAGATGTAAGAGTAATCTACAGGTCAACGGAGGATGCGGGACAGGATTCGCAGTCGGAACCGCGAAGAAACAACACTCGACGACGTCACTCGGCTCTTCCATTTGTTGCCGTGAGTGCATTCTGTCTACAGATCCATCCATTTACGAACTACTCCAGCAATTCCTTATACGATTCTGACACACAAACGCGAGAATCTGACGCCGCCAGTGCAAGAGTCGGGGGGATACAAGAAGTGCGCGAAGTCTGGTGACGGGTGTGATACGACGACCGAGTATTGTGGCAGTTCATACAACCCGTTCTGGGTGCATGGACTTCAACCTGATACACATTTTTGTTATCCGCGTGAGTCTCTTCCTCTCTCTCTCTCTCTCTCTCTCTCTCTCTCTCTCTCTCTCTCTCTCTCTCTCTCTCTCTCTCTCTCTCTCTATTTTCACTTCTTTTCACCAGCTGATTTCAGTGGAAGCTTTGTCTGATTCGTCATGTTACACATTTTCATCTGTGTCCTTCTGTTCTCATGATGGTGAGTAGTTTGGCAGTGCCCATCAGTTGAAATGATGACGTTCAAGGTGACTGCAGTACTGATCAATCCTGCATCAGCGGTTTCTGGGTGACAAACAGCAGTGGAACTGGAATCTGTGGCACCTCAAAGTGCACCACGACCCCATCATCTCCGTCCAACCAGAACAACCAGAATGGAGCAGCGTCAGTGTTCGACGACGATTTCGACTCGGTGAGAAGACAGAATATTGTTGTTTCATGGTTCGATTACAGATGAGCGACATGGCTGTCCTACAGTCCAGTTTCTTTGCCTCCTCCGTTTGCTTCGCCATTTTCAGTATTCTGGCAACCACCTTCAACATCCTCTTCCTCCGTCCAAACTTTGTGAGGAACTTCCGAAGAAATTATCGTTAAAGAGGATTGTTACCTGTAGCATTATGTGTATTTGTATTGAATAAAATAGTGTTCATTTCATAGTAAAGACCTGTGTTTCCGATGTCGACTTTAACTGCATGGGGGATTTATAAAATTAATAGTTCCTGATTTTATATCTGATCTGTCTCTAGCTCTATCTCTTCCTCTCTCTCTCTCTCTCTCTCTCTCTCTCTCTCTCTCTCTCTCTCTCTCTCTCTCTTTCTCTCTTTCTCTCTTTCTCTCTCTCTCTCTCTCTCTCTCTCTCTCTCTCTCTCTCTCTCTCTCTTTCTCTCTTCGTCTCTCCCCTTCTTCTCTCTATAATTCTATTTGACTTTCGTCAAGATTTTAAATGCTTTCTAGATATTCTCAACTCGTGATCCCAATAACACTGAAAGTCACTCCTGTTGAGATGCGCATCAACTTTTCAAATCGATTAGACCGCGCGCTGCTGCGCGGTACGTATTTCCCTAATTTTGAAATTCAAACTGTCCTCCACGTGACCGATTTATCGCCTAGCATTCCAATTTTTGAAAATGGAGCTTTTAAGTAGTTCCAAGTTGTCTGAAAGTTGGTTGTCTGAAAACGTGACCTCAAGGAGATTAGATTGGTTCACGAACGTCCACTGGCTCCTTCTAAGACCGGTGACAAGCGTGCCACTTCAGCTAACTAGGGACACTGCCTGCCAACTGATTCATCATCAGGCAGCTCGGCTTTGTCTCTTGAAATAAAAATCGTTTGTTGTAACATTAGAAGCATTTTAAATACAGAAAAGCTGAAGTTGGCACTGGCACTTGCCGTGTTTAACCCAAAACTTTGAATCCCATTTTTCTGACTCCATTGCCTTCAAGATAACAAACCATCTGTTCTATGCAATTTACCGCCCTCCCTTTACTAACGCAGAACAGCAAGATTTTCTCTTCTCAAAGATTCTCAATAACTCTTCATGTGCAGTGAACACACGCGCAAATGTCCATGGGACGCATATGCGCGTGCGGTGTTCACATGCATGCATCGATCGATAAGTATTGCACATATCTTCCTCTACCTGTAAAAAAGTCTGACCTCCGTATATCGGTTTCTTAGTTACCGTAGCAGTTTCGCTTCGAAAAACATGAACGATTAATTAATGCGCCTTCAATTTCAATGGACTGAAAGTGTTATAGTTCGATTTAGAGTATTCAAATGATTAAAAACACCTTGTGCACTGAGATATATCGGTTTAGTAAGCATTTGAATCTCTTCATAACACGTCGATAAATGATTTACACTCCATAAGCCACTCCCAAATTGAGTTAGTAATTATAAACAGAACGTCAGAAACTTATAGATTATTAAAAAATAATTTTCAGACCGTTTAGGAACACAGGATGTTCGTGGTGCACCAAGTGACCATCCGGGATGGGGAGCGACAGGACTCTAGAAACTAAATACCGTTGATATGAAGTTCAAAGGTCGTTGATAGCAGTTTATGAAGTTCATAGGTCGTTGATAGCAATTTATGAAGTTCATAGGTCGTTGATAAAAATTTATGAAGTTCATAGGTCGTTGATAAAAATTTATGAAGTTCATAGGTCGTTGATAAAAATTTATGAAGTTCATGGGGCGTTGATAAAAATTTATGAAGTTCATAGGTCGTTGATAAAAGTTTATGAAGTTCATCGGCTGTTGATATGAAGTTCATCGGCTGTTGATATGAACTTCATAGGCTGTTGATATCAACAGCCTATGAACTTCATATCCGCAACACTTTTTACAAAGTGACAGCATTTTTCACAATAATAAAAAGTATTCTACGAGTCCTGAGGTGTTTGAGCAGTATCTTACGAACTTTCAATATGTCTGCATTTTTATTTCCCAAAGGAACTTGGCGAAATTTCAGTCAATTGTGGCCTGAAAAAATTTTGTGGTATGTTCGGACAGAGAGATTCAAAAAACGAAAATTCGATTAAAAATACTATTGTGGGAGAAGTTTCCCAATGAAACTATTCTAAAAACTCGGAAAAATACTCATTTATTTTACTCCGGAGGGACGAAAAGAACTGAAAAAATACGGTAACAAGAACTTTGAGTGCCATCATCTCTTGAGAAAGTAACTTCGATTTTAAATATTAGTCCATATATATATAAAAAAAAGCTCGGAAGGTCGTTTTAAATCAGATAGTAGTGATTAGATTGCACACGTCATTTTATTTTGCAAAAAATTTTATTCAGAAACAATTATCCACTATTTTCCAACACTGTTGTTCATTTTCTGTACCACATTCCTACCTTTCTCGCAGTTTTACAGCAAAAACAGTGGAAACGTGAAAAATTAAAAGTAAAAATGGCTACTCATGAGTTACAGTACCAGGTAGATCAAATGTTTTTATTTTCGTTTTCTCTTCTTGTTTGAGCTATTTCTTGCTGTTTTGTTCATTTCCTTTCTGTATTTCATTAGTTTGATAAAAGTGAAGATTAACATATTTTCGTGATAAACACTCACAGTAATGACCATCTGTAACTTGTTTAACTAACATTTTCGTGCGATTTCTTCAAAAATTATGTTCAGGTCTCTCGATCGAGGTTCCATCGATGAAACGCATACTCAATCTATTTATCACATCAATGTTAGTCAGATCATACTTAGTTGTCATGAAAATAGGTGAGTTAATCAGACTATATTTTTCGAAAGTTATTCTGATATCATTTTTCGGATTGATGTTGTTCTTCCTAATTCTCAGGTAATGAAAACACTTTTATGTCGCTACAGTAGCAAATTTGCAGGTTTCAATTCACCTTTCTAATTTTTTTCGATGAATGGCCAATTTCAACAACTTCTAGGTACCTGTATCGTTCTGGTAGATATATAATTAATTCATGTAGTGGCGAAGTGCCAAAGGTATTATGAACCTGTCACTTCGATAATGTAAAATTTTCAGTCATTCGAGATGATGTGGGCTTTCCAAAATATTTCTTTCATCGAGGCTACTATAATGAACCCTACGAAGATAAATTTTCATCCAGGACAATCGACGGGAACGGACAAGAAAACAAGGTTTGTTTTTATTAGGAAAAAAACGGCTGCGGCGCACTGGTCTATTTAGGTTCAGTTACGCCCGTTTTGGCTTGGAAGTGGTTTTTATCTCAAAACAGTCAAGTCGTGCAGTCACACAGTAAGAGCCTTCAGAAAAGACCACTAAACGAAAATGCCTTACGAACACCGATAATTTTAATTTTTAGCCAATTAAGTTGATGTGAAATTCATGATTTGGTGGTAGCAGGGAAGCTGCAATCAACAAGCCTAAGACGAGGAAGTTGCACCCTGGAAAAATGGCGGCAAGGAACGAGGAGACAAAGTATGTTTTAATGATTAACTCTAAAAATTAATCTATAATAAGTATGATTTGATTCTGTTCATTCCTTAAACCTTGTGTGCAGAATAGAAACAAACTTATTTAGGTTTAATAACGCTCGATTTAACTCAGGGGGGGGGGGTACTTTATATTACATACCATGGGTTCGGATATTAATTCAAAATCCAAAAACTTAAAGAAATGTTGAACCTCATAATTTACTATTAGACACCACGAAATTTGTATGGTTCAGACTGGTTTTTGATGTTCGAAGATTTTCTATTCAGTATCGCAGCGCAAAAGCTAACTTATTGAAAATGGTAAACCCTGACTTGCAGTAACTTCAACGTTCAGTAGACTAGAAACTCTACGTGTGATAGAGAACGTGGAGATCGAAGTAACTTTTACCGGAAAAATAGTCTCGTGAGCGCTACCTTTTAGAACGTCGGGCAAATTTCTTGGTGTGCAATCTGTATTCCAATGAGGTTGAGTTCGCGGGGAACGAGCGGTTTCAAATCCGGACCCCTGGTATACAATATCGAGTACCGGTTTCTAGCTGCGACGCACTTTTCTCAATTTCTCTCGTTATCAGTTGATTGGCACTAGTGCATGTAGGCTTAGGATTGACCAAAATGGCTTGATTTCGGGAGATAATGCATTTAGTTTTAGCCTAAATTAACTATTTTACAGGTAGTCACATCGCTTCTCTTGAACAAGCCTCTTTCCTTTCGCGAACCGGGACTCAAAATCTTGCGGGACATAAGAAAATGGCCTGACCCATGTCACACGATCAACTGCCGGGAATGAGTTCATCGAACTATCAGATTTTTCCTATCATCATTGTTGTTTGGCAAAAGAGAAAGATGAGGTATGTGTCATCTACACTTTATTGAATTACGTTTTATTTGCAGGTTCCAGAACAATAACTATATCACAACTGTATTCTACTACGTCCTAATAGCGAGAAGATCGTCCGAACAAGATGTAAATCCTAAGATTTTTGTCATGGCCTACCGGTGGTGTCACCGGTGACCTCCCAATGAAGGGGAGGTAAAATTGTTTAATAATAAATTTTGTTACTAAAAGAATGTGCTGTTGATAGAATCTCTATGAAGTTCATCGGTTGTTGATAGAATCTCTATGAAGTTCATCTGCTGTTGATATGAAGTTCATCTGCTGTTGATAGCAGTTTATGAAGTTCATCGGCTGTTGATATGAACTTCATCGGCTGCTGATATCTACGGCCTATGAAGTTAATGTGCTGTAGATATCAACGACCTATGAACTTCATATCAGCGGTTTTTAGTTTCTAGAGGAGGACAACAACGTTCATTCTGGCAATAGTTGATTTTCCCTACTAAAATTTCACAACAAACCCTCCCTTCTTTAACATATTTTATGAATAAATTTGTTTTACAGTGGTTCCGTTCTCGAATACCGTAATCGGAAAAAATGTGTGGCGGTTACTCTAGAAACTAAATACCGTTGATATGAAGTTCATAGGTCGTTGATATCTACAGCACATTAACGTCATAGGCCGTAGATATCAGCAGCCGATGAAGTTCATATCAACAGCCGATGAACTTCATTAACTGCTATCAACGACCTATGAACTTCATATCAACAGCCGATGAAATTCATATCAACAGCCGATGAAGTTCATAGAGATTCTATCAACAGCCGATGAACTTCATATCAACAGCCGATGAAGTTCATAGAGATTCTATCAACAGCCGATGAACTTCATAGAGATTCTATCAACAGCCGATGAACTTTATAGAGATTCTATCAACAGCACATTTTTAAGTGAAAAAATATTATTAAACAATGTGACCTCCCTTCATTGGGAGATGGTCACCGGAGACACTTCCGGTAGGCCGTGACAAAAATCTTAGGATCTACACCCTGTTCGATAAATCAGACTTCGCACTTGCTTGATGAAATGCATGATCTTTATGTATGTTATCGTGCGCCGACCTTCTGCGGGTTTCGCCTAACTAACGTGTTTAGCGACTTCTGTGAGGTGTATGTAGTTTTTGACAACATTACTGGGGTTTTCCACCATTCTCTTTCACATGGAACAACTCAAATGACACAAAAAGTGATTACAAACGGAGAAAATTTGATATATAGAATTAATCGACCATTATTCAACAAAAAAAAGCGATGTGCCTACTTGTAAGGTGGTTAAATATAATTATTTGAGCAGCACCTAAAAACATAAGAAACGTATAAAATTATCCGTATTCCGATTAGATAGTGAATCTATCACCTTCAGTGTTTATCAATGTCTGTTACTTCAAATGATGAATTCGTCATAATCGAAAACCGTGTTAGTATTGACAGCGAATCAACAGCACATGCACTTCATATCTACAGCACATGAACTTCATAATCTGCTATCAACGGCTTATGAACTTCATATCAACAGCCGATGAAGTTCATATCAACAGCTGATGAAGTTCATATCAACAGCCGATGAAGTTCCTATCAACAGCCAATGAACTTCATAAATTTTTATCAACGACCTATGAAATTCATAAATTTTTATCAACGGCCTATGAACTTCATAAATTCATATCAACGACCTATGAACTTCATAAGTTTATATCAACGACCTATGAACTTCATAAACTACTATCAACGACCTATGAACTTCATAAACTGCTATCAACGACCTATGAACTTCATATTAACGGTATTTAGTTTCTAGAGTATGTTACCATATCGTCGCTAATACATCGCATTGTTGTCGCCGGTACGTCGCAATTTCTGTCGCCGGTACATCACCAGTACATAATGGCGATCCTTGAAAGTGTCGCCGGAACATCGCCTTCCGGTCGCCATTCGGTTAGCCAAACCAAATGGCGACAGGAAAGCGACGTTCCGGCGACAAATTTATTATGGAGTAAGTAATGCGTCTTTAATTTCAATGGACTGAAAGTAGGAATAACAATTTAAATCCACAAAGATCTAACTGTTCGTTGTGAGAGTCCCGACCCTACCGTACTCAGTTTACAAAATGCGACTGCCGCGAGTTTGAAATCGGTTAGACTTTTTGCTAGATATGTGTATTGTCATTCATCTTATTGTATTATTTCTAACTTGTGGGTTCTTTCTCTACGGTAATAAAGAAAAATATTGACAAGTCGACCGTGTTGTGCATTGGTTTCACCCACGAAGTATCTGGAAGGCCATAGTCTTCACATGGTGCATCGACCGAAAAAAGAACCCGGGCCGCCCGCGTGGCAGACGAGCATTCTACCACTGAACCACCGATGCTGAAAGAAGGTTTCTTTCCAAATTGAAAAGACCATCGAAAAAAAAGAAAAGACTCACAAAGAGCAACAAAAGAGAGAAAACATCGCCAAAAATTCTCATTCACGATAGAAGTGGAAGTTTTTTGTACTTTTTTGAACTACTTTTCATTGGTTCACCGATAGCGATTTTGACTAGGTCGTTGACGTTGACTGACACACAAGATGCATGAACACCATGAAGGCACACGCCGAGGGTTGGCTCAGCATACTCAGAGAAGAGCAGAAGTGCACGATCAGCGACGGAACACAACAACTCAGACGTTGCGAGGAGTTGATCAGAGAAGGAGCAAATGCAAGCATCAAACTCCTCGATGCATTTGAGGAGTGCATAA
This sequence comes from Caenorhabditis parvicauda, assembly GCA_963978915.1. Taxonomy (NCBI): domain Eukaryota; kingdom Metazoa; phylum Nematoda; class Chromadorea; order Rhabditida; family Rhabditidae; genus Caenorhabditis; species Caenorhabditis parvicauda. The sequence continues at coordinate 4,706,282 of OZ022252.1, forward strand.
GTTGGGCTGAGCCGGAGAATGAAGAATCAGAACAAGAAGATATTGACCAACGCTTGGACAGCATGGATCACGTCCAGCACCAACTCTCGGCGCTACGCATCGAACTGGTCTGCAGATCTAACCAAACGGATACAACGAGTCTCAAAGATGCCGACGCCCTTGAAGCCCGAACGAAGCAAGCACAGAACGAACCTCAACAGACGGAACTCGCTCGTTCAAGTCGGCAACGCTCCATCCGGGACTCGGAACTCGAAATCCCGATGTTCGACGGAACAGACGCCACGTGCGAATTTAGTGTATTTTGGCGACTGTTCGAACACGTCGACAATGAACCTACGTCCGACACAGTGAAAATGGGAATATTGCAAAGCCGACTCTCCGGAATGGCACGTCGACAGTTTCAGAATCTGGGAACGGACGGCCAAGATTACGACTTTCTGAAAGAGCGGTTAAAAGCTGCGCTACTCCAACAAATGAACAATGTGGTGTACAAAATGAAGAAAGAGGGAATAGAAGTAAACAACGACAGTTGGAGACATGAGTTGCTCAGTAAGTTCGGCCACGATACGCGAAACAGCGAGAAAAGAAGCTCAAGTTGAAAAAATGGCTCCAAAACTTTTCGTGGACCGGCATTGGACACGATGGGTGACAGTCGTCCCTGACATGTGTCGCCCAATTACAGTCCAATGCCGACCCATTTACAGTCCATGTGTCGCCCGGTCCATGTGTCGCACGGTCCATGTGTCGCCCCCCTGAAGAGTGCTTGTTAATACGTGAAACCGAGATTCATTTCAACCCGTAACACTCCACGCGTTTCGTGGGAGATGAGTTCGATTTCGAACATGGCCTTAGCGATGATAATGTTGCATATGTGGATTCATCTTTGCTGTGGAGAACGAGAAACTATTTCTGTTCAAAAGACTAGCCGTATAGGTGAGTGTCATTAAAGGAGTAAGTGAGTTAGAGAGGAAGAAATAGAGAGAGAGAGAGAGAGAGAGAGAGAGAGAGAGAGAGAGAGAGAGAGAGAGAGAGAGAGAGAGAGAGAGATAGAGAAAGAGAGAGAGAGAGAGAGAGAGAGAGAGAGAGAGAGAGAGAGAGAGAGAGAGAGAGAGAGAGAGAGAGAGAGAGAGAGAGAGAGAGAGAGAGAGAGAGAGAGAGAGAGAGAGAGAGAGAGAGAGAGAGAGAGAGAGAGAGAGAGAGAGAGAGAAGGAAAGTCTTTCAGTGTGTCCTGGAGGCTCAGCTCCATTTGCAACAAAGAACCCGGCAACCTCGTCGTCAAGTTGCTCCAAGACATCAGAATGCAATCTTGCTGATCAGGAATGGCCAACGGGCTTCTGTTACGATCTGGGCATCCATGGTAATCATTGCTGCAGTGAGTCGACTATAAAGAAACACACCGACTGTTCTTGTCTTCAGCTGCCTTCGGCGTGCAAGTCGAAAATGTTCAACGTCGTCTTTCCACGTGTAGATGATTACGTAAGACTGTGTTTTAAACCTATGGTAAGTGGTAAAGAAATTCGAAATCCCATTTTGGAGAGAGAGAGAGATAGAGGGAGAGGAAGAGAAAAAGAGAGAGAGAGAGAGAGAGAGAGAGAGAGAGAGAGAAAGAAAGAAAGATCTATCAAAAAGTTCAAATTTGTGTGGGATGACGACTTGACTTCAGAAGCCAGTGAATGGTGTCTGTGATGATGAATACGTACCCGAGAACGATATGTGCTGTCGTAAGAGAAGTTCTTGACTCCAATCAACAATCGGAACCTTTCAGCCATCCCTTATCCAAGATCACTGACATTCACCAAAACCAAAGAACGCGCATCGAACAACGAGGCTGTGAAGCTCGCAAATGGAGACTACAAAACTTGCTCGGACAAAAGGACCGAGTGTCAAATGGGAACAGAGTACTGTACTTTTCCCTTTCCCCTAAAGTGGCATCCATTTGGTGATTCACCGACATTGTGTTTTCCGAGTAGGTTCACGTCTATTATCTTCTAGTTTGTCTTCCAGCTACCGCCACATTCTCTCTCTTGGTTCCGGAAAGATGGTGCCTCGGGACGGATCGACATGGTATTTTTTGATTCAAATGTCGTTTGGAAACATACAATTACAGGTCGGTGTTCGACAGATTATTGTGTTTCGAACAAGTTTATGGCTCGACCAGGTGTCGATTTGGAGAAGAATACTTGTGTCAAAAATGACCTGCAAAGATGGTGGACAATTGGTGAGGCAAATGTGGCCATGTAGGAAGAGCAAGGACTGCATACCTAATGATTCCATGAGAGCGCGAAAAAAAAGAGAATATTTTCCGTGAGTTCTGGGTCGCTTCAAGAGATTAAGTGACGAGCTAGACACAAAGAGAGAGAGAGAGAGAGAGAGAGAGAGATAGAGAGAGAGAGAGAGAGAGAGAGAGAGAGAGAGAGAGAGAGAGAGAGAGAGAGAGAGATAGAGAGAGAGAGAGAGAGAGAGAGAGAGAGAGAGAGAGAGAGAGAGAGAGAGAGAGAGAGAGAGAGAGAGAGAGGTTCAATGTTATGACTTGAAGGTCTACCTGCATAGTCGACTTGGGGGACTCTGTAATCGGAGACTGTTGTTTCGGTGAGTTTCAAACACAATTCATCAACACTCTATCCATCGACTTCAGGAGAACTCAAAGACGATGTTTGTGACGCTGGAAGCCTGCCAGCTCTGACTGAAGACATGCAGTCCGTGAAGTGTCAGACGTCCACCGACTGCCAGAAGATTCTCACAAACAAACACGCCGGCTCAGTTCGCTGCTCTGCCAACGGGTACTGCTGCCAGTCTGACTACAAGTGTCCGGAGTCAGGAGTGAAGATGGAAAAGGAGCCCACATGCACAGACGACTCAATGGACAAGTGTCAGACAGCTGGTGCCTATTGTCATCATGGAATTTGCTGTCCAAAAAGTGAGTAATGTAGAAAATAACTATTTATATTCAAACAAACAATAAAGTAGATAGATAGTCAGTAAGTGGCTGATAATCAGTAAGAATGTGTCTTGTTTCAGCGCCAATAGTGAAGGTGTACGAAACAAATATTGATGATGAGCAGTCGGAACCAGATGTGTCATTCTTCTTCGATGGTCACATTTTCTTAATTGGGAAGAAGAATGATCATGGTGAAGAGCACACCATTGCAGGAGATTGCTCATCCAGGTGAGATTTTGTGTAGCGTAGTAGCGGCCAAAGCTTCAGCAACCTTTTATTTTTGGCCATAACTCGGTTCAAACTCGAGCGATCAGCTTCAATTTTTCTCTAAAGTTACTTCAAACAATTACAAACATTCCAATAATAATGCAATGTGAGTTACCTCCTTTGCTTCAAACTGAAATTTTTTTTTCACAAAACAGTCCCATTTTCGTTCACTAGTTCACAATACTTTTTAATTTTTTTCTGTTTTGTGATTTTTTTCATTTCAATTTCATGTTTGTTTCTCACCAGGGAATGCCACCAGGGGGCCACAAATTTGTACATTCTGACTGGTCTCCTAGGTTTTCGAATAGGCTGAAGATGATAGAACTGTTTTCAAAAGTTGCGGAACCGACCTGGTTTTTGAGTTACGGTTGATACCAGTTTTGCATGTAAAATTGGATGAAATCGCGTACTCCCCTATTTCTGCAGGTCAACGCAAGATTGATTCCACTTGGTTAAGAGCTAGCGCTCACGCTTTTGGTCTCGCGGGTTCGATTCCCATCGAACGCCATTTCATTTGTTTTTTTTGTTACAATTGTTTTCCTGTATTTCGTAAAACTTACTTTAGTGAGAGAGACATCATATCGTGTGACAATTTTTATAATTGATCTGACTGAGTTGAATACTATTATAACTGATCGATGAATGTATCATGTCTTTCCTACGATACTTACTGCGTACTGAACCTGAATTCTGCACATCTTTCGACATATCCGCTTCTGAAAACTTACTTTCTATTTAATAAAATGTTTTTTTAAATAAAAAACAAACATAAAAGAAGTTTTAAGTGAAAAAAGAAATAGTTTTTTGAGACAAGGTGTTTACTAGTTCTCTCTCTCTCTCTCTCTCTCTCTCTCTCTCTCTCTCTCTCTCTCTCTCTCTCTCTCTCTCTCTCTCTCTCTCTCTCTCTCTCTCTCTCTCTCTCTCTCTCTCTCTCTCTCTCTTTCTCCCTCTCTCACATGCTTGTAATCAATATGTCAACAGGGTACCTAATCTCTTCAATTCTTTCAGCAAGCAATGTCCCGATATTGATGGCAAACCTTATTTTTGTGTGCATGAAAGACATGCAAATGGAACAAAGTCGAACCGATGTTACAGGACGCCTAGGGTATGAATGTTGAACCTTCGATCTAGTTATTTAATTATTTTAGATACAGAACGAACCGAACGGTGCCGGTGAAAGTCCGAAGGTTCGTTTCGAATAAGTTCTCTCTCTCTCTCTCTCTCTCTCTCTCTCTTTTTTTTTCTCTCTCTCTCTCTCTGCTCTCTCTCTCTCTCTTTCTCCCAAAAAGAGCAGTTGTTTACTTGCAGAAATGTCATGTTCCGATGGTGAGCCATCAACCGAAGGATGCACCAAAACCAGTGAATGTCCATCATCGTCAACGGCTTGCGTGCAGTTGGGACCCCAAAACTTCTCATCGACGTTGCTGCGGTAAGTGGTCGATTATCATATTATTAATTGACAAATCCTCCGCCCACTTTGCCCCGCCCCCCTTTTTCGTGAGGCAAATTTTTGGGTGAAGCTTTTTGGTTTTGGTTGTGGGGGGAGGGATTGTGCAAAAGTGGCCGATAGTTGACGGGATTCGAACGCGCATTGAGCGAGTAGAAATCCAACTAGGCATGGGCAATTTTGCCAATCATTGGCAGTCGATTGGCAATGCCTCTTCTTCATTGCCAATAGCATTGGCAGTCGATTGGCAATGCTATTGGCAATGTAGTTTGTTATAACACCATCTTTAACGTCGAGAAGGCCTAGAAATCAAAATCCAAGTCAATTGCATTGCCAACCGACTGCCAATGCTTTTGGCAATGGAAAAGAGGCATTGCCAATCGACTGCCAATGATTGGCAATATGCCCATGCCTAAATCCAACGCTCTAACCACTCGGTCACCGCTGCACATTTTTTGCGAGCGCTGCACACGTGACCACTGGAGGCCCACAAGTTGTTTGCATTGGTTCTAGCCCGACTTGCATTAGGTTTTCGCCCGTACTTGAAATTGTACAAGGAGTGTGGAGAGCGAACAGGGAGTGAAAACTACTTATTTTTTCAATAAAAAGGTCTGAATATGTGTTTTGTAATAAAAAAAAACGGCTCTGAGCGTAGCGAGGACTACCTGCTTGTCATATTATTAATTGACAAATCCTCCGCCCACTTTGCCCCGCCCCCTTTTTCGTGAGGCAAATTTTTGGGATGAAGCTTTTTGGATTTGGTTGGGTTTTAGGGAGAGGGAGGGGTTGTGCAAAAGTGCCCAGAGAGAGGATACCGAACCCCCGCGACAAGCGCCGTGAAGGTTATCTGCTTTAACCACTCGGTCACAGCTGCACGAAATCTCAGAGAAACCGATTTGGACTGGATCTAGAAAAGTGCCAGCTGGATCCAGAAATCGTAGTGGCGGCGATTGGCACGATCTAGCTCGACTATTTTGGATCCAGTTGGCACTTTTCCTGATCCAGCTGAACTCTCTGGATCCGAGTCAGCACTTCTCTGTATCCAGTCAGCACTTTTCTGGATCCAGTCAGCTATTTTCTCGATCTAGTTTCCTTTTACTAAACACTTTTAATCAACAATATATTTATTGAAACGACAGAAAATAATTAATCCATTAGATTTCTTCTTTGACCATGTGTTCCTTTGACCTTCCGTGATTAGTAACTCTGAGTTTCCTTGAAGATTCATCTTCAAGTTCTAGAGTCTGCCCTGCGGGAGGGGAAAGTCTGAAATTTGAACGTAAAATATGGAGAACTTTACATTTTACTTTTTTTCTGTTCATTTTTCGCAAGCGTTCACAGCGCAACTAAAGTGGATTCAAACGTTTGGAATTCAGTTTTTGTGAGAAATTCAAAGTCTATCTTTTCAAAATTATACTGCCGCACAATCCTCGTCGTTAAGCCAATAAATTCAATAAAGACAGTAGCTCCTTCTCTCTGGCTCTCTTTATCTTTCTCTCTCGCTTACACACAAACACACACATCTTCGAACGTTGAATGACATTTGGAATTCTTAAAAATTGGTTTTAACTTAACCTGACAGATTTTTCAAAGATTTTTCTCTGTTGAGAGTGGCTGAGTCGGGAATTCATTTCATCTCAATTTTTTTACCATAATCGTTTTTAACCTTTGTTGTATTCTGAGAAAACTGCAAAAATTTTACCTGTTTAGACCACGGCTCTCCTGATGGTTTTGTCGTATTCCATTTGCAAATGTCGATAGATGCGTGGACGAGGAGAATGGCAAATTCTGAAATTTCGACAACTGACAGTATCTTAAATTTCTATCGAACACCCACCTTTCTCCAATGCCTGCGATCATGCGTTCTTATTCTCGAGCTTGTTTATTTTCTGTTTGAGCTCTGCCACCGCGTTCTTCAAGTCTTTTTTCACGGTTGACCCGAATAAGGAATCAGTGTGGATACCTAAATGAGAACTTGGCCTAGCATAAAATAAGAATATACCCTCCGCAGATGGCATTATCTGCTAACCCTCGCGGCATCATATTTGCTTGTTTGGCATTGTTGCATTTAGGCTTAGGGTTAAATGCTTGATTTCGGTATTCGAGACTTAAATCTTTACAAAAGGTGTTCTCCCAACCTAACGCTAAGCATAGTATGAAAGGAAAATACTTTTGGTTGCAGATTGCAAAATGACACAGGTGTGGTTGACAGATTATGCCGTCTCCCACGGACTTGATTAAAAAAAAGAATGAAAAATTCACCTCGCCGGGCATGTGATACTCCGTACCGACATAGGAGCAGTAATTTAAGACTGGGTTCTTTGCGGGTGGAGACGATGCGTCTGAAATACGATATTGAAAAATGTTTCGAAAATTAGAGAAGTCACAACAAAATAAGTTTTTTCGCCTAATTCATGATTATAACATTCAACACTTTATTTCTTACCTCCAACTATTGTACAATCACAATCACTATCAGAATCTTTCTCATGTCTCAAGCTTCAATTCTGACGTAGATTTCTTACTTAATTCCGAGTACAGTCAGACGCTTTCATCTCACCTTAAGACTTCTTCTGCATCGTCGAAAAGTGAGTTGTCAACAATCTGAGAAATACAATTGTGTCAGATTTTCTGCATTTTGAGAGATGATATAACTGAACAATAAAATGATACGTACATGATACAGAAAACAAAAGGAAACGAAAATAACTTGAAAGACGCTAAGTCCGAGGGTGAATACGATGTTTCACTTGACACGCGCATGACAACTTATTTTAATAACTGCGTTCAATAAAACTATTTTTTTTGGAGAAGCATTTAAAGTTCCGGAATACCTTTTTCCATGAATATATTGGGATTAAAAATCGTTTTAATACAGTCATGTTCCATACGAAACTACTAGATTTCTGGAATTGTTTTTCAGAATCGAGTAGGCATTTTTCTGTATCCAGCTTGTATTTTTTTAAATTGAATTTTTGTGCTTCCATAAACCGTACAGGCATGAAAATGAAAAAAAAATCAAAAGTACATAATTATCACGTAAAGAAACAGTAATTTACCATAAGAAATTAACGATAATGAGCTCTTTCCAAACTTCTTGCAAAAAGTCGGACTGGATCCAGCGCTGGATCTAGCTAGCGAAAATTTTTAAATTCTCATGACATTATCATAATAATAAAC
>OZ022252.1:4719313-4739108 GCA_963978915.1 Caenorhabditis parvicauda
CTGTGAAAGTCTGTGTACTTCCAACAGATAGAATGGGTATGCTACCCGACTCGACACCAAATAAGACCAAGACAACGGAACTTTTATTGATACCCAGCAAGAAAAAACCAGTCGATTCCTGGTTTTTCCTGAAACGACAATAATAGTAAACATTATAACGTGGTTGCAAGACAATGGAAGAGATCTGTTAATGAGGAAATGGCACAATGCGAGATGAAAAAGCAGAGGAAGTTTGGGATAACGAGGAAATATTAACAATTGTCCGGGTACTGTAGGCCGCATTCTTCCGTCCCGTGTATGCAGAGCTCAGCGGCGCGACGACATACCCGATCGTATGCCGTCTTCGCTTTGCTTCTGCAACACTCCGCGCCCAGCCTGCTTCTTCGGTGCTGGTTCGTTGTCAGACCGGTGGGTCTCCACGTTGAAACAGATCGAACGGTGATGGGTCTTGCTCTGACAGTAGCAACACGGGTTACCTCTCGTGCACTGTCCGTTGGTTCTGCCGGCTTCGTGGTTGGTGAGAGGTGTCAGGCAGGACGAGCAAAGTCCTCGCTGAGCCAGATGAGCCGCCCTGATCACCGGGTTGGGCATGGCACTACACGAGTCGCAAAAGTGTGCTCCGCCGCAGTAGGGACACTCTACCGGCGCCGGTCTGTCGTCCAGGAAACGTTGTTGTCGTGGTCTGGCCCGCTTACGTTGTTCGTTCAGGTTGGTTTGTACTCCAACCTCAGCCTTCAAACGTGGGGGTGGTGGTGGAGGCGGGGATCTTCGACCTGGCCTGCCGGTTTGAGGTTGGGTCTTCTCTCGAAGCGGCTCCCTCCGTTCTCGGCCTCGTTGTTTCTCCCGTTTCAGCTCCTCTTCCAGCTCCTGGATCCTTTTGAGCAACGGCTCCCGACTGCACATTGACTTCTGTTTCAACTCTACGCGAAGTCGTTCGGCTCGGGCTCTTTCTTCATCCCTGCTCCTCCTTAGTCGCTGAACCTGCTGCTCGGCTTCCTCCAGCTTCCGCTCACACTCTCTTCTACGGTCCATCTCCACAGCTACCCGCTTCCTCTGACGCGCGATCAGTGCGGTCCTTCTCTTCTCCAATGCCTCTTCCCTCTTCCTGTGTGCTTCTTTCTTCTCTTCCTCGGTACCTTCTTCATCCGAGTAGAGTGATACCGTACATGCTAGTTCGTCAGCCTCCAACTCATCTTCGGTGGTAGACATCTGAATTCAGAACTTGAGAAATAGTTGAGTTATTTTCTTTATTTATAAAGGAACTTTTTTTTTTTTTGGTTTTTTTTTTGGTTTTTTTTTTTTAATTTTTTTTGTTAGTAAGAACAATTGTGTTGAACGGATCAGACGCGGTCTTTTATCTGGTCCTCTGGAGAGTATCTTCTCGGAGGTTTGTTTTCCCTTCCGCTCTGCTTGGTCCTTCGGTGTCCTCTCTCTTCTAGCTTCAGTTCCAAACTTGGGTGGGGGCTCTGCTCGTTCTCACTTTCGCCTTCCGAGTCTGCGCTGTCTTCTTCTTGCTTCGACTCGTTAGGATCTTGAGGCCACATAGTGAATAACTCCAAGGGGGTGAGCAGTCTGACCGGTCTTCTTTTCCTCTTGCGGGATGAGGTTTGAACGGTCACTTCGCGGATCTTGTCGTCTTGACCCGGGTGCACTTTCACGACCACTGCCATCTTCCAGCTCTCCCTCGGCTTGAGGGGATGATTCATGAGGACCACCTGGTTTACTTGCGGAGGGATGATTTCTCCTCGTCGTCCATCGAATCTGCCTGTTGGACGCTCTCTGAGGGCTTGCATGTACTCCCGTTTCCAGTGGTGCCATACTTCTTCTGCCTGTTTCTGGGTGTTGGCCATGTACTCCCTTGCCTGGGCTTGGGTTTCCAACACTCTCGTTTCTGCCAAAGGTAGGAAGGATGGATCAGCTTCTTCGCCGACCTTCTGGAAGCAGGGTGGTTCCTTTCGGTTCAACAAGGCCAAGTCGACTGGTCGGATGGGTGCACGTTCAAGGCTGCTTTCGGTGTTGGCCGTCAATGGTCGTCGGTTCAGTGAGTGGGCAATTAAGGCGAGGATGGAATCGAGCTCTTGGAACGTGGGCGTCTTGTTTCTCAATCGCTTCGTCAAGGCCTCTTTGGTGAGTCCGATGAGTCTCTCGTAGAAACCCCCACTCCACGGCCGATAAGGAGTGATCATCTTCCAAGTGAATTCTGTCTGTTCCGCATCGTTGAGGTGCTCGTTTCTCAGTTGGTCGAACGCTTCATCTAATGTTTTCTTAGACAGGACGAAGTTGGTTCCATTATCTGATATCACTAATCTGGGCATTCCGTAGAGGCTGGCAAACTTCTGGAAGGTCAGTAGGAAATCGGTTGCATTCGCCGACTTGATTGCCCCCAGGTAGGTCATTCTGGTCGCCATACAAGTTACTATGAGTCCATAGCAGCTTTTCTTGTCCATGTTGTCGTCTTTGAAGGATACTGGTCCAAAGAGATCCACTCCTACTGACTCGAATGGAGGTCGTCGCGTGACTCGTTCTTCTGGCAACTGTCCCATGACTGGCGTTTTGAATGGTTGGGCCTTGACTAACTGGCAGGGGATGCACTTTCTCTGGGCTTCTTTTACTTGCTTCTTCAGTCGTTCCGTCCAATATCGCGTCCTGAATTCCGTGCAGGTGTGCTCTATCGAACGATGAAGTACTCCATGACTCTGTTGAATCATCATCTGACACATACGGGAGTACGGGCGGAGTAGTATGGGGGCCCATTCTTCTTCGTGTGCGTGGAGGTTCTCGAATCTCCCGTAGCATCTCCAGATACCCTCCCGATCTTTTCGTGGTCTCCATGCTTCCCACTTTCGGATCTCGTCGCGGGTGAACGTGCCTTGGTGGTCTCTAATTATCCAGAGTACTGCCAGTCTCCATTCCTCGCCTGAGACTATTTCTTCGCTTGATTTTCCTTGAAAGACTGCGAGGCTCTTGACCCTTCTCTTCTTATCCATTTTTGCCACCGTACGCAAGGACCGTACGACTGCTCTGACATGTTCTTTCCACTGTTTCTTTCCTCTTTCGGCCCATTCGACAGAATCCGCCGCTTGGTCTTGCCATACGAGAAGGTTGGTGATCTCTTCCTCGGCGTTCTCGTGTTCTCGCATCTCCCGCAAGTCCATGCTTTCCGGCCACTCTTCGAGTTCCTGTTCCATGAATGAGGGACCTGTCCACCATTGTTCCGTGAGTTCTTCTTTCGTACAACCTCGCGTACCCAGGTCGGCGGGGTTATCCGTAGTCGGCACGTACCCCGTTCTCACACAGACTCCTCCTTTGATCATGTCATGTGCCAAGTCGTGGATCATGGCTGAGCGTCGACTAACTAGCTTGCCTACACTCTTCTCACTCGGTGAGGAGCGAACCCATTGGAGTGCGATCTTGCTGTCGGTGAGAATGATGGCGGCCTCGATTCGGCATCCCTCCTGGCTCCACTTTCGTACAATGCGTTCCAGACTCTCTGTTCCTTCTGCGATCGCTTCTAATTCGGCCTTGGGAGTCGTGGTCCCTACCTTTCCTATCATCTTGCTCTTGGCGGTGAGGAGGAATGTAGGTTTGTAGGCCTGCTTCACGTAGACTGCTGTGGCCCTAGCTATCTTACTGGCGTCGCAATACAGGATTAGGGTGGAGCTCTCCGTCTTGAGTATCACACTGCGTGGGATACTTATGTGGAACCCTCCTGATTTCTCTCGGATCTTGAGCCATTCGGCGGTTTCTTCTTCGGACAGCCTAGTGTCCCATCCGTTCTTTTCACCCCATAACTTGGCGAAGAAGATCTTGGCCTCTACGAAGAGTGGACTTAGAAGACCTGCCGGATCGAAGTGTGCTGCTATCTCGCTAGCAACTAGACGTCTGGTGTATTCACCTCGCGCTACCGGCCATTCCGTCTTGAGGATCAGCTCGTCTGTTTCCGTGTGCCACGTCAGGCCCAGGACCTTCACGATGGGGTCCGTTACTCTGTCGCTTTCCGGTACACTTTCTCTGATCGCTGGGTCATTGGTTGCGTAGGTACGGAGATTCATGTTGATCGATCGGAACATGGTCTTGGACTTTTCGTAATAGTCTGGGTCGGTTTCATCACAGGTCATTTGCAGATTGTCGACGTAGATGTTCTCCAAGGCCTTCCGTGCCAACGCCTGGTCTGCGTACCTCTCGAAGTGGTACCGTAGGATGGCATTCAGGACGAAGGGGGACGAGGTCGCACCAAATATGAGCCTCTTGTATCGCAGAACTTCAATGTTGTCCGCTGTGAGGGGTCGGTTCACATCCTTCAGCCAGAGGATTCGTGTGACGTCCCTGTCTTTCTCGTCGATTTGGATTGCATGGAAGGCCTTCTCGATGTCAGCCACCACGGCGATTCTTCCGGTCCGAAACTTGAGGACCAGATCCCTCATATCGTTCAGCAATAGGGGGCCGGTATACAGAAGCTCGTTCAAGGCTTTCTCCCCTCTCCTTTTTGCACTGGCGTCAATCACCAACCGCATTTTTGTCGTGGTCTTACCAGGAGTCAAGACTGGACGGTGAGGGTTATAGTGCACTGCTGCTTGATCGATCAAGGGGGCAGTGGGATCGACTCGCTCCAGAATGTCGAGACTAATTTGTTCTTTGAAGCCGCGGTCGATGGCCAATAGTGTTTCCTTGTCGTGGTTCCTCATGACTCCCGCTAGCCGAGCCACTGCTAGACTCCGATTCTCGCCAATTTCCTTCTTGTCTCCGATCCACGGGTACGTCACGGATAATCGACCATTCTCATCGATCTTGATGTTGCGGTAGAACTCTTCGAGTACTCGACTTTCTTGGTGTTCTTTCTCCATCTTGAGCGTCATTAGGTCTTCAGGAGGTCTTTCTTCGTCATACCAGGTCCTGGCCTCTTCCTCTGATGTTCTCTCGACTTCAGAGCCCACAATGAGAAAGGAGACTGGTCCCTCCGTCTGGTCCCGTCCTATCGGTGTGCTCAGAAAAATTGTGAGTTCTGACAGGTCTCTAAGGTTTTCGAATGTGCTGAAGATGATAGAACTGCTCTCAAAAGTTGCGGAACAAGCCTGGTTTTCGAGTTATGACCGACACCAGTTTAACATGTAAATTACAAAGAAAAGTGGACATCTATCGATTTATGATGGTATCCATATATCAACTTTGCCTCGATTCACAAAAAATGTGTTTCGGTCGCCTAGTGGTTAAGACTTAAGACTTACACTTTTGGTTTCGAGAGTTCGAATCCCACTCGTTCCATTCTGTTTTGCTTTTTCATGATGACTGTTTACTTTTTCGATAATTACAGTCACTCATTGTTATGATTGTTGTCGAAACTCCATAGTAGCAACATCAATGTTTTTTCAAGGATATGCTGGTTGTAGAACCCTCTTACTGTTGAACAGGATACCACACTTGAATCAGCCATACTCACAGTACTCTCTCTTAATTGGCAATCCGAACCCACGTAATTATAATCGATGGAAAAAATGCAGATTTCATTGTTTAGTGACAAGTTGACCCACGTGGGTGACTTGCTGAAGAAGGAGGGCATTGTCCAACTATAATAGTACGTCGTGGCATAATGAAGTGAAAATTCATTCCAGATGGTTGAGGAATGATTATACATTTATTGGTTAGAACTACAAAAAATCAATTATAATCGTGAAAAAAGCAAAACAGAATGGAACGAGTGGGATTCGAACCCTCGAAACCAAAAGTGTAAGCCTTAAGTCTTAACCACTAGGCGACCGAAGCACATTTTTTGAGGATCGAGGCAAAGTTGATATATGGATACCATCATAAATCGATAGATGTCCACTTTTCTTTGTAATTTACATGTTAAACTAGTGTCGGTCATAATTCGAAAACCAGGCTTGTTCCGCAACTTTTGAGAGCAGTTCTATCATCTTCAGCACATTCGAAAACCTTAGAGACCTGTCACAACTCACAATTTTAGTGTGTCCTGGTGGCAATTACATGTCAGGCACCTCGCTGCACTCCTCTATCCATGTATCGCTAGCCCTTTGATCGGTTTGCGTGATTTCCGTTCCGTCCACGGTTGGGAGTAGTCTCGTCGGTAGACCCATGGTTGTACTGCCCATTGGAGTGTCCAACAGCAGGACTCCTGACGGTAGTCTTCTGATCGGGCCAGTCCCGTCGGTGATCGCATGCATGACATCCGTCCCCAGCAGGACTTTTGGTCGTACTGACTGTAGCCAGGCATCTTCATTCACGTGGATGCCTTGCGAAAGGAGGTATTCTTTGTCGGCTTCGCTGAGAGGGGCCTTTTTCAGTGCGGAGTTGAGGTGCTCTGTAGCGATCATGAGTGTCTTCACTCGTATGTCTCCCAGTTTCAACACGACTTCTGCAACCTCTCGCGTCGCTTTCTCGGTAAGGCTGAGGGTTCTGAACGTGAGATTCTCCTGTGTTCGTACTGGAAGCTGGAGCTCGCGGATCGCTTCTTGAGATATGATGGAGTTGCTCGATCCTGAATCGATGATGGCGCTCCAGTCGGTCCACCGTTTGTTCTTGTTGTCGAACACCTTGACAGTAGCTGTGGGTAGATATCCCATGGGCAGAGCGGCATCATCCTTCTGTTGGAGGTGGTAGGTTGTCATCTCATTTGTCTCGACGCGATCCCCGTTGGGATCCAGCGTAGACGAGATTGCCTCTTCCATCTCTCCAAACTCGTAGGCGGCCTCTTCTTCAGTCGCTTCTTGCGTCAAAAAGTAGTTCCGTCGAGTTGGCGGTTGGGATGTGGCACCCGGTTGTTGCTCGATGCGTCCGCATATGGCTGTGTGGTGACCTACTTTTTGGCATATCCCGCAAGGTGTTCTGGACGGACAGCTCCTGGTGGGGTGTCCGGTCTCTAGACAAGAATAGCACCTCTTCGACTCTCTCAGCTTTGTTATTCTGGCTTCGGTAGTTGGTACCTTGCGGCATTCCAGGGATACGTGGTTGCTGTAGCCGCAGAAGGCGCATTTTGTCGGGTTGCTTCTCTGTGGTGCCGTTCGTCCGCTGTCCTGGTGTTGCCGGTTTAGGGTCCCTCTCTCCGAACTTTCGGACTGGAGAGGCCTCGTGACGGATGTTCTCTTGTCCTCTCTGATCTGGCATCGTGACATAATGGCTTTCGTTCGCTCGATTTCGTCGATTGACGTTTCGAGGGCGTCTAGGGTGTCTTGCATGCTCCACGACCTCTTAGCTCGGGCTTCTCGTACCGCTGTTTCTCTAATGGTTGCCTCGGCAAACTTGCTCTGCACGTCCCTTCGCCATTCTTCTTTGTCGACGTCCACTCCTTCCTTCTTCAGCTTGTGGATCAGGTTGGCCACCTGTTGGAGTAGTATCATCTCGTCGTTGGTCCGGCTTCCTTCCAGCCTGGTGCTTCGGAATTTCCGGATTAACCGTTCGACTTTGTTCTCCGTCTGACCGTAGGTTTTTATTAGTTGGGCTTTCAGGTACTCGTAGTCTTCCCCGTCATTTCTCAGATTTTGAAATCGTCGTTTCGCTTCACCAGTCAGCCGGTTTTGGAGGATGTTCATCTTCACGGTGTCTGACGTTTCTCCGTGATCCACGTACTGGAAGAGCTTCCAAAAGGTGGAGAACTCGACCGTGGCATCTGTTCCGTCGAACACCGGGACGTCCACCATGGGATCACGAATGTATGGTGATTTTTGTTGCGGTCGTCGAGCTTCGGACGTCTCCGGTTGCTCTGACGCCTCGCTTTCGAGTGCTTCTTCACAAGCCCCCAAGGCCCTGAACATTCGCCCTTTCAGGTCGGCCAAATGTCCCATTCTTTCTTCCATTTCTGTCATTCTCTGATCGATGTTGCCTTGTTCAGCTGCTTCGGTGTCATCATCAGTGGTGTTGATGACCCAGTCGTCCCAAGCCTCATTCAATTTTGCATTCTCCTCGTCAGCCTTTTTTTCTAGTTCTGTAACATAATAAGCCTTGACGGTGCTTATATGTCATGAAGTCTCAACATGTCTGTGATAACCTTTATTGTCGACAAGGTTGGGGTCTGCAAGCCACCTCGCGGTGTCAGTGCAGAGACATGGAATGAGGCTCATGCGGGGTCAGAAG
The DNA here is from genome assembly GCA_963978915.1 of Caenorhabditis parvicauda. NCBI lineage: Eukaryota > Metazoa > Nematoda > Chromadorea > Rhabditida > Rhabditidae > Caenorhabditis > Caenorhabditis parvicauda. Next base: position 4,727,399 of record OZ022252.1, read on the forward strand.
GGGTCGTACAACTGTTACACACACAAAGGGTCGTAAATCATGAGAGGGTCTTAGACTCGTGATGCCAGGATGCTACATCCCCGGCTTTCACAAGTTACGTGTCCCTACGTAACATACAAAGTTGGTGTTCAATTCAATGATAGTATTTAGGAATGGTGACAATGATTATTTTCTTCCTCTCTTCTTGATGTAGCCAACCCACGTTCTCCAGAATAGTAGTTATCGGCAGTAGTAGTAGTGAAATAGCAGACGGTGATAGTGTAGCTGGGGGGACAGTTGGCCTAACAGCAGGCAATAATGGTCGACAAGGGGCATTCGGCTCTCTTCTTGCGACATCACGGGCATTTTCGCTCTTCGTGACAAACAGGGGGAATCAGCACGGGCATCTCTGGCTCTTCGTGGAAAAAAAAATATAGCAGCATACAATATGGGCGTTTTCCATTTTCTTTCTTCTTTCCGTCGTTGATAGTTTTCTGGTCGGGTTACATCTTCCTTCTGACTAGGCATGATCTTCGTCGCACTGCTGGGTTGTTGTGGATAGTGTAGCGGGATTCAGCAGGCAATAGCCGAGTTGTGTGTTTGAGAAAACACACGTGGGTCACCGTCGTCAGATGGTGAACCCCTCGGTGGAACCTCCATGTAACATAATAAGCCTTGACGGTGCTTATATGTCATGAAGTCTCAACATGTCTGTGATAACCTTTATTGTCGACAAGGTTGGGGTCTGCAAGCCACCTCGCGGTGTCAGTGCAGAGACATGGAATGAGGCTCATGCGGGGTCAGAAGGGGTCGTACAACTGTTACACACACAAAGGGTCGTAAATCATGAGAGGGTCTTAGACTCGTGATGCCAGGATGCTACAGTTCCTCGCATCTGCCCAACCTTACTCGCCACTGTTGAGCCGTCGATCGGTCTCCTCCTGCCTGGTCGCTCAGGATTGCGTCCCAGCCCTCTACAAACGTTTGTAGTGTTGTGAGTAGTCTTGCGTGGTTGCGCTTAGCGATTGCGAGAAACTTCTTGACGTGGTTCGCCTGATGGCTGACGGGTTTCTCTTGATTGTCACTCATTTCTCTACGACTCGTCACGTTGACTCGCGTCGCGGAGAACACACGTTCAACTCGTCTATCGATAGACTCGCGTAGAACGTGCGTATCCTACTCGTCCGGAGACTCGCGTTGGATAATGGGTACGATAGTTACTGTTCAACTAGTCTTGCGACTCGCGTAGAACAATGGGTGTATCCGACTCGTCAGATGACTCGCGTCGAATACAAAACGATAGCGGGCGATTCGTTGTTCAACTTGTCCGGAGACTCGCGTAGAACAACACCCCGACGACAAAAAAATTACAAGTCAATTGGCTTTTTCAGTCTCCTATTGAGGCTGATGATCGAAATTTGGAGCCTTGTTCTTGGCTTTCCCCGAAAAACTTGTTACTTTGCCGAGTTGATGCTACAACGACGACAGCAAAACCGTTATCGCTGCCGTATGCAGACACCAATCTCGAGACAAACAAAAATTAAAAAATGAGTCCTGTTCCCACTTTTTAATTATTTCTTTTTGTGGAGGACTTGTTGGCCTTTATCGCTGCCGTATGTAGACACCGAACTCAAAAAGAAGGAAAAAAAGTTCCTTTCCCACTTTAAATGATTTGGCTTTAAACCGTTGGCCTTTTTGGCTTTTTGTGTGAAAATGGTTTGAGTGAAGATTTTTTGAGTGAAAAAAACCTTTATGCTTGCTTCAAGTTGTGGTCCAGTGGCTGCTCCGGATCTAGTCCCTGTGTACCTTTAAAACATGCCTTTATTTGTGGCTGATTTTCTGTGAAAGTCTGTGTACTTCCAACAGATAGAATGGGTATGCTACCCGACTCGACACCAAATAAGACCAAGACAACGGAACTTTTATTGATACCCAGCAAGAAAAAACCAGTCGATTCCTGGTTTTTCCTGAAACGACAATAATAGTAAACATTATAACGTGGTTGCAAGACAATGGAAGAGATCTGTTAATGAGGAAATGGCACAATGCGAGATGAAAAAGCAGAGGAAGTTTGGGATAACGAGGAAATATTAACAATTGTCCGGGTACTGTAGGCCGCATTCTTCCGTCCCGTGTATGCAGAGCTCAGCGGCGCGACGACATACCCGATCGTATGCCGTCTTCGCTTTGCTTTTTCTAATTCCTTTGCTGTCTTTCTATTTCTCTCTCTCTCTCTCTCTCACACTCTCTCTCACTCTCTCTCTCTCTCTCTCTCTCTCTCTCTCTCTCTCTCTCTCACTCTCTCTCTCTCTCTCTCTCTCTCTCTCTCTCTCTCTCTCTCTCTCTCTCTCTCTCTTATTCAGATCAAGATATTCAGCGTCGACGCCTTGCAAAACGCATATGTTGGCTGGTAAGAAGGCACACAATTTGACGTTTGCCAACACGTACTACCGTTTGCCGGTGAGTTTTTCCATTTTTTAAAACTTCTGGTTTGACTAAAAACAGGTTAGTAGTCTGTTTGCTTTTTTTGGTTTCGTTTCATTTGGTCCTTCCAGAGTCTTGCAGAACAAACATTTTAATATTTCAGAAAAAATCATTTCTTTTTTCCGACTTTTTGAAATTGAAAAAAAAAAAACAAGTTTCCAAGAATGGATGTGAAAGACTTCGAACTTACCAAATATAATGAGACTAATTCGATAATTTGTTGTTATGTACATGAATTTCATTAAGTTGCCGATGAACAACACATGTGAAGATGGATTTGAAGTTTCTGAGCATGAACTTGTTGATATTCCTCTCTGTTGCCGTGAGTTATTGACGTGTCGGCAGAGTCAAATAAGTGCGAGAGAAAAGAAAGAAATAAAGGATGGATTGATCTGAAAGAGTCGACGTTGCACCTTTTGTTCCGCTTTATCCCATCACTATAACCGTCACTTTCAGCCATCGCCTACTCCCTTCTGACGTCCAAGAATCCACTTGTTCCCAGAACAACACCGGTACTCGATTCCAACGGCGAGGTTAAGTTCTGTCAGCCTTCCAACCAAAATCCATGTGACGTAACTACTGAAGTGTGTCAAACTGCATACCAAGGAGAGTTCGGACACGATGACAAGTCTGGTATTAAACCAAGTTACGAAAACCAGTTCTGTTATCCATGTAGGTGGTCATGCACAAAAGTGAACTGAGAATTCGAATTTCAGTCCCAACACTCCCAGGATCAACAACTCCCGTCGGTTCGATCAAATATTGCTTGAATGACGGTAAAGATTCTTTTCTCTCTCTCTCTCTCTCTCTCTCTCTCTCTCTCTCTCTCTCTCTCTCTCTCTCTCTCTCTCTCTCTCTCTATCTATCTCTTTCTCTCTCTCTCTCTCTCTCTCTCTCTCTCTCTCTCCCTGTGTCCACAAGCCCTTCATTCAGTCGACTGCACGTCACCGGATGAGATCTGCTTCTTGGGATTCAGGGCAGAAGACAACTCACCAACCGGTCTCTGTGGTGAAGGTGAGTGATTGACCACTGACTCTGCCCAAAGTGAATTTCAGATCTTTACACATGTGCCGAAACGGGAATGACTACAATCAAGACAGAGTTACCGGTAAGAAACGGACTGAGAAAGATGTAAGAGTAATCTACAGGTCAACGGAGGATGCGGGACAGGATTCGCAGTCGGAACCGCAAAGAAACAACACTCAACGACGTCACTTGGCTTTTCCATATGTTGCCGTGAGTGCACTCTGTCTGCAGATCCATCCATTTACCAACTATTCCAGCAATTCCTCATACGATTCTAACACACAAACGCGAGAATCTGACGCCGCCAGTGCAAGAGACGGGAGGATACAAGAAGTGCGCGAAGTCTGGTGACGGGTGTGATACGACGACCGAGTATTGTGGCAGTTCATACAATCCGTTCTGGGTGCATGGACTTCAACCTGATACACATTTTTGTTATCCGCGTGAGTCCTATATTCTCTCTCTCTCTCTCTCTCTTTACACCTTTTTTCACCAACTGATTTCAGTGGAAGCTCTGTCTGATTTGCCATGTTACACGTTTCCATCTGTGTCCTTCTGTTCTCATGATGGTGAGTAGTTTGGCAGTCCCTATCAGTTGAAATGATGACATTCAAGGTGACTGCAGTACTGATCAATCCTGCATCAGCGGTTTCTGGGTGACAAACAGCAGTGGAACTGGCATCTGTGGCTACTCAAACTGCACCACGACCCCATCATCTCCGTCCAACCAGAACAACCAGAATGGAGCAGCGTCAGTGTTCGACGACGATTTCGACTCGGTGAGAAGACAGAATATCGTTGTTCCATGGTCCGATTACAGATGAGCGACATGGCTGTCCTACAGTCCAGTTTCTTTGCCTCCTCCGTTTGCTTCGCCCTTTTCAGTCTTCTGGCAACCACCTTCAACATCCTCTTCCTCCGTCCAAACTTTGTGAGAAACTTCCGAAGACATTATCGTTGAATAGGATTGTTACTTTTAGCATTATGTGTATTTGTATTGAATAAAATAATATCGATTCCGTAGAAAAACCTGTTTCCGATGTCGACTTTAACTGCATGGGGGATTTATAAAATAAGGAGTTCCTGATTTTATATTTGATCTCTCTCTCTCTCTCTCTCTCTCTCTCTCTCTCTCTCTCTCTCTCTCTGTCTCTGTCTCTCTTCCCCTCCATCTCGTTATCTGTCAATTCATCTATCTCTCATTTTCTCTCCCTCTCTCTTTCTCTATCTCTCTTTCTCTCTCTTTCTCTTTCTATAATTATATTTGACTTCTGTCAAGATTTTAAATGCTTTAAATGCTAAATGCAATGGTACGAAAACGTCTGGATCCTCTTCAAAAAATCCGTCATCGTTCTTGCACTGCCATCCGTCATCCTAGTAGCTACCACATCACCGCTTCCAGATGATAACTTTTCCATGAGCACCGTCACCGTCTTATTGTTCTCCGCTATGAGAGCAGCAATCTGCCGGTTGTTCTCTGCCATCACTTGCTTGAGAGTGTCTCGGAACATCTTCATGGTCATATCCATCGTGGCTCTACTGGTGGTCCGTAGTTACACGAACATCCTTGTAGTAGTCCTGATCGCCAGTTGTAATCTCTTCGCTCGTCCGTGTAGTACTATCCAAGTACCACGTGTCGAATGTAGAAGTAGAATTATCTCAGTCTTTATTAACACAAAACTCGGCTTTATATACAATTTACAAGGGTTCTAGAACATTCGGGAAACAAGGTTCTAGAACATTCCAGAAGCAATTTTCTATAACCTTCTAGAGCAACTTACTTCAGATACTTACTTCAGAGATCCATTGTTCGCGTTGTCATGTGACGGCGTGGATCAGAAACTTCCAGGTTGAACGGTCCTTTGCCAACGTAGACCACGGAGTCTTTCTCACCAGTATACCAGCACGTCTTCTCTGACCAGACATGGAACAGATGTGAAGAAAATCGTCTCTCGTTTTGACGATGTCGTCGCTCCATCTCAGAGGAGGTCTACCTGCTTTTCTTTTCTGTCCCAAAGGTGTCCACTCGGTGACTTTTCTTGACCATCGGGTAGGCGGTTGTCGAGCAACATGACCAGCCCATGCTAGCTTCCGTTCCGTGATTCGTTTCAGAATGACAAAATCATCAGAGTCGACGTCTGCATCTTCACATATTTTCTTCATCGTGCGTTGTAGTCGTCCTATCTCAGACTTTTGAAAATGGAGCCTTTAAGAAGTTCCAAGTTGTCTGAAAGTTAGCGTTTTTATTGAAAGACTTTTTCATTCTTCGTTACGAGATCAAAACTGGTAAATGTGGAGTGCGAAAGCCCCTGAAGACTGCTTGTAAATACGTGAAACCGAGATTTATTTCAACCCGTAACACTCCACGCGTTCCGTGGAAGATGAGTTCGATTTCGAACATGGTCTCAGCGATGATATTGTTATATATGTGGATTCATCTTTGCTGTGCAGAACGAGAAACTATTTCTGTTCAAAAGACAAGCGGTTTAGGTGAGTGTCAGGGAGAGAGAGAGAGAGAGAGAGAGAGAGAGAAAGAGAGAGAGAAAGAGAGAGAGAGAGAGAGAGAGAGAGAGAGAAAGAGAGAGAGAGAAAGAGAGAGAGAGAGAGAGAGAGAGAGAGAGAGAGAGAGAGAGAGAGAGAGAGAGAGAGAGAGAGAGAGAGAGAGAGAGAGAGAGAGAGAGAAAGGGAGATGTGTTTTTAGCTTTTTCTATCGAAAAATTCAATTTTGTGTGCGAATTGACTCCCATACTGCCTATTCTGGAAAAAGGTTATATGAAGTGTAACATCAGTGACCCAACGTCTTGCCCCTCGGATGCGTTCTGTGGCTACGCCAAGAATGCCAACGAACTCAACAAGATCGAGCCGACGACAACTTTCTGCTATACGTGTAAGTGTTCATCTTTTCTTATATTCAGACAAATCACATTGTTTTGACATTCCCAATTCTTTTTCTAGTCGATAAGTTGTAACATCAGTTGTCTCTAGTATGATTTGAAATCATAATCTTTTTATAATAATAACTTTATTCCTTGAAAATATTAATAATTAACAAATTCTCCGCCCATTTTTCGTGAAGATGATTGAGTGGTCCTTGGTGAATAGGGTTGAGAATCAAGCCTGTCTCGCTGCCATCATTTTGCGACCTTTTTTTGCAGAAGGAATTTTTTGTCGACTTTTTTACTTTGAGAATTTATTCAAAGATTTTTCTAGATTCATGTAACATCAGGTTTTCCGGGTTACCACTGTACAAAAGCGTTGCCAAACACACCATCAAAAGCGCAATCACGGCGCCCGCGGCTGATTGCTTTTTTGATGATGTTTGACTAGCGTGGCTGCCGGGCGGAATTCTCAACCCTCTACGATCACCGTAGCACGGATTTTCAGGAAAAAGTTTGCGTAAGTACTGATGGCTGCGGAGGTCAACGCGTGTTAGTGCATTAGTTTTGGCATCGCTTAGAAAGACAGAGAAAGGGAGAGAGGGGCGGATGGTATGGTAGCTAGGAAGAGAGAGAGAACTAGCGAAAACCTTGTCTTGAGAAAATATATGTTCTGTTTTCTATCGAGAAGTCTGAATGTTTTCTTTTGATTTTGTAATCAAAGAAGGAAAAAAGGTCACGAGCGTAGCGAGGCCATGTGTGCTTGAACTGAATAATCGCTGGTAATTTTTCAGTTATCCAGGAAGCCAACACTTACATTGACCCGCATGGACACTGCCGATCAGACAGTAAGTTTTTGAAAATTTGCATCTTTTTTTAAAAAACCAAACTTCTCACTATTGTCATTCAATTGATATTCGATCAATTGCATAGCTTACATAGATCAAAAATTTGAGTGTAAAACTGTGAATGGAGTTGAAACAACTTTCCAGAAAACGTTTTTTTCGAAAAAGTATAGAAAGCGATCGGAAAACGATTGGATTCTGTTGCCTGAGTCAAAAAGCAACTAAATACCAAGTTGTCTGATTTCAGAAGATTGTTCCAACAATCAAGTCTGCACCAAAAAAGGCAAATCCTTGAGTTGGTTCGATTCAAAGGGAGATAGGACCGGTCTGTGTGGCGAGATGAGCTGTTCCGATGGCAGTATGGCGGTTGGTTCATGTGGAGCAGAAGACAAATGTGCGGCGATCGGCGACACTGAACATAAGTGAGTTTTTGATTCATTCGGAATTTCCGTGTAGAGTTCAGGAAAATTACTTGAAAATGCTATACAAAAAGAAATTATTCTTCTCACACAAGGCACTTTTCTTTCGGTTTTTTTCTTTTTAGCGCGCGAAAATATTTTTTCTACGGTAATAAAACATCGCTAATCCCGGGAGCTTCGACCCGCTCCTGAGAGGATCCCGGCAGTTTCGACCTCTGAGAGACTCGGGGGTCTCAGATCAAAACGGTGTGAAGGCCATCGGAAAGGTAAAATGGAGAACAATAAGAAAATTTATTCAAACCTTCACACATGCATACTTATGTGATAAACGGAAATAGTAATCATAAAGCCATCTGGGTCTCGTTGGGAGGAGTGCGCTCGTAAATCGACCTGGATTTGTCCTCTCTCTATGTAGTTCCTCCACCTCACAATGCGTTCTCATCACGTCGTCGGTGACATCATTGACGACGTTTTGAGAAAACCTTTTTTCGAAAGTTTTTTTTCTATTTTTTTCACGAAATGCGTCAAAATTTTTTAAGTAGTCGAAATTCAGAATTATCGCCAATTCAACCGTCAGTTTGAAACCTTCTTTGTCACAATCAATGTTTTTTAGGTTGACCGTCTGACTTGTTTGACATGTCTGTTCTGTTCAACACTCGGCGTTCCATGGTCTTCAAAGTAATTTAAGACTTTCATACCATTACCATGTCAATATCGGCCGTTCAACCACAATGAGCGATCAGAGTTGTGAAACTTCAGTTGGCACCGCCAAGTGCATTTAGGCTTAGGGGGGAGGAGAAAAAGAAGGAAAGAAAATCCAAGCCCAACCCCCTACGTAGTGTAGTGGGCAGTTGAAAATGCTATTTTTTCAAAACAAAGGGGTCGCAGTACAAACATTTTTCAGTATAAAAACCTCCAAAAATTTTTAACGCGCCTTTGATCAGGTTGATTGAAGAGTCTTTCTAGTGCCTCGATATGTGTGACGTGCGCTGGATTGTACTTTCGAGAGTCTGGGACTCGAGACGGAGACTATCGTCTGAAATGTCTGTATCTCGATCTCAAATCTTTCTTTCACACATAGACGGTTTTTTGGAAACCGACATGTGAACTTGGCTTCGTCGGGCCTGTAAAGGTGGATGTACTGGTGTTTGATCGTCGATTGCATTCTTCCTTTCTCTTTTGACAGATACTCTAAAAACAAAATTCTGTTTTTGTGTACAACATGTGCTGTAGATGATGGCAGCGCATGTATAGCAAACAATGTAGTTAATTTACGGCAGATGCGGTCTGCGTCAACCACTTATCTGAACAACTTCCAGAAATGTTTAAAGGCACTGTCGACGCCTTCGTTAAACATCGGTAATTCTACTTCTGGTTCTCGGGTATATCGAGGTTCGGTACGGATGTTCTTTCCGTTACTCGTGTTTTCAACTGCCGGAAAAAACTTCCGTCTTCCGTTTAAATGTTTCACTTCCAAGAACCATGAAACTCTTATTAGGCGCCATCCTTGTAAATTACCGTAAAGAGAGAAGTTCAGAAACGTTTTTATTACCGTAACTTCATAATAGATTTGAGCGAAGCGAGGAATTTACTGTTGAAAGTATTCAATTCATCGTTTTGTAGATGCGTGAAGTCCGGGAAGTACGAAAGCCTAAAGAAGTGCTGTCCAATTGTGAAACCACCCATCTGCCCCGGCTTTCCATTTTTGAAGGAAAAACATCTCTTCCGTTGCGATGTAGACGCCAATTTTTGTAAAAAATACTTCGCCGGGTTCTGTAATAACGACTTTTGCTGTCCTAGAGGTTAGTTTGAAAAATAAACTGCGGTTGTAATTTAACATAATGGTTTACATCGTGAGGCAAGAAACTGGAATTTTTCAAAACTACGAATCGAAAATGTATTTTGCTGCAGAACTTTTTGAATTGATTAACTCCTACCGTAATGTTAGGTTAATATCGCAGTCTGTGTCCCACATGAAACCTAACAAGAATTCTTCAGCGGATCGGAGTGAGAGCGCGCGCACCAAGATGAACTTTACCGATGCCGTCGCCAACCTGAGATTCAATTGGATGTATTTCAAAGACGAGTATGGTCTTTTTTGTGTTTTTGGAACAACTTATAACTATACGGCCGATATAGTGGTATGGGACACTTGTGATTCGTAAGTTTCAGAGTAAAAAAAAACTGTTGATATCATTTTTAAAGAGCGTGGGAATGCCCGACTGGTCAATCGTGCGCAAACGTAGGACTTCTGAACGACCCGTTTCTGGCTTGTATCACAAGCCCCTTCGACCACGTACAGTACTGTTCATAATCTTAGTCGCATTTGACTTTTTCGTCATAATTCTTTTCAAACTCAATGAATCGATCTGAACTACTCAGAGAAAGTTTTGGAGTACATTACACGTTTGTGGTACAAGTTTGGTCATGATTCACAAAGAATGAACATATTTTTGGAATTGAAACGAAAAACATGAATAATTGTAAAAATTTAATTCATGATTCAAAGGCACATAACTTACTAAAATGAGTGCTAGATGTTCCAGACCAGTTATAAAATGCTTGAATATATTGTCTCAACTCTTTTCGTGTCAGTCTTAGCCTGACATCTTTTTGGCCTAGAGCACAGGAGTTTTACAAAGACCAGCACTGAAGATCTGCCATGTTTTTAGAAAACGAGATATCTGCAATGAATATCGTGGTTCAAATTCGCTACAAATCACTCCACAGCTTTTTACAGTATCGAGGTACATTTTTCAAATTTTGAAATGATGTTGGACAAATCATCGAGTTCACACGACATCGATGAATCCAGGAACCCAGATTGCGCACCCTGTGTTCGGCAGCGTTTTCCTCTGAAAACTCGTATCCGAAGGCAACATTCATGAGTTTTTGTTTTATAATATTGGTCTCATATAATTTTTAATTCTATTGACTCGCCATAAGCACACCCGAAAGTCTCAATAGCGAAATATAACCGTCCAAATATAACTCATAGACCATACCGTTACCCTCTCCATACTTCACGGTTGGATACAGATGCTTTTCGTCGTATTCAGTTTATTTTTTTGAATATTCCAGATGAGCAACATTATTCCGCTCTGTGCACGTGATTCCAGAACTCCAGTCGTTACGTAACACGTTCCGACATGTTCAGATGACTGGAGCACTACAACATGCAAGACAGTACTTCCTGTTTCTTTTTTGTTTTAAAAAATGTTTCTGGGGATTCGGGTCTTGCAGTGTGCTCGTGATCATGGATTCTAACGGAAATTTATGTGTAACAAATATACGCACACAAAAATTCTAGAATATTGTCATTGAGTATGACATTTCAGAGAAAAATGCTGCCGAACACAGGGTGCGCAATCTGGGTTCCTGGATTCAACGATGTCGTGTGAACTCTATGATTTGTCCAACACCATTTCAATATTTGAAAAATGTACCTCGATACTGTAAAAAGCTGTGGAGTGATTTGTGACAAATTTGAACCACGATATTCATTGCAGATAATTCGTTTTCTAAAAACTTGGCAGATCTTCAAGGTGCTGGTCTTTGTAAAACTCCTGTGCTCTAGGCCAAAAAGATGTCAGGCTAAGACTGACACGAAAAGAGTTGAGACAACACATTCAAGCATTTTATAACTGGTCTGGAACATCTAGCACTGACTTTAGTAAGTTATGTGCCTTTGAATCATGAATTACATTTTTTCAATTATTCATGTTTTTCGTTTCAATTCCAAAATATGTTCATTCTTTGTGAATCATGACCAAACTTGTACCACAAACGTGTAATGTACTCCAAAACTGTCTCTGAGCAGTTCAGAATGATTCATTGAGTTTGAAAAGAATTATGACGAAAAAGTCAAATGCGACTAAGATTATGAACAGTACTGTAAGTTTTTAAAATGTGTTAAACTCGGAATAATAGTAGCTCGTGGGTTCTAACCTCTAATCATACTTCAAAACTAACAAAATGTGGACAGAAAGATTATCATTTGTTTTGACATGGTTCATTCCAGTTGCAACCCAAGCACATCCATAGTAACGTGTACAACCTGAAGGTTATATTCGGCTTCCTC
>OZ022252.1:4739308-4762203 GCA_963978915.1 Caenorhabditis parvicauda
ACACCTTTCACACCGTCCCGAACAGCCGCTCTTCTAGAGGACGATAATGCTCGTCTAACACCAAGACGCCAACGCTCGGAATCTCCAAAGGAACAACGTACAGCCACAACCCCACTATCAACCAGAAAAACGCACCACGACGAACATGTTTTCAAGAAGCCCCGGATTCACTCGGTGGTGTCAATTCCCCCAAGGAAGAATCATAACAAAAAGGAATCTCACTTTACTCTACCTGACAACCACGACTGCAAGCGTTGGCAGGCAGATTTCATCGATCCATCCGGTCCGTCAGCAACGGATCACCACGTGTCATATGTCGTAGTAAGAACCCACGTACCAGCTTACAATGGAGCACTTCTGCAAGCAACTCACAAGGACATCTTTCTACCCAAAGCACCCGATGCACGACTCTTGGTTCTAACAGCCAGCACCGTTGATGCCAGTCGTCACTACGACCCCGTCAGACTGGACAGAATTCTATCTGAAGACATCTTTTGGGTGCGGGCAATACGCCCCCTTCGACGACCAACGGAACACCAAATGAGAAACATCCCACCGCCAACACATCAAGCCGTAGTCGTCTCAAGAGTCAAGAGACACATAATAACAGAATCCTGGGCACACCTGGTAGCCGGAAAACCCCGAAGGAAAACGATAGCACTATCTGATTGGCCCGTCCCCACAGAACTACCACAGAATCACCCGCAGTCCACCAACGCTCGTGACGGCAGACCCTTCAAGGTAGACTTCGTGCACCCTCCACAAGAGCTAGATGCAGAACTGTTCACCAAGCACGCCTCTACTGAACACAGAGACCTAACCCCATTTCGGGTTACCTTCGAACCCCAAATATTGGACATCTACAAATGCTCAAGCCGAGAATTAGACTTCTCTAATCATCATGCTCTCACAGAAGAATCGCTGAACGAAAAATGGGAAGAATCTCTCCAAGCACTAACAGCACACGCAGCCTTAACAGTAAACGACCTTCAGCGTAATTCGGATCCAGAGTTGAGACCTAGCCAGATGTGTTAAGCAGGTTGAGGGATGAAGTTTTCATGTAGAAAATTTTTGCACGTTTTTTGTTACAAGCGAGATATTTTAATTTAAAAATTCTCAACTCCAAAATGAGTGACCTCTCGCACGACACAATTGGATCTAACAGGAAAAACAACTAGCGGGGTTGTGGAGTGGTTAGCGGTTCTGCGTTGCAACCGAGTGGGCAGGGGTTCTATTCCATCCGCTGACGACTTTTTTGAAATTTTTTTGCACAATGACAAAAATGTGCCCAAAATGTGTGGAATTACTTTTTTGCATGTATTTAAACCCTTCTGTTCATGGTAATACTCTCCAAAATAGCCAAAAGTCTATAGCCGATCTCATCTATCGCCTCCTCCATTATAAAGATAGTGAAATGATCGTTACAACTTTGATATCTATCAAAAACAAGGTTTTTGAGTTCGAGATGCATTTCTAATTGTAAACTGAACGGCAACCGTTCAAACCGGAACTATCCTCTGGAATTTCTCAAGTCGTGAGCCAAAAGCATCTCGACAAGTGTCTGGATTAGTATGCAAACATGAAGAAATTGAATTCAACCACTTCATCTTTTGAATTTATTCATTGATATTATTAAAATTAATGTTTGTGGTTGTTTTTTAGTGTAATCTGGACGGTCATGAGTTCATATCCATGAAGATGTTATCAAGGTTAGTGATTAGAGACCCTCATCCAGCCACTTGTCGAGATGATTTTGGCTCACGACTTGAGAAATTCCAGAGGATAGTTCTGGTTTGAACGGTTGCCGTTCAGTTCACAATTAGAAATGCATCACGAACTCAAAAACCTCGTTTTTGATGGATATCAAAGTTGTAACGATCATTTCACTATCTTCATAATGGAGGAGGCGATAGATGAGATCGGCTATAGACTTTTGGCTATTTCGGAGAGTACAAACATGAACAGAAGGGTTTAAATACATGCAAAAGAGTAATTCCACACATTTTGGGCACATTTTTGTCATTGTGCAAAAAAATTTCAAAAAAGTCGTCAGCGGATGGAATAGAACCCCTGCCCACTCGGTTTGAACGCAGGACCGTTGACTAGGCATGGGAATATTGCCAATCATTGGCAGTCGATTGGCAATTCCTCTTTTCCATTTCCAATAGCATTGGCAGTCGGTTGGCAATGCAATTGACTGGGATTTTGATTTTTAAGCCTTCTTGACGTTAACGATGGTGTTATAACAAACTGCATTGCCAATCAACTACCGATGCTATTGGCAATGGAAAAGAGGCATTGCCAATCGACTGCCAATGATTGGCAATATGCCCATGCCTACCGTTGACCACTCCACCACCCCGCTAGTTGTTTTTCCTGTTAGATCCAATTGTGTCGTGCGAGAGGTCACTCATTTTGGAGTTGAGAATTTTTAAATTAAAATATCTCGCTTGTAACAAAAAACGTGCAAAAATTTTCTACATGAAAACTTCATCCCTCAACCTGCTTAACACATCTGGCTAGGTCTCAACTCTGGATCCGAATTACGCTGAAGGTCGTTTCCTGTTTAGTCAACAACGCCTTCCGACACTACACCTAAGGAGGCAGATACAAGGATAAGGTCACAATACAGAAGGTCACCCGGCAACATTCATCACCAGCACACTCTGCCGCCATCCTGACATGCTGCACCAACAAAGCACTTCAAATCAGCAGTAAGGCCTTCCAGATAGGAGACACAATCGGGATCTACACAAAGAAACCCATCAACAACATCCGATCCTTTGACGCCATCATAAACACCCTTCTAACGGACGAAAAAGGTAACCTACAAATTCAAATACTCAGCAGAGGAATCGACTCCGCAATGCTCAAACACGTCATAGACCACATGAATGTCAACCCCATGGAATACTTCATACTGATGGTCCTTGGCTGCAAAGGTTTGTTTCACCTTCCATTTTGGGAAAGATTTCTATGCCGATAATATCATGGGTGTCGAACGTTTTCTCCGTACACAATAAGTGAGTTTTATCGTATCTGTCTATAACTTTTAAAAAAAAAACAAGACTGTCTCTAACTGCATTCAAAAAAAAAAACTTTTTTTTTCTATCTGAATTTGACCACCTAGCCTACCCCCTATGGCCTCTAATCAGAAACTTTTTGGTGGGCTGATGGGCTCCTCGCATGAGGAATTGTAAAAACAAACTCTCCACCTATCTTGCAAAAAAAAGAGAAAAGAAAAAGAAAAGAAAAAAAAGAAAAACAAAAGAAAATAAAGAAGAGAAATGAAAAACAAAAAAAAACGAAAACAAAAAAAAAGAGGCATAGCCCACATGACGTCAAGAAAACCGAACTATGTGTCGGTTCCGTACTCTTCACTCTTTGTGACGTCATGGCGAGTCGATTACGACTCACCTTCTTTTTCTCAGCACATAAACTGTGACTGAAAGCGATTTTTCGAAATCGGTATCATCTTATTATCAATGTCATCTAACACATCAGTTCACGAAATGTGACTGAACCCGATTCAAAGAAATCGGCACCATTGTCATCAATATCAGCTGATAACTCAGTACACGAAATGTGACTGACCACGATTTTGCGAAATCGTTACCCTTGTCTATCTATCATCCCCAACCGAAAAGATGCCATCTGGCACACTCTTAAAAGCGCAGGGTCGCGCTTCCCCTGAGGAAGGGAGGTGTAAGAACCGATGGTTCGAACATCGGCTTCAGTCGGTCCATTAGGGCTGACATTGCAACCGGAAACGTACAGTGCTCCCATGAGATACTCAGATGATGCATTAGCATCATCTCGCCTGCAACAGGCGGACAAAGAGGTGAGACCTTGAGACTCCATTAAAGAAACACTTTACAGGACCGCATAAAAGGACCCGGCTGGGACGTCTCGTGGCTGGTCGGGGCGCATGCCCCATTCTCCCATTCTTCGCTTAATCTTCTCTTTTGCCTTTTAGTTAATAAATACTTATAACGTTAAGCCCGTGTTTCATAGCTTGCACTACAGACCTTATTCTCCTTTTATCGCATTCTCGCCCTTGCTCTCTCTCTCTCTCTCTCTCTCTCTCTCTCCTCTCTCTCTCCCTCGCATTCTCGCCCTTGTTCTCTCCCTCTACTGCTCTCTCACTCTTGCTCTCCCTCTCTCTCCCCCTCTCTCGCTCACGCTCTCCCGTTCCTCTTTTTTTCTCTCTCGTGTTATGATTCTAAAACCAGCATGATACGTACCTCCTATATTGGCGTATCATCACTTTATTAATTCCCCAGTAAAAAGAACCAGCCTCTCTGGTTCTCCTGCAATACATATAATGAAATTATGATGAGGCAGGATAACAAGAGGCTACAACTAATATAAATACATATAAAATGGTATAAAAGCTTAATAAACAAATGAATTTGGGCTAAACAGTAATATCAATAATTAGAAAATCAAAGTGTTACGGTAAGCGGCGTGTGTGCACTACCAATGCACCGACGCAACCGCACACTTTTCCTTTATTCTTCACATATCTTCCTCTACCTGTAAAAAAGTCTGACCTCCGTAAATCGGTTTCTTAGTTACCGTAGCAGTTTCGCTTCGAAAAACATGAACGATTAAGTAATGCGCCTTTAATTTCAATGGACTGAAAGTAGGAATAACAATTTAAATCCACAAAGATCTAACTGTTCGTTGTGAGAGTCCCGATCCTACCGTACTCAGTTTACAAAAATGCGACTGCCGCGAGTTTGAAATCGGTTAGACTTTTTGCTAGATATGTGTTCTTCTTAGCTTCGCTAACACATGACCAAAAAGTTATCTTATTTTTGACAAATAAAATACTGGGGCGCTCCATATAAATTTTTTGGTAACCGTGTTTTACACGCCAGTTTTGGGCAAGATCGGAACTCTATTTTTTTAAAAATTGTAACATTCTAGCACCCTTCGTATTAGACCCTCTCTTGATTAATGACCTAGCGTGTGTACGCGATAGAGGTACGCCCCCTTCTGACCCCGCATCACCATCATTCCATGTCTCTGTGATGACGCCGCGAGGTGTCTCACAGACCCATCCTTGTCGACAATAAAGGTTTCTACAAAGACATGTTGAACACCATAACGTATAAGCCCCGCAAAAGGCTTCCTACGTTACAAAATCAATACTATAGTCCCTGATGAACGATTGATTTTTCCAGCAGTTCTACGATATGCAATTTAACTTTCGCACACACTTCTCTTGAGAGCATTAAGTGAAACGGTTTTGCAGCTAGAGCCATGGAACTTCATTGAGAAGGTTGGAGCTGATGAAAGATTCCTTCAGCCAGGTCTCAACTACAAAGATCATTGCATATTTGTCAGAACTGATTTCGTTAATGAGAGCAAGTCTATTGGATATTAATGATCGGGCGTTGAAAAAAAATCACTTTTATCTTATGCTCAGCGTTATATGATAAGGCACACCGAGATAAATGTGATCGACTAGTCGTGTTGCACGCAAATTATATTTAACTCACATTAGCTATAGAGCGCGTTCGCACATCAGTATTTTTTTACATTCTTATGTCTTATTTTTCTCATCTTATCAAGTGAACTTGTTTCGCCAATTGCTGTTGAAAAATTGCAAATCATGTAACTTTCCTTCGTAACTAGCTTCTGATCATGAATTTTGTAAGAACGTCAGAGAAAAAAGTTTTTAAACTACAGTAATTGTAATTTGATCTACGGCGATGTAGGATTTACGAAGGGGCGGGGTTTGTGCTCGCTGCATATTGGTTGCCTCACATCACTGCTTGATCCGACACTTTTCTACTGCACTCAGAGCAGTGTGTAAGGGCTGAGAAGATGGAGGAGTAGAGTGGACGGATGGTTGAAAATACGGAGGAAAAGAAGTAGTGAGGGGATAAGGAAGAGTGTCATCATTCGGGTTGGAGAGCCTTACGGAGCTTAGAGGTTTTTTTGACTCAACGAGACTCGGTGAAGGCTGGAGGTGAGCAGAAGACTGATTTTTATATTTATTGTACATGTTGTTTTAAAAGCGAGCGTTCAGAGGAGAGGCGGTCTCGGACCTTCTTGGGTAACGATTTCCTTACATAAATTTTAGCAAAAAAGGAGTGAGAAAGTGCACCCTTGACTCTGGAGCGTTCGTACAGGGGAGATGCACCTTTAGAATTGGAAAATATAACCTTCAATAGTGGCGGTTTTGCTGTTCCCTTCTGGCTGTCCATCCAAAGATAGAGACCCTATTGATGCTGAATAGGCGACAGAGATCAAGAATTCTGTTGTAGTCATCAATGGGACTGAAATATTCATGTTTTTTTGGAAAACGGATAATTTTCAATAACAAGAGAAACGGTCTCCGCGATTTCCTTACAAATCGAGAAGTTTTTTAGGAAGATTAACCAAATTTTCTTGAACAAGGTTAGCGACTTTGACTTCAGTTTCTTTTTCTTTCACGTTAATGTGCTTTAAAGATTGAGGATCGAACTCGCTTCTCAGTTTAGCAATCTCATATCTCATAGACTTGTTGTCTCGAACAAGACAAGCGACCTTTTTTGGATACTGTTGAGAGCACTGAGAAGCGAGGAATCCTGGCATACCTTGAGATTATCCAGCTGTTGAGTGTGATCAGCTTAGAGCAGAAAAAAGGTCGAGCGGGTGAACGAGATCGGATGGCGAGACGACGGACATGCGTTTAGCAACGATCATAATTGGCGAAGAAGGAGGACGTTTTGCACAAGTGCTCTTCAGCTTTTTGGCGTAGGCGGTAGACGGCGGTGTGGGTCATTGGGTCACTTTCCTTCAAAGAGAGAGAGAGAGAGAGAGAGAGAGAGAGAGAGAGAGAGAGAGAGAGAGAGAGAGAGAGAGAGAGAAAGAGAGAGGAGAGAAAGAGAGAGAAAACAGAAGAGAGGAGAGAGAGAAAGAAAGAGAGAGAGAGAGAGAGAGAGAGAGAGAGAGAGAGAGAGAGAGAGAGAGAGAGAGAGAGAGAGAGAGAGAGAGAGAGAGAGAGAAAGAGGAAGAGAGAGAGAGAGAGAGAGAAAACAGAAGAGAGGAGAGAGAAAGAGAGAGGAAACAGAAGAGAGGAGAGAGAGAGAAAGAGAGAGAGAGAACAGAAGAGAGGAGAGAACAGAAGAGAGGAGAGAGAGAAAGAAAGAAAGAGGGAGAGAGAGAGAGAGAGAGAGAGAGAGAGAGAGAGAGAGAGAGAGAGAGAGAGAGAAAGAGGAAGAGAGAGAGAGAGAGAGAGAAAACAGAAGAGAGGAGAGAGAAAGAGAGAGGAAACAGAAGAGAGGAGAGAGAGAGAAAGAGAGAGAGAGAACAGAAGAGAGGAGAGAACAGAAGAGAGGAGAGAGAGAAAGAAAGAAAGAGGGAGAGAGAGAGAGAGAGAGAGAGAGAGAGAGAGAGAGAGAGAGAGAGAGAAAGAGAGGAAGAGAGAGAGAGAGAGAGAGACAGAGCGAGAGATTCGTATATGGTCAATCTTCGAAAGTGAGTAATCAGGTAGAATTTATTAAGTCGAACGAGGTTCGATGAACAACACAATAAACAGCGGAAAGAGTTAACATTTGAGGGACAAAAGAATAAAATATGTGTTACGAAGATGACACACAAAACACGGCAACAACAATTCTGGAAGGGGAATTAGGGTAAAGACAAGATTCGGGACATACCAATAACACACGAGGCACCAAGATGAGCGGGGAGACTCCAACACCGAAAAAGTTCAATTGACGGGTGGTGGAACTAGAACGATTGTTTCTAGTCCCAAACCACTCGTCGATTCAGTGCCGCAATTCTCTCCCGCTCTTCTTGCTCCTCGTCAGCGACTACGCCCCTCCAAGAGTGATACAGTAAGACCGTCGCTCCGCTCCACAAAAATGCCACCCAGAGGAAGCCAAATATTGTCTTCAACCTGTACAGGTTGCTATAGACGTGCCTGGGCTGGAGCTGGAAAGAACAATGTTAAAACAGATGATAATCTTTCTTTTAACATTTTTTTATAGAATTTGAAACCCACGAAGATTTTTAAAAACTCACGTGGTCAAACGGACTGGTTATACATACCAGAAACGGGTCGTTGAGAAGTCCTACATTTGCACATACTTGAAGAGGCGGGCATGCCCATGCACTGTAAGTTTGATATCAACAGTTTTCTTTACTTTGAACTTACGCATCGCATACATCCCATACAACAATGTCTGCCGTATAGTTGTATGTTGTTCCAAATATGCTGAACAGACCGTATTCATCTTTGAAATACATCCAGTTGAATTTCAGGTTGGCGACGGCATCGGTAAAATTCATGAGAGTGCGCGCGCTCTCACTCCGGTCCGCTGAAGAATTCTTGTTAGGTTCCATGTGGGACACAGACTGCGATATTAACCTAACGTTACGGTTGGAGTTAATCAATTCAAAAAGTTCTGCAGCAAAAAGCATTTTCGATTCGTAGAGTTTTGAAAAATTCCAGTTTCTTGCCTCACGATGTAAACCATTATGTTAAATTACAACCACAGTTTATTTTATTTCAAACTTACCGAGTGGACAACAGTATTTTCCGTCACAATAGCCAAAGTGATCCAGCTCACAGATCGTCGGGTAGTCTTCGCATTTGCGAAGATGTTTTTCCTTCAAAAACGGAAAGCCGGGGCAGATGGGTGGTTTCACAATTGGACAGCACTTCTTTAGGGTTTCATATTTCACGGATTTCTCGCATCTACAAAAGGATGAATTGAATATTTTCAACAGTAAATTTCTCGCTACGCTCAAATCTATAGTGAAGTTACGGTAACAAAAACGTTTCTGAACTTCTCTCTTTACGGTAATTTAGAAACAAGGATGCCGCGCGACAAGAGTTTTGCGGATATTGGAAGTAAAACATTTAAACGGAAGACGGAAGTTTTTTCCTGCAGTTGTAAACACAAGCAACGGAAAGAACATCCGTACCGAACCTCGATATACCCGAGAACCAGAAGTAGAATTACCGATGTTTAACGAAGGCGTCGACAGTGCCTTTGAACATTTCTGGAAGTTGTTCAGATAAGTGGTTGACGCAGACCGCATCTGCCGTAAATTAACTACATCGTTTGCTATACATGCGCTGCCATCATCTACAGCACATGTTGTACACAAAAACAGAATTTTGTTTTTAGAGTATCTGTTACGACGAAGCATCGTACAGAGCACGTGAACACGTGACCTAAATATAAACGGGATAAAAGGCTTTGCTTTTATGCCTGTTCACTTCTTGAATAAATCTTCATTTCACTACTTTACAACAACTGGCGATCAAGTACAATGACGAACTCACGCAAATCATCAAAACGAGGAACGAAGAAGAAGGAAGATGAAGAACTGCCGGAAGAAACTAATGGAAGAAAATTCGGCATATCGAACGACATTGCAAGAGGTTATGAACAGTCGAGTAACACATAACCAGTCAAAATCCATAGATCCAATCGATACACTCGCCGCACGTCTTCCGATGTTCCAGCCCGATCCAGAAAACGGCTCCACATTCTCCTCATGGTTGGAACGTTATCAAGAAATGATCGACGACACGACGACAGCTTTGGAGGATGACGCCAAGGCAAGACTCATCCGGTTCAAACTCGACCCCAAAGCATTCGAACTACTGAGGGACATCATCTCACCACGCTCACCAAGCTCACTCTCGCTACAGGAGCTGGTGTATCAACTCAAGAAGCTGTTCGATCCAGCGAGGACAATATTCGCACGTCGCTTTGCCGTACATCAACTCGAATACAACGACGAACCACTTACGGAATTCACCGCGAAGATGAAAGCGGCCATAAATTCGTCTCGTTGGCGCGAGATGAGCGACGATCAATTCGAATGTCTGACTTGGGTCTGTGCTTTCCGAGATAAGAAACATGAACCGCTACGGCAACTAGCAGTTCGAAAAATGGAGGAGCAACCGGATCTCACATTGGTACAACTCATGGACATCGTGAAGCAGACAATGACGTCAAGGGAGGACATCAAAATGATGAGTGAAGAGAGAAGAACTGGGAACCTGTACAACGAAATTCTAGCTGTTGACAAACCTCGTCACCGACAAGCGAAAAGCAATAATGCAGACCAACAGCCCAACCAGGACCCACTTAGAAACGAAGAGTCGAACGAAACACACAATTCAAAGCCGAAGACTTTGTGCCCAGCCTGCCGAGGAGACCACTGGAGGAACGAGTGTCCATACCAGAACCACACCTGTTTCTCGTGTGGACAGAAGGGACACTTACGGATCGCATGCCACAGAAGAAGGCAAATTAACGAAGTCAGGAGCAGCAGCCATGAAGATCATCGGATATTCAAGAAAGTCAAGATCAACGGGACTGAGATCATGATGCAACTAGACACGGGTGCCGACGTAACCCTTATCAGTCATGCCAACTGGAGGAAATTAAAGAACAGTTCACAACTGGAGCAGACCACGATCACATTACACTCAGTAAATGGTACGAGAATCCCTGTGAGAGGGAGTTTCAAATGTCAGTTCACTATAAGTGGGACGCCTTCTGAAGGAATCTGCTACGTAACCGACACAAAAACACTGCTTGGACTGGATTGGATCTCAGCGAACGCCGAACTGAAGGCAGCACTCACGGGAGACAACACCATCACGACAAATCGCACGAGAAAGTACGACAGACGACTACGCACACCGGCATTCCGCTCGGAAGTCTTTTTGGGAAGGAACACGAGAACACCGTCGGACCTGATTAGAAGACCAGAGACAATCACGAACACCGGAAGAAGGAACCGCAAAATGGAAACACAGCTCAACAGACATCATGGAACCAGATTCCGAGGATTTGTTATCAACGAACCGGTCTACGCAAGAGATTTCCGCACTAGAAAACCGACCTGGACCCCAGCTATCATCCAACGAAGACAGGGAGCTGTTATGTACCAGATAGACATGGACGGAAGAATAGTCATCCGACATAAGAACCAGCTGAAACGTAGAAGGGAAAGCATCAACCCGATATTAGAAGAAATCGACTCGATACCGAACGAACTGGAACCAACCAAGACCATCCAACCCAATCACACCGCCCCAGACACCTCAAGGCCGACAAGGAAACACACCAGCACCACCGATGGCTCCACAACGACCACGGCAGACTACTCGAAGACTGATCATGAACCCGGACCGAGAAAGATACGAAGTTCATTGGACGAAGAAGGATGTTACGACGAAGCATCGTACAGAGCACGTGAACACGTGACCTAAATATAAACGGGATAAAAGGCTTTGCTTTTATGCCTGTTCACTTCTTGAATAAATCTTCATTTCACTACTTTACAACAGTATCTGTCAAAAGAGAAAGGAAGAATGCAATCGACGATCAAACACCAGTACATCCACCTTTACAGTCCAGACGAAGCCAAGTTCACATGTCGGTTTCCAAAAAACCGTCTATGTGTGAAAGAAAGATTCGAGATCGAGATACAGACATTTCAGACAATAGTCTCCGTCTCGAGTCCCAGACTCTCGAAAGTACAGTCCAGCGCACGTCACATATATAGGCACTAGAGAGACTCTTCAATCAACCTGATCAAAAGCGCGTCAAAATTTTTTTGGATGTTTTTATACTGAAAATGTTTGTACTGCGACCCCATTTTTCTTTTAAAAAAAATTCTTAACTACCCACTACACTACGTAGGGGGTTGGGCTTGGATTTTCTTTCCTTCTTTTTCTCCTCCCCCCTAAGCTAAATGCACTTGGCGGTGCCAACTGAAGTTTCACAACTCTGATCGCCCATTGTGGTTGAACGGCCGATATTGACATGGTAATGGTATAAAGTCTTAAATTACTTTGAAGACCATGGAACGCCGAGTGTTGAACAGAACAGACATGTCAAACAAGTCAGACGGTCAACCTAAAAAACATTGATTGTGACAAAGAAGGTTTCAAACTGACGGTTGAATTGGCGATAATTCTGAATTTCGACTACTTAAAAAATTTTGACGCATTTCGTGAAAAAAAATAGAAAAAAAACTTTCGAAAAAATGTTTTCTCAAAACGTCGTCAATTATGTCACCGACGACGTGATGAGAACGCATTGTGAGGCACATCTCCCTGTTTATGCGAGAGAGTGAGAACTGGTGGGGAAATGAGAGGGCACAGAGACAAACCCCTGGTTAGAGAATATTTTGTGTAAGTTTACGCGGCGACTCTGCGTCTCTACCCTTTCAATCAATACACTTGGACACTGTCCATTCTTTTCTTTTTATTCCTATCTCAGGTAAAACGTTCGGTGTCCTGATAGAGTAAAAACGGTGTCCGGACTGAGTCCAGCAGGTTTAGCGAATTTTACCCATATAGGCACGGTTTCTATTCTATCCAGACACGGTTTTTACTCTATCCAGACATGGTTTTGACTCTTTCCAGACACCGTTTCCTATCCAGACACGGTTTTTGCTCCGCCCAGACACGGTTTCTACTCTATCCGGACACGGTTTTTACTCTATCCGGACACCGTTTCCTATCCAGACACGGTTTTTACTCTATCCAGACACGGTTTTTACTCTATCCAGACACGGTTTTCACTCTATCCAGACACGGTTGCATTTAAATATTTATTGACATACTAAAAAATTTTAAAATCTGCTTCTTCTTCCATTGGTTAAAGGTATTTTATTCTTTCCAACGGGTAGCGTGCCCAAAATCTTATTGTCCTATCAGTGTTGTCCACATGTTACGATGTTCACCGAGGTCTTCTTATTCTGAAATATTCAAATGTAAGATATGTAGATTTTTATGCTTATATTATAACCAAACATAGGAACAAGACAGTCTTGTTTAACTCGACGCAATGAATTTAATACAATATCAGTCAGATATCACACAATCAGTATTCATGACATGAAAATTTGAAGGTTTTGAATTACGAAAAAAACGACACTGGCCCTGAATCTCAGTGTTCTTGAAGCTACAGGAAAAAGAACTAGTACTTACCATTTCGAAAATAGAAGAACTTCGTGCGTCCAAAGCATATGCTCTCCTGACAGACAGAGATTGCAGTCTTCTCTAGTATTGAAGTTGAAGGAAGCCTGTAAACTTTATACTTATTATTTGTGCAAGGTTATTTCGCAGAGAGAATATGAAAACAGGGCACAATCAATCTTTTTTATAGACAATGAGCATATTTTCGTTCGAAATGTAGTCTTTTTGAAAAATTGAGTCGCGTCAATTTGTTGAAACGGGATGAGAAGAAATTCTTTTTATTTTCAATAATCTCAGTCTGTGAAAAAATCGGGAAAATCGTGAAAAATTAGAAAACAGAAAGAAAATTTAGGATAAAAAACAAAATTCAAACACGTTCCGTAGAATTGTAAGTGGAGCGCGTTCCCACAAAAAAAAATCGGTGTCTGGATAGACTCATAACAGACACGGTTTCTACTCGTCTAGGCATTGTAAACCATATGGACACCGAATTTGAAATCGGTATCTGGATAGTCTCATAATAGACACGGTTTCTACTCGTCTAGGCATTGTAAACCATATGGACACCGAATTTGTAATCCGTGTCTGGATAGACTGATATGGACATGGTTTTCACTTGTTTCAGACTCCGTAAACTGTACAGACACGAAACGTTTTACCTGAGTATGTTTTTGACTTTTATTTGTTTCTCGAACTTATTTATAACTGTTGAAATGAATTGAATAAATTTTTAATTAGTTTTACTATTACGAATACATTATCAATTCCATTTCGGATGAAATTTCTGTCATTCTTTCGTTGTTCATCAACTTTTAATTATTTTAAACTTCAGGTGGAACAGCGATAGCGGAGAATGTTGGTAGAGCAGCATGATAGATCCGTGGACAATGATCTAAATTAAACAATTGTTGCTCTTCGCGATTGGGTGAGCTGTTTGAACTTTTATAAAATGTAATTTCAGTATAAGAATCAAATTTCCTTTTAATTGTGAAACAATTTTATTTACAGGTTCGGAAAAAAAGTTATTTGAAGGAAAAAAGAGGAAGAAACAATAAGTTAACATTCAACAGTGTATTACAATGAAATTAGAAACTAAACTATTGAAGAGAGGTTCAATCTTCCTATAGCAAAGTGAAAGATATCATCTATACTTTTCCTAAATATAATCTTCGTTCGAATTTACAAATCATCCCCTTTTCAGTGGTCGTACCGAGTTCCCCACCATCGAAGATGGACAACACAAGAAGCCTTTGATACAAAGGAATTTCTATATGTGAGTGCTTGAAAACATTTATTAAACATTGAGAATAGTAGAACGACCCTCGCTCTCTGCGAAATCGTTCGGTGTCTGTATGGATTCTGGTATCCATATTGGTTGAAACGGTATCTGTATGAATCCATTCGGACACCGTTTGCAAACAGCAAGAAATCGGCGTCTGTATGAATCCATTCGGACACCGTTTGCAAACAGCAAGAAATCGGCGTCTGTATGGATCCATTCGTACACCGTTTTTGAAAACGGTGCCTATATAGGCGTGGCAAGTGTATGTGTGCTCCTTTGCACTTTACTTCAAACGTGTTTTTATTTTCCTTTTTAGGCCTACGTTCTCCTATTTGCTCATCTAAGTAGCCTTGTTTAGCTTTATTGTAGCTTATCGTTACTGTTTTGCACGTTTAGAAACATTTCCTGTCATCTTTTCCGTTCGAAAATGCAATTCACCCTGTTTCTGAACACTTTTAGTCCCAAAATAGAATAAACTTCAATTTTGAAAATATTATACCTGTCAGAAGGTACTTTGATGAATATTTCACTTATTTTGCATCTAATACGTTTGCAACGACATCCAGCATCATGTTCATTTCAGTACAATTGAAGTATTAATTCTTATAGGGTCGATCTCAATGAAAGACCGTATCAATCTCGGTCAATGGTGAGCAGGGACTCAGTATCAATGAAAACGGCTCACGACATTCAGACTAGAGATTCACACGAGGAAGTTACCGTGAGTTTTATTTGTCAAGCTGAAATTCTATTTAATTTTTGTTGTAATTTTCTGATTGAGAGTTAGGAGTTCCGGAGAGCTTATCAGACCATGTGCTGAGAACAAATAAAAAAAGAATCCTAACACTCAGAGAATACGTTGGACGTCGATTACGAAACATGTTTCAGATATTCTTGCATCATTCGTGACGAAGGATACATCCGACGACCATCTTCAAAGTTTCTGAGCTGGGACATGACACATGGCATTGGAGGAAAATTAAATGTAAGTTGGATTCTTTTTCGAACTTGATTTTCTATTGTAACTCGAATCGACTCGATACGTTGACTACACCTTCAAATTTTAGGCAAAACCAACCCCGTCTCTGGTCTATTCGGGAAAACGACAAAGTCGACCTCGGGCTCCCGGGTCAAGACTGGAGCCAAGTTGCGACCAGGAGCATAGCCGCGAGAAGCTGGAAAGTTTTCAATTGAAGCCAATACCACTGAAGTTGGAACCAACCGAAGTCAGAGGAAGTAGAAGTGAGTACGTATTTTTTCGCATGAGTACGTATTTTTTTTGCAACGTAGATTAAGCTTTCGGCGCACTGGTGTAGTTGAGTTTAAGTTCGCTCGTTTGACTTGCAACTAGCACCCACTAATGTAACCAGTCATATATTGATTAATTTTCAGGAAAAGATGTTCTTCAAGCTCGAGGAACAACCAGTCCAGAACATGGAGCAGAACCATGAACGAGCCAGAGAAGATAATGAGTACTGGGATGGATGCTTGCAAGTGCTTGGTCGAATTGGAATGGTCGGAAACGAAGAAAGTCACATTTTTATGATGTATTTTCAATAAAAGTTATTATTTGATTGTGTTATATGTATTTTGATATATTAGAGTACTAATATATAGAAAAGAGTGTGCGTATTAAATTCGGTGTCTGTATGGGCGAAAACGGTGTCTGTATGGATTGAAACGGTGTCTGCATGGATTCAATCGGTGTCTGTATGGATTCAATCGGTGTCTGTATGTTTTGTCGGTGTCTGTATGGATTCAATCGGTGTCTGTATGATTTCAATCGGTGTCCAAATCGGTAATATTTTCATAACCAAGCGAATCCATACGGACACCGATTTAATCCATACAGACACCGAACGCTTTCCCTGAGGCTGAGGTGATCGCTTCTTATACCTTGACGTCGTAGAGTGTGCATTGTACAGTCCTACACGTCCCATCCTTTGAGATAATCAATATACAACTTTTTCTTCATTTTGCGCTAAAGCTGTACGTATCGGTTATTTTACTGTACTGGACCAGTTCAGAAGAATGTTTACGAATTGAGGATTCTGAGTACGAAAACAGAAAACTATGTTTTGTAGAGTACGTTGCCGATTATCCAAGAGCAACACACAAAACGTATTTACAAGCATTTATCGACTTGCTGATGAAAGTTGATAGTTTCACTTAGTTTTCATTTTTGTATTCCCATTCGCTAAAAAATCTTCACTGATTCCCTCGATAAAACGAATACCTTTATGACAATTCCAGACTGATTAAAAGTTAAAAATTTCAGATCGACTAGCAGAGCCAATCGACACCTCGACCCATCTTCGTCGCGTTATACAACGATTACAGGAATAAATGTTTTAGTATGATCGTGTTATATTCTGATTTTTGGTGGAGGTTCCTTTGTTAGTGGTAAAAGACCTGTACGAGTAGAATCCGGTGGCTATGCGAGTGAAAACGATGTATGTATGAACGCTTTCCCTGATACAATCATTTCACTCGAAAATTAAAAGTATAAACTTGCAGGGTTACTGTAGTCTTTGCTGCTAGCGCGCGTGCGAGAGAGTGCATGAGATAGCGAGACGAAACAGCGCAGAGGGATAAACGAGATAGCGCGTTGTTTTGGAGAGCGTTAGAGACTGTACACCTCTAAGCAGTAAGCAGGGAGATGTGTGAGGTGGAGGAACTAGATAGAGAGAGGACAAATCCAGGTCGATTTACGAGCGCACTCTTCCCAACGAGACCCAGATGGCTTTATGATTACTATTTCCGTTTATCACATAAGTATGCATGTGTGAAGGTTTGAATAAATTTTCTTATTGTTCTCCATTTTACCTTTCCGATGGCCTTCACACCGTTTTGATCTGAGACCCCCGAGTCTCTCAGACTCTGGTAAACGATATCACATTCATATGAGTAGGGAAATTCATATGGACTCATGTGAATGCAAAATGCGGTTTTCACATTCATATGAATTCATATGAATTGTTGTAAAGCAAATCACATTCATATGATTAGGGACATTCATATGAGTTCAGATCAATTCACTGTCTATTATGGAATTCATATGTCTATTATGGAATTCATTTTGATATTTGTTGTTTTCTACCAATAAATTATTGAGAAAAAAATATTTTCATTTTAGGTGATGGCACAATCATATGAGCCTAAATAAAACTCATATGAGTAGGGAAATTCATGTGAGTCCAAACCAAATTGATATGAGTCGAAATCAAATCCATATGAGTCGTAATCACATCGATATGAGAAGGGAGATTCATATGACACGAAATCAGATTGAGATGGGTCCCGTTTAGGGTCGTAACCAGAATTCATATGAATTCCATTTCCACTCATATGAATGTGATTTCGTTTACCAGAGAGAGGTCGAAGCTCCCGGGATCCTCTCAGGAGCGGGTCGAAGCTCCCGGGATTAGCGATGTTTTATTACCGTAGAAAAAATATTTTCGCGCGCTAAAAAGGAAACAATCGAAAGAAAAGTGCTTTGTGTGAGAAGAATAATTTCTTTTTGTATAGCATTTTCAAGTAATTTTCCTGAACTCTACACGGAAATTCCGAATGAATCAAAAACTCACTTATATTCAGTGTCGTCGATCGACGCACATTTGTCTCCTGCTCCACATGAACCAGCCGCCATACTGCCATCGGAACATCTGATCTCGCCACACAGACCGGTTCCTTGTCCCTTTGAATCGAACCATCTCAAGGATTTGCCTTTTTTGGTGCAGACTTGATTGTTGGAACAATCTTCTGAAATCAGACAACTTGGTATTTAGTTGCTTTTTGACTCAGGCAACAGAATCCAATCGTTTTCCGATCGCTTTCTATACTTTTTCGAAAAAAACGTTTTCTGGAAAGTTGTTTCAACTCCATTCACAGTTTTACACTCAAATTTTTGGTCTATGTAAGCTATGCAATTGATCGAATATCAATTGAATGACAATAGTGAGAAGTTTGGTTTTTAAAAAAAGATGCAGATTTTCAAAAACTTACTGTCTGATCGGCAGTATCCATGCGGGTCAATGTAAGTGTTGGCTTCCTGGATAACTGAAAAATTACCAGCGATTATTCAGTTCAAGCACGCATGGCCTCGCTACGCTCGTGACCTTTTTTCCTTCTTTGATTACAAAATCAAAAGAAAACATTCAGACTTCTCGATAGAAAACAGAACATATATTTTCTCAAGACAATGTTTTCGCTAGTTCTCTCTCTCTCTTCCTAGCTATCTTCCCATCCGTCGCTCTCTCTCCCTCTCTCTGTCTTTCTAAGCGATGCCAAAACTAATGCACTAACACGCGTTGACCTCCGCAGCCATCAGTACTTACGCAAACTTTTTCCTGAAAATCCGTGCTACGGTGATCGTAGAGGGTTGAGAATTTCGCCCGGCCGCCACGCTAGTCAAACATCATCAAAAAAGCAATCAGCCGCGGGCGCCGTGATTGCGCTTTTGATGGTGTGTTTGGCAACGCTTTTGTACAGTGGAAACCCGGAAAACCTGATGTTACATGAATCCAGAAAAATCTTTGAGTAAATTCTCAAAGTAAAAAAGTCGACAAAAAATTTCTTTCTGCAAAAAAAGGTCACAAAATGATGGCAGCGAGACAGGCTTGATTCTCAACCCTATTCACCAAGGACCACTCAATCATCTTCACGAAAAACGGGCGGAAAACTTGTTAATTATTAATATTTTCAAGGAATAAAGTTATTATTATAAAAAGATTATGATTTCAAATCATACTAAACACAACTGATGTTACGAATTATCGATTAGAAAAAGATTTGGGGATGTCAAAACAATATGATTCGTCTGAATTTAAGTAAAGACAAAGACTTACACGGGTAGCAGAAAGTCGTTACTGGCTCGATCTTGCTGAGTTCGTTGGCATTCTGGGCGTAGCCGCAGAACGCATCCGAGGGGCAAGACGTTGGGTCACTGATGTTACACTTCATATAACCTGTTTTCATAATAGGCAGTATGGGAGTCGATTCGGTAAGAAGTACTGATGCAGGCGAAGCTGATTATACAGTTTTTGAGGTCTTTAACGTTTCACTCACGACAACAAACTGGAGGCAATGTAGGCTTCGCGTTCACTAACTGATCAAATTCGTGTCCCGATGGACAATCTTGATTTGCGTTTGTTTTCTGAAAGAATTATTTCATACACGACTTCAATATACGACTTACTGTCATAACGGCAAATTTTTTTTTGTCCTTGTATGGTTTCAGTCCTGACTTCCGGCAAATCATATCATCTCAATACAATTTTTTGAAATTTGTTTTTTAAAGATGATGATAATGGTGAGAATGAAATTCGAATTATTTGAACGTAGCGCCTACTCAAAAGTAGGATTTTTTCATTCACTACAACCCAGAGATATTGTATATCCGCTCATTCTCACCAGGTGAAGGTCAATTCCTGACTGAGTAGAAACGATTTCATGGTCTTTTCGTCGTTTTTCACGAAAAAAAATTTGACCGGAAGTAGAACGTGTTAAACGGAAGTCGAAAGTGAAAAAAGGAAAAGTTTAGAAAGTTTTTTGTTTTGGCCATAACTCTGGTCAAACTCGAGCGATCACCTCCAATTTTTTTCTGAAGTTACTTCAAACAATTAGAAACATTTTAATAATGATAAAATGTGAGTATTTTCCTTTCCTTTCAACTAAAAACATTTTTTCACAAAACAGTCATATTTTCGTTCACTAGTTAATACAACTTTTTCAATTTTTTTTCTGTTTCATGCTGTTTTCATTTATCTTTTATGTTCTTTTTCTATGGGAAACATTTTCTTAATGAGAAAAGTATGTTTTCAGAATTGGTTTTGTCAAAAGATGTGCAGAATTCAGATTCAATGACCCAGTGTAGCGGGATTCCTTGTAACATGGATTGAGGCATACTTTTCTTTCATATTCTGAGCGTTCTGTTTCTCAACTGTTGCTGTTGCCCTTTGGTCACTTCACAAATTTAGATCAGAAGTATGAGAAATTTGTTGCTTTTTTAGACTCTGTTCTTATTGAAAATTCTCCTTTGTCTAGAAGGACTAACAAACCCAAATTAACTTTTTTGACTGTTAAATCCAGAATTCGAATACTAACGGTTCATTTAAAAAACTGCCAGGCAGTGCATAATACGGTAGAAAATAATTGGGAAAGGTAACTTTACATAGTTAGGACTAGGGATGGGCAAATCGCCAGTCATTGGCTACTGATTGGCTATTCTCTTTTCGTTAGCCAATTGCATTGGTCAGCGATTGGCTATTCAATTGGCGAAATGATACCACCTGAACAACACCTTCTTCAACGTCGAGAAGGCTTAGTGAACGCCGCTCCAGGCGCTCGCCAATTGGATAGCCAATGCCGTTGGCTAACGAAAAGAGGATAGCCAATCGTTAGCCAATGACTGGCGATTTGCCCATCCCTAGTTAGGACACAGTTTTGTCATCATTTTAAAAAATTGAAAAAAAGTCGTCTGCGAGTGGAATTGAACCCCTGACCTATTCGATTATTCGACCTGCTTAACACATCTGGCTAGGTCTCAACTCTGGATCCCAATAACGTTCAAGGTCAACTCCTGTTCAGGCAGCTATTTAGAATTAAGTAGATCTCAACGAAGACCCTGGTGCATTTCTCTCAACCCTAATATCACCAGTCCTTTTTTGTCAACCGCGGTGCCCATATGGAATCGTGTCTGTCATTTATTTCCTAATGAGTTGAGACTGGAGGATGTCAAGAGAATCGTTAAAACTCTACCAAACTCAAAATTATTCTCTGACATTCCCCAGAATCTCCTTGGATTGTGGCCGTTCTGGCCATCTCCTCCAACTCATTTCCGAAAATTTAGAAATTCTACTGGAAATTCCATCAACGGTATCTAACGGTCAACAACAGTTCTGGATGACTACAGAGCTCCTCTCTCTCTCTCTATCGTCTACAGCTCTCATAATTATTATTTTAATTTCAATTCCTAACCCTTGTTATATTAACTGATGGGAACCTCTAAATTACGGTCGAAAACAATTTGTCATATAACTGGTTGGAATTGATCTGAATATCCTGGTCGAACAACTAACACCAATGTTCTATCACTACTAACACTCATATTCAGTTCTTTTCCTTCTGGTAATTTGACAATGTTATCCAACGTTTTTTTTACAAAAAATCGCACAACTGTCCTGACCGCAGCAGCTTTTTAAAAGGTTCTCCTACGGTTCCCAATCCTATTATTCTGTGCTCGGGGCGGCTATTGCTGGTCGTCATGAAGCTAATGAACTTATTCTCAATGAATAAAGTTATTATTATCAAACATGTTTTTCGAGGTATGAAACACTAGATAGGTTAAAACTGTACCTCCTGTGCAATGATTCACTACACAAAATTTTGATAGCAAAAACGAGACACATTATCTTTTCGTACATTTTTGTTGAGTCCCTCAGTCCTAGCTACGGAAATAGAGATCATTATGGCGACTTTAATGACAAATATTTCAGCGCATTTTGGCGTGTACAAAACCTAAAGTGCTAACTACAGTAAAACTTTCTGTAAATCATCGATTTAAAGTTTAAACTGTTTGTGAGTGATGAGACAATGTTTTCGACCACATTGTGCAACTGTTGCTTCGATCCTTTGAATGACACGTAACCGGTAACCCGAGCTGCTGTTCTGAAAATTCTATGCTGCACGTTGAGTCGACATTTTGGTCACTATTTCCGTAGTTATAATTGATGGACTTGACAAGAAATGTACGACAAGATATTGTGTTCTGTTTTTGCTATCAAAATAATGGGTTATTTCACAGAATGACAACAATCTCAAGCACTGCCACGCTACTGTGACAAAATGTTACTGACAGAATAATTCTCCAGTAATGTTATGGTCGTGGTACAGTTTCCACCTAGCAAGTGTTTCATACTTCGAAAAACATGTTAAGCAACAGTTTGGAAACAGGAAGCTCAGAATATGGAAGAAAAGTATGCCTCAATCCATGTTACAAGGAATCCCGCTAGACTGGGTCATTGAACCTGAATTTTGCACATCTTTTGGCATATCCACTTCTGAAAACCCACTTTTCTATTCAAGAAAATGTTTCTTCTGAGAAACAAACATGAAAGAGAAATGAAAAAATCACAAAACAGAAAAAAAATTAAAAAGTATTGTGAACTAGTGAACGAAAATGGGACTGTTTTGTGAAAAAAAATGTTTCAGTTGGAAGCAAAGAAGGTAACTCACATTTCATTATTATTGAAACGTTTCTAATTGTTTGAAATAACTTCAGAGAAAAATTGAAGGTCATCGCTCGAGTTTGACCCGAGTTATGGCCGAAACAAAAAACTTTCTAAACTTTTGAACGCTACTGTGCATACATGAATATCATAGCTAAGAAACTAACCACAACAATAGCTTTCTCTGTTAACTAGGAGGCAAATTTGCCCGGTCTTGCAGTCTGAATGCTGTATGCAGGTCGTGGATGTCAGAGGATTATTGGGACACGCTGTAAGTGAAATTTTGAACAATCTTTTGAATTCCTTTAAAAAAATAAATCACAAAAAACCACAACACAAAACTTTGGAAGATCAAAGAAATAAATCACTCACATGCATGGGCTGCTCCAAGTAGACCGATGGTCATGAAAGCTAAGAATATGGTTCTCAT
>OZ022252.1:4762403-4884903 GCA_963978915.1 Caenorhabditis parvicauda
GTCTGAACCTTCAATCAAGAAGTCTGAACCTTGTTTTTTTTTTTCAAAGGAAAAATGGGAAGAGGGTCCCGAGCGTAGCAAGGTCAAGCCACCTCGTTAAAACTATCTGAAGCGATATATTTGAGAAGGAAAAGTAACACATGTGTTCTTGAGTAGCAACCAGAGTTGCACGGAAGTAAAATTTTTCAAAACGGAAGTCGGAAGACGGAAGTGAAATTTTTTCAGCGAAGTCGGAAGTCCGAAGTGAAAAAAGGGCGGAAGTCGGAAGTAGAATTTTTTCAACGGTAGTCGGGAGTGCAAAAAAGTTGAAAAAACCCAGATATATTGTATATTCGCGCATTCTCAACAGGTGATAGGTTAATTCCATACTGAGTAGAAACGATTTCACGGTTTTTTCGTCATTTTTCACGAGAAAAATTTTTTGAAGGTCGGAAGTAGAATTTGTTAAACGGAAGTCGGAAGTGAATTTTTTTTCACGGAAGTCGGAATTCCGTGCAACTCTGGTAGCAACTGATTAGTGTTAATGATTAGGAACTGATTTCGTGAAAGCTCACTAAAAACCAAACTCTAAAAAATTCGTCGAGGGCAGACAGGGATGAGAAAACTGAACGGGACATCTCCGGAAAAAAATAAATGTGATTTAATGGTGGCACAAGAATCTTTAAAGACCATTTAAATTTCTTTATGGCACCTTTGAATGCCATTATTTTTAAAATTTCATATTGGTATTAAAGACATCTGAGATATCTTTATGGTACCTTCGAATTCCATTTAAATATGAGGCGTTTCTGAGATGACTTCAAAGAGTATTTAAATGTACACTGGATTTCATTGAAAGAATAGACATTTCAAAAGTGAAGAATAGTAATCAATCACATTTAAATGTGTTATAAAGAACATAAATGAACTTCACAGATAATCTTTAAATCACATTTATTATTTTCCGGAGTTAGGATGGAATACACAACTCACAATTAACCGAACTGGGAAAATGTTGATAAGGTATTATTATCCTTATGGAGTTTACCGAAAATGATGCAATCAACAAGAAATCTCATGTGTGGTCGACGGACTACGGTCAATGTCACATATCTCGATTGAAGAAGTATCACTTTAATATGATAATCAGTCTAAGGAAACGATTTCGAAACAATAACAATCGGGAAATTTCTTTTACAAACAATTCGTTGAGTAAAATTTTAAAAAGGATGGTTTCTGAAAAGCAATGCAGAATACAAAGATGTTGCGAAAATGATGCAATATTACTAGACGACACAAAGCACACTTTCCTCCGAGCCTACTCCTCATCTGTTACATAGAGCGCGTTTGCACTCTCCCTTTTTTTTGACTTATTTTTGAATTCAAACTTTAGCTTTTTCTTATCAGACTTTGATTTTCTTCCGTAATTCTCAAAAAGACAACATTTTCAGACGAAAAAAATTTTTTTTCTTGTTTATATCAGTTAATCTTATAGAACATGATAGTTTTTTTGGAAAACATAAGTCGTTTCTGATTTTATGAACTTTGTATTTGCTTTCCGGTAAAATATCTTTCTTTATTCGTGACGAAATTTGTTCTGACCAGATTTCTGCAAGCCCTCGCCACTCAACAATGAACATATATTGACACTTCACACTAATTTTTGAATGCTCAAAAGGAAAATGTAGTGAATTCAGATGCGGGAAGTGGAAGACTTGGAAAATCTAACTCTGGCCAACCGTATGCACACCACTCATCACTTAACTCTGGATCAAACAATGGTTTTTTTTCAAAAATTAAATGTAATAAACAGTGAATAACTGATCAATTCTTCCTTAGTTTTTCAATCATCTTCAGAAGTAGAAAATGCAGAACCAAGAGAATCAGGTTCTAACTGAGGTCACAATGAACAATGTGTTTCGTATAAAAAGTTTACCTGAAACTTTTCTCTTCCCCCCGTAAAAAACCCTGACCCCGCGCACCGTTTCAAAATCGTTCTGGTCCTTGTCAAAGTGCTTAATTTGCTATCAGTCTTGCTAAAAACATATGTTTGAAAGAAATCCAATTTCGAAAAAACTAATATTAGTTTTGTTATCAGAATTGAGGGTTAGTTCGAATGCGTCCTCTGCTTTGTCAAGCACAAAAATGTTATTTTGTAAAAAGTGTTCGTACGTCTGCAAAAGAGAGAGAGGACGGATAACATGTAAAGACATATGACCAGAAAGAACAAGATCAATGATGAACAGCGGCAAAAATACAAAAAAAATCGTTGTTTATAGGTCAGAAACGGAAAGCTGTAAATTCTGTTCGCCGGATAGTGCACAATTGTCTGACAACAAGGGACGATAGATATCGGGAATCTATCGATTCGGAAAAGGAACATCAAAATTGGTGGATGTGGGAAAATCTCGTTCTGTGGCAATCCATCGGTGTATTTCATTGTTTCATCAAAATGGATTATAAAGATTTATTGTTGTATTATCTACCTGACAGCATCATATTTCGAGCAGTGATTCTCCAGATAAAAGAACTGGTTGTTGTGGTCTCGAGAAGGATGGTGGAATCTCCTATCTGAATTAAACTTTGAAATGGATTCGGTTACTTCACAAAACTGTGTACTAGTGCACAAGCGGATTCTGAAATGTGTTTGTTGTTTCACACAACTGACTGTTAACCATTCTTGAAAAGAAAAATGGGAGAATATGTTTTCCTACTGAACCTGTTACTTGAAATGATGTGTATTATAATTGGGAAATCATCGAGTAGGTCGGTATCTCAAACAACGTATGTTTCCTTCTACATAGCCAATTTGTCATCGATGATATCATCTTTGAAAACAGAAAACGTCTTTAAAATATTATAGCTTACCGAACATTGTGTCTTTCTCTCACTGCAGTGCAACCGCTTGATGAATCGTCAAGAAGGAGCTGATCAGCGACTCCGTACATGGACCCCATGGACGAATAGCTGGCTGAAATATTATGTTTGAATCTCAAAAAAACTGAAATCGAAACGAAGTCGTTCGTCTTATTTCCGACCGAGGGTCCAACTTACGAAGTATTTCAATCGATCCGAAAGACGGTGAACCTTTCAGAAATCATCGCAAAAGTGTGAGGAATCACTCCTTTCACTTTTTATACCTAAATAGTGGAAATGAGAAGAAAGACTATCATGTTCTATAAGATTAACTGATATAAACAAGAAAAAAAATTTTTTTCGTCTGAAAATGTTGTCTTTTTGAGAATTACGGAAGAAAATCAAAGTCTGATAAGAAAAAGGTAAAGTTTGAATTCAAAAATAAGTCAAAAAAAAGGGAGAGTGCAAACGCGCTCTATGTAACAGATGAGGAGTAGGCTCGGAGGAAAGTGTGCTTTGTGTCGTCTAGTTGCAATATTGATTGGGACCACCTACGATGAAAATTATTTTCGTGAAAGACCGCCCGGAGTCTTAAGAGAACGCGTCCCGAATTGAATTCATCCGGAAACTATTCGGTCAGAAACAATAATGGAGAAACATCCCCTACCAAAAATACCGAAGGGTTCTCACAAAAAAAGAATGATTTCGTGATGGGGCAAAAATGATGCAAAAATGAATCGATTGAGACCACCTACGACGAAAATTATTTTCGTAAGACGGCCAGGATCGTAACATAAATACACGCATAATTGAAAAGGGAATGACTATTGGAGAGTACCACCCACAACAAAGATGGAAGGGGGGGGGGGCGAAAAATGATGCAAGAATATCTGGAACCACCTACGACGAAATAATATTTCGTTGGGGACCGCGCGTGACAAATTGATCAATTCTCGAGAATCATACGTATGGTTTCGACTATTTTCAAAGTATCGGCCAGAATAAATAGCAGATTTTTGGTTTAAAAAGAACGGATGGGGAAAATGTACACGAGACGCTGAGGAATAATTCACCTCGGAGGGTTAGAAATCTAACGTTATATCGTGGTTTTGCATAATTTAATACGTATGGGGTTAATAGCGGCACGAACGAAAAAAAACTAACGTCTAGAGAGTTTGGGAGCAAACAGTAAGAATTTAGGATAAAAATTCTGAAATGATGACAGTTTAGAACCGCCCATGTCTCGTGGCGCTCAACGTAATAAGGTCACGTTTTTATTCAGCTTTTTTCATCTTTTTTTTAATGGGTTTTGTTTACATTCCTTGTTGATATCCATTATTTTTCTTTTTCGTGAAAAATATTCTACTGATCTATGATTCATTTAAGTTTAGTATTTTTTGAAAATGATTGAAAATACTCACTCTGATACGTTGATATATATTCCATTTTGCTGTCCGTGAGGAGCCGATTCCTGCATCTGAAACATTTCCGGTACTTCGTGAGAGCAAAATTGGTATTCGGAACTGTACAAAAATGAGGATAAAGATAAATTTTCAAAAAAACGAAACGGAAAATGAATTTGTCATCATCGACTTAATTTCCTTGTGCATGAAAAACATTAAAGATCATTCATACACTTTTTGATCTCCTACGCAGAAATTTTTGTTTCATTCTTTTTGACACAACGATCAATTCAGAGAAGTATATTCACCAATCATTTATTCCAGTCGAATACAAAAAAACATCAGTATGAGCACCCATTGAGTCTATTTTAGGGCATATTCACGGACAAAAAGCTTAATCTGAGCAGTGCAACCTTATTTTTTACATGGTAGAATGGGTCGATGGACTTTTGACGATGCCGAGTGTCGCGTCCTGATTCGTGCAGTGTTGTACTTCTGATGTTTCGTCTACTCGTCTATCAGATTGTTGACGTTAAGACGAATCGGGAGTGATTGGTCAACACTGAAGTTACTTATTTATGAGAAGTTTTGAGAAACAATTTCTATTTGTCTTTCTATGTAGGTTAAATAAGTTGAATTCTATTCTCTCGGTTTTTTATCAGCCAAAAAAATCTACATGAAAGAGACAGTGGTTCGCATTCAATCACTATCGGATAATAACCGAGACTTTCCAGTTTTGAATTTTAATTTGAAAAATTGGCATGCAACATTCAGAAGCAACTCAACAGCAAGTTTAATGTCTAGCTTTTGGTTAAAAACAGAATTACAAATCTCACCCTCTTGTCAAAGCCTACAGTTAGAACTTGGGCGGTGATCGCTTCGGTGGTGACCGTACATCTTGGAGTTTTTCCAGAATTGAGCTCCTCTAATTGCTTTTCATACTTCTCTTCCAGCTCATGAAACTCATCGGACATCTGCAAAGAACGATCCTTGGTGTTCAACAGTGACTGGTGAATGTTGACAAAGGAACCGAATATTTTTCTAACAACCCTCTGTTCTTGCAACCACACCATCACTCAAAAAAAAGTAATGAAAAAAATACCGTGAACATTCTCTTAAGCTCTTTTCCTTTCACCTTGAACTTGTGTTCGAGTTCTTCAATTTTTGACGAGTCAACCGGGCGTTTTGACGGTGATCTGAAACTTTCAAATTCACGAAATCACCAATGAATTCAAATAGAAAGTACCTTCTTGCAATATAATGGAAAATAAACCTTTTGAGCTTCAATAAACTCCTGTTCCAGCCTCTCGCTCGTCTTGTTTTCCGGATTCATTCTCAGCGCTTCGATATCAACTTCAGCTGATGCTGACGCGAGACGTTCATTGAGGTTCTTCTGAAATTCAAATTGATTCTCTTGAAAATTTCATTAGATTTCCGTATCGTGGACAAAAAACTCACACGGTTTGTCTCATTCTGGACCCGAACTCTGGTCAGTTAATTGCACTTTTCACGGACCGACACGCCAAGCTTCAAATCAGTTTTGAAGAGAACCTAAATCATGTAATGTATTTCAGTCTTATGATGATTCAATTTACTAAAAAAAATCACTTCTTATCTAAATTCACCATTGATTCTTTGAATATCATCGTAGAATGTAACTAAAAATGGCGCACTATCGGTCTACGTGAAATTCAAAAAAACCTCATAGTGTCTGTTTAGCTTTCGTTTCATGTTTCCTGCCTCGGTGAGATTCTGAGCCGCTGCGGCAACTTCCTTCATCACATTCTCGTGTTCTTCGACACCACGACACAGCTGAAACCATGTGTGGTGCACCATGGTGTCATGGTGCCAGGTGTCAATGGTGCCAGGTGTCAATGGTGCCAGGAGTCAGTGGTGCCGGGTGTCTGTGATTATTATTAAAATTAAATTGTGATATTTTGCTTTCAAGCTTTTCAATCTAATATGTGATAAGAACTAAAGAAGTCTATGCACAATGCTTCGCACTCTAAATCAAAAACCCCACCGAATGTGAATCGTCAGTTCTTCAGTCCAGATAACGACAATCAACAGCAGATGGATTCTCTGAAATATATTGTTGGAAATTATTGAGTGTGTATGTTCACATGGTTAATTTATTTTTGGAAGATATACGACATAAACATAGAGATACAATAAACAAGATATACGACATAAAATAACATAGTCTGCACACAGGCGTAAAGAAAAGTTCTGTGCAAACACAACTTAACAAGGGTCTTTTTTTCATCCATTTACTTTTTCTTGCGCTCACTTGTATAATCGTCACATTCGTCGTTCAGATCATGAGCCTTCATAGAAAACATATTTTCTTCGGCTCCTCAGCCGTCGTTGGTCTTCTACTCATCTTGGCCGGTATATTTCTCGCTATCGGCGTTCCATTCGATAGTATCATCAATAAACAAGTCCTCGAGGTAAGACACATGTGTGCATTTCTCCTCACTTTGATAAAATTGTTGTTTTCAGCAAGACTTCCTCGGTTACACGACTGAGAATGGAACCGAAGTGCCGAACACGATGACCAAATCATGGCTCCAACCACCCTACGACATGCAGCTCCAGATTTGGATGTACAACGTCACAAATGTCCCAGATGTGTTGAACAAGTTCGCGAAGCCACATCTTCAGGAGATTGGGCCTTTTACCTTTAAGTGAGTTGGAAATTTACTTTTCTGTTCAAGCAATATTGAAGTTTCATGGGTCCTTTGCCAGTACGAAGTACTTGATTTGTACACTATTCATTAAATCCAACGTCTAATGCGTTTCAATGAAATCTGAATGTCGTTTATTCTTTCCAGTGAATTAGTCCATCGAAAAATCGCATTAATTATATTAATTCTTTCAGAATAGTGATTTTTCTCGATACAAGTATGTTTTTCAAATTATCAATTTTAGATTGTTTTTCAAAAAAAGTTTTGTAGTTTTTTTTTGCTATAACGGATGGCGGGGCCACTAGTTGCAGATTTATTCTGAACGTTAGTGAAAACGTTGGAATTATCGGTTCATATTCTTAAGAGAGTTTAGAGTTTCTCTCTGTTCTACTTCCAATTCCTTCATTTCAGAGAGGTCCAGAAGAAAATCTACCACAGATTTGACGCAAACGACACGAGAGTATTCTATCGGAACAAACATTCCTACTACTTCGATAGAAATCTTTCTTGTGCCGAATGTGATCTGAGCACGAAAGTTGTCATCCCAAACATAGTTTTCCAGGTAGAACGTCTCTTTTGCTCTTGAGGAGTCTAAAGTGGAAATTTTAGAAACTAGTAGACGCAGCCGAATACAACATGAGTTTCAGACTTGCCATTGAGGCGGTTCTGAAACTCAGCCTGCTGAAGGAAGCTCCTTTTGTGACGGTATGTTTTCGAATTTTGAACCTTTTGTAGAATAAATTTAGAAGTACGAAAAGCCCGTTCGATGGATTATTTGTAATGAAAACATTTTAGAATTCGGTTAGATTTGAGAAAAAAGCTCTTTGTTCATTTCAGCACTATTTTCAACTTATCAGACGAATTTTTTCAAATTGAAATGAAAAGCAAAGTTAACTATTTTTAACAGTTATCTTCCAAAAGTTCAATGAAATGAATAGCTCATTTTTGATGGGAATGAGAAAAAATGTTAATTTTAATTTTTTTTTAAAAGTTCTACCTTGAAAATAACATTTCAGGTGTCAGTCGGTGATGCTCTTTTCGATGGATATCACGATCCACTCATTGATTACGTTTGTAACAACAAGATCCTAAAGTTGCTCTGCGAAACAATGATCGTGCAGAAGAAAATCGGTTTCTTCTATGGAGTGAGTTGA
This sequence comes from Caenorhabditis parvicauda, assembly GCA_963978915.1. Lineage (NCBI taxonomy): Eukaryota > Metazoa > Nematoda > Chromadorea > Rhabditida > Rhabditidae > Caenorhabditis > Caenorhabditis parvicauda. The sequence continues at coordinate 4,770,483 of OZ022252.1, forward strand.
TTTTTTTTCTTTTTTCATAATTCCATAGTTTTCTTGTGGCACATTTCTCTGTTTATTCGCCAAGATGAGAACAGTAGCGAAAAAGAGAGAGCACAGAGACAAACCCCCGGTCATAGAATGTTTTGTGTAGGTTTACGGGGGGAACTGGGCTAATCGATATTCTCTTCTCATTGTCCCGTATTACTTTTCATTTTCAATGAATATTGAAAAAAAAAGTTCGAACATTCCTCACAAAAATTGAATCGCGAGTTACTGTAGAGATCATTGCTTACAAATTGGTGAGAGAGTGTGGCAGAAGGCGAGACTGCTGACGCACATAGCTTCCTCTACCTGTAAAAAAGTCTGGCCTCCGTAAATCGGGTACTTAGTACTGTAGCAGTTTCGCCTTGAAATACAGGAGCGAATTACGTAATGAGCCTTTAATTTTAATGGACTGAAAGTAAGAATAATAATTTAAATCCAAGAAGATCTAACTGTTCGTTGTGAGAGTCCCGACCCTACCGTACTCAATTACAAAATTGAGATTAGAGCGCGTTTGGAAACGGCCATGCTTCTAGCGATATATGTGCCGACGCGCGAGAGCTATCGAGACAGTGAGAACTGTTTGGAGTGATCATACACCGTCAAGCATTACGCAGGAAGAGGTGTGTGGTAGAAAATGACGATTTTCTATAACTGATCATTCATTACATAAATTCTCACAATTACAGCAAAACGAAACAACAGATGGAACATATGAAGTCGATACCGGAAGTCCGTCTCCATTTAAAATCGGAAAGGTAATTTTCAGTAAAACCAATGCTTTTAAAATTCAAATCAAAAATATTTTGGTATTATTTTCTGGGAACCACATTTTTCGATAGATCAATTATCATAGTGCTAGGTAATTTAACTGTAACGAAGTTTCTACTGTAAAAGCAAACTGAATTTAAATCAGGTTTCAGAATAAAAATCATATTTTTTCATGAAAAAATGAACTCTGAATGAATTTATATAATGAATTTATAAAAGTAAACCCGAAATATTGTTGTGAATTATGACTTTTTTCCATCAATAATGTTCAAAACTACAGTGGTTACTAGTTGACACGGGATTGGAAGAAACAAATCAAAACAAATATATCTATTAGGGTTAAAACATAAAATATTTATAAGAGTAAAACCGAAATATTATTGTGAAGTATGACTTTTTTCGATTTCAAAAAATACAGTGCTTCCTTATAGATAACGAATTGAAAAACAATCTAAACAAAAATATCTATCAGAGTTAAATCAAAAAATATTTACAAATGTCAAAATAGCTGTTTTGCAATGAGTATTTTTTGTAATGAATTTAGTCGAAAAATTCCGAATTCGAGGGAAAATATGATAGAATTCCTATCTACTCTGTCTAGTTTTTCTGTGATTTTTCGACTTTTTAGAATGTCCGATTTCCGTTAAAATTCTACTTCACCAACTCTGTTCTATACGTAACTCATGAAAATTGATGCATTTTACTCAATTCACTTCAATTTTTGAGTAAAAGTATCCAAGTTATCCTCAAATCGTTCAGCTATACACGTGGAACGGCCTAACAGAGATGCCAGAAGGCACCTGGGACACGAAGTTTGCAAGGATGATTAACGGAACCGATGGTCAATTGTTCCCACCGATGCTGGAAAAGACCAAGAGATTGGAAATGTTCGCAGCTCAAGTCTGTCGGTTCGTTTTTGTTTTGAAGAAAAATCTACAAAAACAGAATGTTTCAACACTGAATAACTTTATTCTAGGAAAGTTGAGTGAAAAGACAGATCATTCGCAAATGGCTCTATATTCATTTGCGTTTTTGCACAGAAGTGAGGGAATAAGGGAGTCCGAGAGTTGTCTATTCACAAAAGTTGTTCTCCCAACCTAAACTAAGCTTATTATAAAAGGAATTTGCTTTTGGTTGCAGATTGCAAATTGAGGACAATTTATGATACATGCGTGAGGGTTGGCAGATTATGCCGGCTTCCACGGACTTTGAAACTTCCAATGAAGGCCTTTACCCGAAATGAACACTATTATATTTCTCCGATTCAAAAGAGCTGTGACCAATTTGCGCTATGTTAAAGTGGACATACTTATCGACACTTTCAACTTTTCCACGGTAAATTAAAAAATTAAAGTAAACAAAAGTAAATTACTTTTAGTTGCAGTTTGCAAAATGATGTTAGAGCCAATTGCTGGAGAACTATGATAAAATCATGTGTACTTGCATCTGCGAGACTCAGTTCTTCTCTTGCCGCAGGCGCACTGGTCTAATTAGGTTCCAGAGTTGCATGGAAGTAAAATTTTTCAAAACAGAAGTCGGAAGACGGAAGTGAAATTTTTTTCTTGGAAGTCGGAAGTGAAATAAGGGCGGAAGTCAGAATTCCGTGCAACTCTGTTAGGTTCAGTTACGCCCTTCTTGGCTAATCAATGAAAATGAAAATGTCTATGATGCGATAAAAAATATCGATTGAACCCGTAAACTTACATAAAACACTCTCAAGCCATTTTGCCGAAAATTCAAGTTTGCCAGCATAGAAGAATTCCCAACGTCACATACGTTCCAGTGAAATGTTAAAATCTTTTTAGTTCTGAGTTAATTAATCTGTCAAAGAAGTGTACTGCACCAAAGGACTAAGTGAATATAGCCGCTCACCAACCGCTTTGCTTACATACCGCGGAGCGCACCTCCTAATAGAGAGAGATTCTATAAACTTCTAATAGAGAGAGCTTCTATAAACTTACACAAAATCAAAATACTACTGTCTTTTTCATTTCCGAATTTCGTTCAAAAATTTTTTATCTTCGTGTGATGGGGAAAGACAATGAAATTATCTAGTTTTTTCTGAGCGCACTCCAGGCTTTCTTTTTAAAAAATTTCACTTCCGACTTCCACGAAAAAAAATGTTATTGATATAAACTTCCTGAATCTAAACTCAAAAAACGTAAAATTCCGGTTGAGCGTCGCGAGAAAAGAACCTTAGGAGTACCGAACATTTTAGATCTGTCCAGCTGGAATACACTCAAGACACGTCGTTCCACAACATTCTCGGCTATAGATACTCTCCCCCAGCCGACCTCTACGATCCTGCCACACCGAACAATTACCAATTCTGCAACCAAAAAGGAGGGATGCCGAGATACTTTGACAACAAGACTATTCAAATTGGTGAGATTTTTGTCCGATCTTGGTCTTTGTATTGGTGACATAGATTAGTCACAATTTTTTCAAATTGGAAAGTTTTCTGTCAAAATTAGAATGAAAATTGACTATATGACATTGGAAGCGTCTGATTTTGGCTTCAGTGATGCTGACATGGATTATGAGTATTTTGCTCCAATATAATGAATTTCCGATTAAAATTATAATAAAAAAGGCATTTTCTGACTTCTGGAGCGTCTGATCTTGGCTCTAATTCTGGTGACATGGATTAGTCATATTTTTCTCAAAATCAATGAGTTTTCGGTCAAATTTAAAGTGGAAAGGACTTTTTGACTTCTGCATCGTGAAAACTCAACGATTTGTAAGTGGCTGATGTCCAGATATCTTCACCATTCATTTTGCAGACAACTGCCTCCCAGCCGGCCTAATCGACCTAAGCAGATGTCAGTCCGGTAGTCCCAGGGTGTACCTGTCGCAGGCCCACTTCTACAATTCACCAAAAGAGGTGCACCAAGCAGTCCTTGGTCTTGCAGCACCATCACATGCCAATGATGAGACTTTTGTGGACATTGAGCCGATCAGTGGCGTCGTCATCAGAGCCAAGAAAGTCATGCAGGTCAACGTTGGGATGCTGAAGGGAAATCTCGGGTGAGCTTTTGACATTACCAGAAGCGGGCGTGTTGAGGGTGGGACAACCGAAGATGGTCGGTGAAAAATCGTCAACTAGTTGCCGAAGCGAGAGCAATGATTAGTCTCCTCGAAAAATGTAACAATAATTAAAGTGTTTGTGCAATAAGCGGCTAAAACGAAATTAAAATACCAATAGATGACTGCGAAGCGGTCATCCGCAGCGAAAAATTGGATTTATCGATTGGGGTCGACTGACTCGCGCCGATTTCGAAGCTCTGTACAAAATACCGGATCAGTTTATGAAGCTTTGCATTTTGAGAATAGGGTTAGCTACGAAAGGTTGAATTTTAAAGACGCGACGATTTCGTCTTGTTCTGTTTACATGCGTTCCCAAGATTGGGACCTTCACAAAAGTTGTTTTCTCAACCTTACCTAAGCCTATAATAAAAGGTAGATTACTGTTGGCTGCAGACTGCAGATCAAAATTGCGCGTTTTGAACAGTAGATATTGATCAAAATTTAGGACTTGAATGTTTGACAGAAATTTAGAATCTTTTTCAAGTGTGCAGTTCCGGTATTTTGTGACCACCTTCTAGAAAAAATAATAGAACTGAATTAAGTAAATTATTTTTATTCTTGTTTAATAGTCCCACATTATTCCCAGATTAACCCAATTTTTTTTCATTTTTAAAGTGTAAAATGTTGTTCAAGATTTTCTTTCACAGTCTAATGAGAATATTATTACCCATTTTTTCCGTTAATCAAATTTTTAAAGAGAGAGAGAGAGAGAGAGAGAGAGAGAGTAAAAATCCAATAATTAAGTTTTTAGAGAGAGTAAAAAAGTCGACAAAATACCGAAAATTCGTAAATCTTGAAATATTAAAAAAAATTCATTTTCAAATTATAATTTTGATGACTGAAATAATTGTAAATTATTTTATCTTTAATAAATTAATTCAAAAACAACTTACTTTCAGTGTGACGAAGAACACCAAAAACATGATTGTACCAGTATTGTGGATCAACGAAACAGTGACATTTGACAAAGGAACGGAAGAACAATTGGGTCAAATTTATTCGATTAAGTAAGTTTTTGAACTCAGACCATAGAAAAGAAACCACTGAAAAGTTTTAAATATTCATATTTTCATTAAAATTAAAACACAAAACTCCAAAATATTTCTGTTTAAAAAATCGCCTGGAAACGGTTGTTTTTGAAGCTATTTTTGAAAACAAGAAATATTGTTAAAAATTAGTTTTTCGTGGTTATTTTTTTTCGAAAAAAAAAACTAAAATACAGTAGCGAACAAAAGTTAAGTAATTTTTCATTTCGAGCTTTGTAAAACTTACGCGATCACTCTGGATTTTTCTATCGAACATTCGCAAACGTTCAAAAATAAGTTAAGTTGTCATTGTTGTTTTTTCGTGAAAAATGACGAAAAAACCGTGAAATCGTTCCTACTCAGTCAGGAATTGACCTTTACCTGTTGAGAATGAGCAAATATACAATATCTCTGGGTTTTTTTCCAACTTTTTTGCACTCACGACTACCGTTGAAAAATTCTACTTCCGTGCAACTCTGGTAAATAATGTTCTGAAATACAGTGGTACCTAATGGACACAGGATTGAAAAAGAAATTGAAACGAAAATATACCAGAGTGGGAAAACAACAAATATTTATAAAGTCAAAATAGCTCTTTGGCAGTTACTCGTTTGTGTGAGGAGCTTGATGAACACGTGCTAGCCACGTCTCAGCCACGTCTCAATAACAGAAAACAGCTCATTTTTCGAACAAAAACAAATCAAAACTTTGAAATAACCTTTTACTTTCAGACACTATTCCTTTGTTGGTGGTGTCAGCTCTCTCACCATTGGTGTCCTGACCTGGTTGGCGTTGGTGTTGATTATTGTTCTCTATGAGGTATGTTTTCAATTATAACAAATTTTTATATTGAAGAAGCGTTAATCACATAATTATCAAAAATACAGTATTTTTCCAAAAAAACTTCAAAGGAAAAGATGTTTTTTCTTTTTTTTTTTTGATTTGCATTTTTATGACAAACCAAGTCAATCACCCCTAAAATTTCGAAAAAAGATGTTATGTCTATTTTATCCCATTTCGTTTTTTATGACTATAGTTATAACCAAGTCAATAACCCCAAAAACTTTAGAGAAACAGCACGAACGATGAGTATGGACGTCTGATCCTGGACACGGAAGAGGATGATACCGAGGTGACCCTACCACAGAATGTGTCTCCATCGGTCGAGTGAAGGTATGATTATCGTAACATGTAAATAATTGTCTTTATTTACCACCACAAAGGCTTCCAAGCCGCTATTCTTGAACAATTCCCGTACAGAAAGAAGCAATATGTTGGTTTGAACTTCATGGACTATGACAAAAGTGATTTTTGGAAAAAATACCCCAGTGAAAGTTCTAGATTTGTTTTTCCTATATTCAAGAAGTTTTCAATCTGTAAAAAAATTTTTCAAGCATAAATGAAATTTTAAGATCTGAAAAATAGAAAAAAAACGACATGTTTAACGAAATTTCCCAATTTCATTGAGTGTTCCGATTAAATGTACTATCGGAAAGTTTATAAATATCGTGATTTTGAAAAATAAGATTTATATAATCAATGAAGTTCGTGCTCGTTATGAAATTTCCGATTTAACTAAACCTTTAATCGTTAAATCAGCCAATATTCCGAATTCAAAGAAGTTTTTAAAATCTATCGAATTGAGTTTTCGTATATTGTTTGATGTTGAAAAAATGAAGGAGAACAAAACAAAAGAATCGTCAGATTATCGTTACTGTTAATCACAACAAAACCGACGAACGCTAAACAAACAGTCTTTTTTCCAATTTTTATGAAAAAAAAGGCTGTCAAATTTTGTAACCAGCTCTGGGACATACCTACGATTTCTTCTTTCTGCTCCATGTAAAAAAACCTTTTTTGCTCATTTTAAACATTTTGTGATCCGACCAATTGCATATTCACTAGTTTCCTACTGGTAGTACCCTTCCCCAACCCCTTGTAAAATTGCCAATTTGTAAAAAGTTTATTCAAAGTCAATAAAACGGAAGAGAAGATTCAATTTACTCGGGAAAGTTTAAAATCAACAAAACTGGAAGATTTCACTCTGTTTCAGTGGAAGAGGATCACTCTTTGTTGCTACAAAAATAGACTGGGTTACTGTAGTTTCAATGGTAGTTCGAAAAAAAATTCAGGTCATTTTATTCAAAAGTTTCAAATTCACATTTTTCAATGGAAATTAACTACGATTAGTGTAGTTTTAGAGGTCCAATGGGTAGGTCAAAAAGTTTTATCACTGACCGTTACTGTAGTTCTAGGATTCGTTCGGTAGATCGAAAAATGAACTGCTGGCCCTTTTTGGCGATAAAAGATCATGGTTACTGTAGTGGTTTGTTAGATAAGAAAAATTAGAATGGGATGACCATACACCAAGAATCATACCATTTTATCAAACTGGCCATCTTTTCTTGAAACAGTCAAGATCAGTAGTTACTGTAGTTGTATAGGTTTGTGGTAATCCACGATAAACGGTCAACTTGTTGTGAACCAGTCGGATTCAGAGGTTATTGTAGTTTAAAATTTAAGTATTCAGTCAGTTCGTACACTAATTTTCATCAAACTGGCCATCTTTTCATGAAACAGTCGACATCTACCAAATGTTTATGTACCGTATGTGTGATAGATGTAGATCAATTGAAGACTAAGCCTCTGCCGAATGAAGTTGAACGTTGTCGATGTACAGTGTGTGCACTACACCGGTCCTGAACTCTGCTTGTTGATTTAACACAATGCGCACCCGCAAAAGCCGCACTTCAACAACACTTGGGTAATGTTTCCGGGGGTTTTGAATGTTTTAGTGCTGTCCTTACTCGAAATCACAGAGATCGGACAAAAAACTGGCACGATTTCACTGAAACACCGGTTTTCTGACTGACCCTGCTCACCATCTCTCTCAACACAGATCGGACAGAAAACAGAATGTTTGAGTGTTTTAGTACTACCTCTCCTCGATATCATAGAGATCGGTCAGAACCAACTGGCACGATTACACTGACGCATACGGCTTATGACTGACCCTGGGTATCCTATCAGTTGGCACAGATCGGACGAAATGTGCGCGCGTTTGTGTCTAATCCACGTCACCATCTCTCTCGAAACAGATCGGACATGGAAACTCGAATCGGATGTCAGACATCGTTCAACACCATCTTCAACGCCGAGAAGGCCTAGAAATCGAAATTCCCAGCGCTTGCTCATGTCTAACCTAGTTTGTGTCTAACCCAAGTCACCATCTCTCTCGAAACATATCGGACATGATAACTTACTTCCGCTTTCCACTGCTCTGCGAAACAATTCTACACGGGTGCATACCGATCTCGAAGTGTGTTTCCGTGCCGCAGTCGACGAACTCTCCCTGAATGAAATATGATGGTAGGGGTGCAATTTGACTGCGTACAGCTGTATCGATTTTCTTCCCATTTACCCAAACTTCCATAGTTTCCTTGTCCAGAACAATCCGCGTGTCCTGCCCGGAAATTACCGTCTCCCAGCTCTGCATCTTCTTGTTCTGCTGTTCACGGAACTTTTCGTACGCCTTTCCGTCGACCTAAGAGTTTTCCGTAATAGCACACCCACATAAGTAGATATAGCCGCTCTGCAACCGCTTTGCAACTGTCCGGGGAGCACATTTACCTCATTATTTTCTTGCAAACAAGCCACGTTCCTGGTAAAAAACGTACAACCTCACCTCAAGAGAATAGTCACAGCTCTATCATTATCAGTGAGACTTTGAGAGTCTATGCCAAAACTTTAGAAAAGCAAATTTTATATCTATCGAAGAGAGCCCCCGTCGTGCTCTTTTTGTAACCTTCACGAACCAGCCACAAACAGGCCACGTGCATGGCACAAGATAACCTCACCTCCAACGAATAGTCATAGGCGAAAGTGCCGAAAGCCTCGACGCTGATAGTACACGGCTTTCCTCCGACCTAAATTAAGTTTTTAAGTTAAGGTTCAACCTTTTTTCACCTTGAAGTTTTCCTTTCCGACCAATTTGAACATCCAATCTTTGCGGAGAACTTCGGTTCCGTCGACGATCACGACTCGCTTACCTGTCGTTGTTCCGTGCTCGAAGACGATTTTGTGAATCTGCAGCGGTCAGAATGATATTCGTTGATCTAATCGACAATTTTGACAGGGTTATGATGGAGAGAGATAGAGGGTGAGAGATATTTGCTAAAGTGTGTTTGTGGCTCGTCAGTGGTCACAATAAACATTCCAACAAGTAGTTACAGAGTAAGATAGTTAGACGCAGTCAAATTTCAACGCGCAGCTGAAGTGTTCCTCGTTAGTGGCTTTTTTTAGGCTAGTTTTTTTCTGTCAGATTTATAAAGTAGGAGAGTAAGACGCGGATAGAAATCAAGCCCAGCTAAACTGTGTGGCTCGTTCGTGATCGGTACAAAAATGCCCATCACAGACTAGATCGTACCCCGTTTGTGGCGTGCACAAACCGAACACCTCACCTGATCGTGCAACGGCACGTTCCACGTGGCAACTGTATCTCCTTCGGTCGGCATTCTGGCTGGGGCTCCTCCGAATCGACCGCGAATACGAATAAAAACAACAAGCCGGGGGCCGGCCACTGTTTCCATGGAGATGCGCAAGCGTGTTGTTCACCCCAAGTCAGATGTGCGTGCTGTTCGATGTTTTTGGAATTCGGAAAAGGTACCCGGTTTTAATGAGAAACGATTGGGATGTTTCAGGGAAATAGTGTCAGCATGTTGACTTGACTTAGTCATAAATTTTTACAGAGTTCGAAAAAAGTACGCGATTTCAATGAGTAACGACTTGAATTACTGTAAAAGGTGTTTCAGGGAAAGAGTTCCGGCATGTCGACTTGGGTTAGTCATAAATGTCTTCGGAATTCGGAAAAAGTTTGCAGTTTTAATGTGAAACGACCGGGATGTTTCGGGGGAAGAGTGAGAGCATGTTGACTTGGGTTAGTCTTAAATTCAATTACTGTATTCTGTATAAAGTCTCCGCTATAACTCAAAATATTTATTCCTAACATTAGCGACCATACTACACACAAAATTTTGAACAAGTCAGACCCGGAACTTCGCAAGCCACATTCCTATCGTTATCGCCGTCAGGGTGTACCTGAAAACACGGACATTAGTTCTGATCCGCATTAACTTCGTGGGTGGTCCCATAAGCTTTTTAGTTTGTGGTTAATTGATACGCGTTGCGGTCGCAAAGCGGGTTTCTTGGAAACCTGCCAACTGACAAAGGACCTACTTAACTACGTCGGTGGTCCTATGAAACTATGTTTGATGCTTTTGATGAGTTTCAGTCCCAAAATAATCTTCTTGGAAATATGCCAACTTTTCTGGGGCCATTACTGCGTGGGTGGTCCAGGTTTCTCTACTGTATTTGGAAAATTGCCAATTTTTCAACTCATTAACTTCCCATAAAATGTCTATCTTTCGCGACACGGTCGCGACGCGTTTTCGAAAGAGCAGAGTTCCACCTGACCATGAGCTCTTACGCAGTAACGTTTCAGCTGTTCTCAGATAATTTAGAACTCATGACATCATCATGACTCATAAATCTAACAACCCTGGGAATTGTGGTTTTTTTTTCAAATTCGTCTTTTTTCTTTCTAATTTTTTGTCGATATTACTTTAAAAAATCTTCAGTTGAAAAATCATCATGTTGTCGACAAAAGTTGCATGGGGGGGTAAAATTTTTTCTGTTGATTTCTTTTTTTCAAAACCGAGTTTTTATTATTATTTTGTTAATCAATTCCATCACAACCTCCCAACTCTATAACTTTTTTTCTGGAACATCAAAAAATTTCAAAAAAAATATCCTGTCGACAATAGTTGCACAGGGGTTAAAATTCTTCCCAGGAATTCTATTTTTTTCAAATTCGATGTTTTTCCTCATTTTTGTAGAATACAAACTATCATTTCAATCAAAAGTTTAAAAAAACCTCACCAAGTCAAAAGATACTGCATATGTTCATTCCTCACGTTCACATTCGTCTGCCCTCCGATGGGACCGCCCTTCACTGTGGATTCTGAGAAAAAATCGATAAATCGATAATACGTGGCAATCCTACCGTATGAAGCGTCGAGCCACACCGGTTCGGTACCGTATAACCGTGCCATTTCTTCAACATCGCGATAGAACCAAACACCTCGTTGGGGGTCGTTTTGTTGAACAAATTGAGGTCTCTGTAATGTTACAGTAATCTACAGTAACTTTTAAAAACCTCCGTGATCTGTCACCTAAAGTTACAGTACTCAACAGTCACTCATTGAAAAATACAATAAAAATTGTATGAGTACGAATTGATGCATCAGAAATCTACCGTACTCCTTTCTGAGTTACTGTAACTACATTAAACACTTCAAAAGTATAAAAAAAGACGAGTAGATCAAAAATCCTACCGTACTTCTCTCTAGGTTACCGTATCTACAAACAACCAGAAAAATTATAAAAGGCGATAGGTAGATCAAAACTCCTACCGTACTCATTTCTTCAGGGTTACTGTAACTACAAAAACCCAAACCGATTCCGTTTTCCTGACGATCGCATCAAATGAAATTCGTCCTTTCCGTTCTGATGATCGTCTCGCCTCTCTATCGAACATTTCCTGTGGTATCCAACCTCTGTTGATCAGGATGACTTTTCTGAATTCGTGACGTGTCACCGGAAAAATCAATAATTCTGAACATACCCAGTGGTTAATCTGAACGGTGTTATCACGTGTCCACCATGCGTCGACATCTTGTTTTCTGACAGTAAAGATCCGGCTGCCGCACTTTTCTCCACTCCTTAAATCGAAAATGAAATCGTTTCACAAAAAGACGAACGCTCAAATTCAGTTATGATGTCAATATTTATGGCTCAATTAAGGTAAATTTTCAGAAATTATGACCCTTCAACCTTCATTCCTAAATTTTTCACATTTTTTTCGAACTCTATTTTTTGAAAGCACAAATCTTTTTGAATTTCTAATATTTTTTAAATTTTATATTTTTTAAATTTTCTAAATTCAATCAAATTCACCTGGATCGAATCTTCCTCTGGGCGTTATCAAAAATTCCCTGTCGTAGAGGTATTCACCTTCGACCTGGAAATGTATGTACATATTGCTTTGGGTAATCCACAAAAAAGGAAAATTCGATTATTTTTTCATTTTTCTGACATTTTTGACAAAGGAAGATGGAAGTGTATCAATATATTCACCACGACATTACCAAAATTAACCTGAACTCTACAGTACACGATGTGCCAAGATCAAAAAAATCGAGTGGTGGTGGAGTTTCAAAAAAGGCGCGAATCATTCGATCCCAATCAATAGATTTAAATTTTCGATCCGGATTTGCAGCCGTCTATTGGTATTTTTACCCATTTATTTCATATATTCTGCTCAATTGTAGTCCTTAATCAACAAGAAAATTGTTGTTAAAGTTGTTGTAAGATTTACTAATTGACTTCAACTTCCTATGTCCACCAACCCCCTCTCGGTTACTGTAACTACCAAAAAACACTTTTCGAATGAAAAAAAACTTTCAAAAACAAACCTTAACCCTACAATACTCCAACTCGTTCAGCACCTTCTTCTCGAGTCCTTCCGGCAACGGTGTCGCTTCCCTTTCCAACTGCCCTTTTAGATTATCGATTAGTTGGAGTTTCCAGCGGAGTCTGTACACTTGCCAACAACCAAGGGTGAACGTGATGGTGGGGATCGCCAACATGGTGATCGACCCCATCGACCATTCAATCTTTTTTGCCTTTTTGGGTTTCGGCTTCGACTTCTCGAACACGCTTCTGGAATCAAGCTCCAGAACATTGGATTTTCCCTGGAATAAGAAAATCGCCTTCGATAGTTTCCGAGAGGATAATTTCTACATAAAATTGTTTGAAACGAAATTAGCTTTGATCGTATTCAAAATTAGCCCTCAATTTTCTTTCATTCTTCTGAAAAAAACCCAATTTCAGAAAAATTCCAATTTTTCTCGAAAAACGCAGTCTCAGAGGTGGAACGTTAAGATGATTCGAAACAACGTTAAAAAAAACATTACCTTTCATAAATAAAAAATGTAAATTCTCTTGAAAAACAAAAATTCATGAAGATGAAACCGAGAGAACCAAAATTAAGGGCAATTTTTCTATTTAAATATTTATATTTTCAATTTAAACAAACCAAACCGATCTCCACCTTCTCAGCACCACTAAGACTCCTCGATTCATCTGTTAATTCAAATTCAAATTTTTCCGTTTCGCGCCAAATAAAAGCCGAGCGTGAAAACTCAAAAATCAACATTGAGAACAGAAATAAAATCAAAATTTTATTTGGTAACAGTTAAAAATCAAAGAAAAATTATTCAACAACAAATTCAACAAAAAAGTATGAGTGGGCTCTTGTGGAACGTACAATTATGAGGCAAATTGTGGTTTTTATAGATCAAAAATTCAGAATTTTCACAATTTTCTCAGGTTACAGTACTAAATTTCATAATTCTGTTGTCTCCGGGGCAGTTAAAACGATTTTCGACTAAATTCTCTCTATTTTCTTCAGAAAACTGTATAAAACTACCTAATTATATTCAAATTTGAATTGATAGCTCGATTTTCAGCTCAATTCATACGTCTTTTTCAGGATCCCGTACTCATTTTCAAAATAAAGAGAAAAAACTTCGATCTAATTCATATCTTTTCACTCCGGAAAACTGAAAAAGTTCCAAATTTTCTCAAAATTAGTGCTATAAACGAAATTTCTGGCTCATTTTCATACCGTTTTCTTATTTTTTTATCTAAAAACCACAAAACCTCACCTTATCAACAAAATCCGGGTCAAAATCTACCTTTTACCCTTGCCTTTTCCCTTCTTTCCACGTCCTTTCGTCTTTTCCTTGTTTTTCATGGCTCGGAGGTCCTTCTTCATTCTGCTGTCAACCAGTTTGTACCGTCCGTTCGGTCTCGTCACTTTTCCTTTCTTCCCCTTGCTCATCACAACAATTTCAGGCTTCTTGTATTCGTTTCGGTTGGCTCGGGAGTATACTCTGAAAAATGCTTTTTAGTGAAAAAAAATTAATTTTTAAAGTTTTTCTTTTTTTCGAGAACTTTCCGTAAAACATTTTCGGCAAATTGTAAAAGGCACCCTGGCGGACCGGCACCTCGGCACCATCTAGTCTGCCATGATGGGAGTGGTGCCGCAAACAGTGGTGCCACTTTTTGCAATTTGGCACCACTGTTCACGGCACCACTGTTCACGGCACCACTCCCATCATGGCGGACTTGATGGTGCCGAGGTGCCGGTCCGCCACGGTGCCTTTTACAATTTGCCAATGTTTTCAGTTTGAAAAAAATTACCGACGAGAATTCGCAGCACTTGAGCAGAGCTTTCGTTTCAAAGTCATTGATACATTTTTTCATTTTTCTATAAAATTACAAAGATCACTTCGAATTCGCTGGAACAACGAAAAGAACAAAACAATAATTGGGTAAATTTTTCTTCAAAGAAAATTCAGATTAAATAATAAAAGTTTGTTTTAATACCCTAAAAAATAGTTTTAGTGGAAAACAACGATTTTTTCTTGATTTTTGAGAATTCTTCTTTTTTTCTGAGAATATTCTTTGAAATGTTTGCATGAAGCAAATCATAATGTCTATTTTCAAGAAAAAAGAAGTCGCAGTACAAAAAAATTTTCAGTACTGCGAAATCACTGATAAGGCTTAAGAAAGGTTCTGAAAACAAGGACGCTACGAAAATTTGAGTGAAATTTTTCCCATGCCTGAAAAATGGGGGAATTCTGCAAAAATATTAACTATTTCGAGGTAGAAAACAACTTTTTCCACATCTCAATTTTTTTTAAATTCGTTCAATACGGCTTTTTTTTTTACATATTATCATTTCTCCATAGAATCATGGAAATCATTCCGAAATTGCTTGTCGTTTCATTCAATAAATAGTATTTTCCTATATTTTCAAAGAGTTATACATTAAAATTCTCAATTTTCGTTCAAAATGTCTTAATAAATTTTCATGTTATCATTTATTTAAAAAAAATCTAAAAAATTCTTCTGAAATTGCTTGTCGTTTCATTCAATAAATAGTATTTTCCTATATTTTCAAAGAGTTATACATTTGAATTCTCAATTTTCGTTCAAAATGTCTTAATAAATTTTCATGTTATCATTTATTTAAAAAAAAATCTAAAAAATTCTTCTGAAATTGCTAGTTAATCTTCATCGAATCATGAGTGTTTTCATGAATCTTCGAAGAACTATACATAAGAATTCTCACTTCTCAATTAAAATGGTTAATAAACTTTCATTTTATCGTTCATAAATGAAATCATAGAAATTATTTCGAAATAGTTTTACAACTCCTCTCGTTTTAATAACTTTTCAATGAATAAAAAACTCACTTTTTCATTTCCTTGATCTTTTCAGAGTGAACCATCTGATCATTTTCAAGGATTCCTTCTGCCTTCTTCTTGGCTGCTTCCATTTTTCGGAGAACTCTGGAAAATTGCTCTGCGTGAGTTAAAATACATGTTCGGACCTGAAACGGTTTGCTCTTTTCGAAGAATTCAAGTTGTTTTAATTGAATCAGTTGTAAAGTCAAACCAATCGGGCACAAAGAAATAGTTTTTAATATGTTTTTCAAACCTTTTATCTACGAAATTACTAATTTTTTGAAACGAATGAATAGAAGTATATCATTTTTATCGAAAAATAACTGATTTTTTGATCAAATTAAGTTGAAAATAAACAAAAAAATGCATTATTTTTCACTATCCGTTGTCTAAATTTTGATAAAATTTATTTTTAAAAAAAAAGGTACCTTCTCTGTTTCCTAGCCTTCGCTTGAGCCACCTTCTTGCATGGTCTTGCGTTCAACTCCTTCATTCTTTCTCTGTACATGGCGACTTGCTCCTGGGAATTATTTTTTATCTTTCAAATTAATTTGAAAAAAAAACATTTTTGTTCAACAAAACCATGCATCGCTACCGCGTCGCTAAGAGAATTCAGACTGCACACATTCTTTAATTGAAAAGTATTTTTAAAAAATAATTTTCAAAAACGTTCTTAAAGGTTCTCCTACGAATCCCACGTTCATTATCTGTGCTCATGGCAACTATTGCTGGTCGTCAAGAAGCTTATGAACTTTATTTTCTGAGAATAAAGTTATTATTTTCATTGAATTCTTCAAAGTTGATTTTCAAAACAGAAAAATTCACCATGAATGAGAATCCCGGTAAAACTTGTTGACTCATATTTTTTTAAACTGCCATTTCCTTCGAAATTCAGAGAAAGTAAAAAAAATTTCAAACTGAACTATCCTTTAAATACCTCTTCGAAACCGAGATTTCTAAAAAAAATCTACATTCTTAAAACTATATCCTTAAAAACCCAATTTCAACATTATTTTGTCTTCAAGATAAAAGCTCACTTTAGTGACTGGAGGTGTCTTCTTGTAGTGCTTCTTTTCATCTTCCACAAACCAATCGGGCAGTCCATCATCGTTGTTCGCGTACCGATTCCATCCAAATTCTTCCAATTCTCTGGCCGATTTGCTCGAATAAATGAGTTGCTCACCGAGTGCCAGTTCTTCTGGTGTCAGCTTTCGCTTTTTGGCTTCTGGAAGAAAATTGGTGGATTGATTTGTTGTACAATGAATACGAAAACGTGGAAAAACACCTTTGTAATGCAATGAAAATCATATAACTTTTTCAGCTTTTAACACTTTTCCATCAAGCAAAAAAACTGCTTTCATACAAAAAACACTCACTCGGCGCTCCAGAAGCCTTCGACGACGTGGCTGAAGCAGTGGGTCTCTTCGAGGCCTTCGTTGTCACTGAAATATCACTTTCGCTACTTTTTTCAAAATTCATATTTCTACCAGAAAAAAATCCGACTTTCGTTTCAATTCTTCATCGAAAATAAGCCTAAATCGTCGAATTTTGGCAAAAAACAATTAAAAAAAAAGTCTAATTCACAACATTCCTTGGTTTTTCGACTCCGTTTTGAACAATTTACTTTCTAAAACGGCGATTCTCACTATAACTTTGAGAAGTTCAAAATCTCAAACACTAACCGACATCAAAATACTCTTCATCCTCATCCATCTCAATTTCCTTATCAAACTTGTCAGCGGCCTTTTCTTTCTTGTCCTCTTCATCATCTGATACGTCGTCGTCTGATGAATCCTTCGTGTCGAAGCCATCATCAGCGTCCTTCTTCTCTGACTTGTCTTTCTTCTTGCCTTTCTCGTTCTCGAATGACACTGAAAATTCTTTATTTTTACAGAAAACAAATATTTTTCAATCTTTTTAAATTAAAAAATGAGGACTTTCACAAAAAGTGTAAGGTTTTTTCTCAGAAAAACCCATAAATTCTTCTATTTTCCACTTACTTCGTGAACTTACTTTTTAAATTCTCGAAAAAATTTTTTTTCAAAAAATAAATCTTCCGTTTTTATTAATCAAAAAAGTCATAATCAATATTTTCCGAGTATTATTCGCGTATTTCTCACAGCGATATCCTCAAAAATAATATTTTCCGAAGTTTATCAATGATTGAAACATAGAAAAAATTAATTTCATAGTAATCATCATTGTTCCGTTTTTTTTTCGCTTCATTGTTCTTTTCTCAGATTTTAAGTTTTAACAGAATATACAAAAAACTTTTAATTCTTTTTCATTCTTCATCCCGACCACACATATCTAGCAAAAAGTCTAACCGATTTCAAACTCGCGGCAGTCGCATTTTTGTAAACTGAGTACGGTAAGGTCGAGACTCTCACAACGAACAGATAGATCTTTGTGGATTTAAATTATTATTCCTACTTTCAGTCCATTGAAATTAAAGGCGTATTACTTAATCGTTCATGTTTTTCGAAGCGAAACTGCTACGGTAACTAAGAAACCGATTTACGGAGGTCAGACTTTTTTACAGGTAGAGGAAGATATGTGGACCATGACTTATCTTCCAGTAGACAATTTTTGTTTGAAAAAGGAACTAAAACATGAAAAACTGCTACAAATTTGATTATTTGAGGAATTTCACTGAAATAATTCAAAATCTGACACAAATCTCACCAGTGTTCGAATAATCCGCCTTCTTGTTCTTGTTGAGGTGTTTTTCTACAGCTACCAAGTCATCTTCCTCGTCACTGTCAGAGATCAAGCCGGATACTTCTTCCTGGGAATCAACCAATAATTATTGATTTTTCGGGTGGCATTTTGTTGTTTGAATTTTTAAAAAACCGACATGTCTTGAATAATAAAACTTTCTAACACAGAATCTTCTCAAAATATACTAACATGATCTACCTACAACTATTTTTACAGTAATTTCCTATCAATCTGTAATTTTTTCCTTTTCGTTTTGAAAATACGAAAAGTTACTGTATCTTAAAAAGTTAATTATTCCCGGTTAAGTTTAATTATACTATATAGATATTCCTCTTTAAAAAACTTTTAACACAAAACCTCTTTTAAAAAACAAATTTTAACAACCTAGAACTGTTTTACAGACATTTTCCGCCGTTTTGTAACTTTTTCTTTCTATAGAGACTTAAAATTTACTGTCATCTCGAGAATATTTTATTTTTCACTTGCTTTTGTTCCCAAAATCTTTGAAAATCGCAAACAACTTATATTTAAAAATGACAAAACTTTATGGGAAAAAGTATTTTTTCCAAATTGAATTCAAAAATTACCTGTTGGAACCAATTCTGCGTGTGAGTATCGGTAACTTCCTTGGACGGTTCGTACTTCTTTTTGGTCTGCAGTTTAAACGCATCTTCTCCTTCCCATTCCATCTCTTCCTCGTCTTCATCTTCCAGTTCGACTCCTTCTTCGCTGAAAACGATTTTCTTGATTAATAAAAAGCGTTTTCCATTGAGGAAAAGGACATAATGTCTATCAGAACTTTCATTAGCGCTTCGATGAAATGATGTCGTGGAATACTCGGAAATACATTTCCACTTTTATCGCTAAATTTTTATGTTTCTGACTTTAACTACGGCTTCGTTCAAAAGTTTTAAATGTAAAGACGCTAGAATGTATACCACTCTCAAAACCCTAGAAAAATGTCAAGATATCTTCCATAGGAAATCGAAAACATGGAAATATTTAAAATTTTAAAAACAAACTCATCAACTTCTTCATCGTCGTCAATATTGATTGACTTATCATTTTCTTCCAGTCCAGCCTTGAGTTGGAGCATTTCTTGAGCCTGTAAAAGCGAGTTAAAATTGAGTTTCAGCATGAAATCACTACAAAAACAGAACTTTAGATCAAAATCCCGTGAAAAATCAAAAGAAAACCCCCGTTACAAACACATTCTTTCATGATTACAGCAAGATACTTTTTTCTGTAACATTTTTTCAAGAAAATATCAAATCAGAATCGGAAGAAAATCAACCGATTCACACTGTTTCGAGCAGATTCTTGAATAAAATCCACAAAAGTTATTAATTCAGAATAAAATTCTACCTTTCTAATCTTCATGATACTGAACAGCTCCAGCTCCTCTTGTTGCGGACCCGAATCACCATCAATAATCATTTTGAGTTCTCTTCGTTTCAGGAGCTTCGCTTTTTCTTTCAGCATCTTCTTCTTTTTCCTAGAGTTTTCAGGTAACCATGGTAAAAATGATAGAATGACTTACTTTCTCAACGCTGCCTTCTCCCCTTCTCCAGCCAGAGCAATTTCTTCATCTATTTTTCTCATTTCTTCGTCTCTGGAATGTTTTTCATATTGGAAATGAAGAAAAGCGTCACTTACTCTACTTCATCGGCAGTTAGGACGCGTTCTTCTACAGCTTCTTCTGGGCCTTGTTCTCTGAAAATGAATCTGAGGTTGCAAGAGTCCACCTTTCTCTGGCCTTCAAAATATTTTTTCTCACGATTTTGGTTCAACTAAAAGCCCCAGTTCAAAGAAATCCGACTTTTCTGGGAGAATGGTCACCTTTCGGAAACTTGGCCTTTCCGAACAACATTAATTCTGCTTCACCAAAAGTGCTGAAAACTTGAGAACAAAGACGAACTTGACTCAAATTGATCATATTTTTTTATTATTTTTGTATAATTTTTTTAAATCTTGGTAACGCCCATCTTTGTAAATCTATAGTAGAATTTTTCAAATAACTTAAATTTACAAACTCGGTAAATAGACTACAAAAAACATACTCTTCGGTGAGCTTCTTCTGCTCTTCCTTCAAAGCTTTCCTCCAACGGAGAAGAACTCTCAACTCACGTGGACCACATACTTTCACATCCTTGATGTACTCTCGTACCTGAAATCGAAAGTGGAGTAGTATTTTCAGGTTTCAAACTTCATTTTTCCAAGGTTTGGGACAGTTTTTATAGACCAAGACTCCTTTTTCGAACAGAATTGTCAAAAAACGGAATGAAATCTGATGACATGCTCTCATACTAAAAGTGGGAGTCCCGCGGCCTAATTTTACCGCGTGCGGCAAAAAGGGCGTGATTCCGAACCCCACATAACTCACAGGACTTTTCGAAAAACTCAATTTTAAAAGTTTTTCGACAGATACACGGTTAATGTTTTCTACCAGAATCAACCAACATTTAATCTACTCATGAAACACGAAAAAATTACCTCATCAGTAGTCTTATCCGAGTTCTTCCACTTGTCATCATCCAGAACGATTTCGTTCACGACTCCGAGCATGTCCATGTAGCTCTGAAGAATAAAAGAAATGAAAGAATTTAGGATAACGAATTCGACCATTCTGTCTATTAATCCTCTTTTTAAAATCCGGCGTCATTTTCAAGTGCAATCTGCAGCCAACAGTAATTTACCTTTCATTATGAGCTTGGGTATGGTTAGAAAAACTATTTTTGTGAAGATCTGAGTCTTAAAAACACGGATGAACTGAGAAAAACGAATAGAAAATCGACTGGAAATAAGAAAAATCAGAAATTAACTAACCCCTTGCGTTATGAATTCGGTTGCAGTGACAGTATGGAAGACAGCCAAGTGATCCGTGTCGTATCCTTCAGCCTTTGCTTTCTTGGTTTTTCCAATGAGAAGATTCTGTCTGAAGAGAATTTTTGAATTCGCTTTACTTAACCATGTGATTTAGAGAATCTCACTATATTTCCACTTTGAACTTCATAAAATCCCGCGTCAATAACTAATCTAGATATGCAGCCAACAATATTTTCCTTTCATAGTAAGATCAGGAAACGTTAGGAGAACCACTTTTGTGAATTTAAGTCTCGACAACGCTTTCAGAAACGCAGGCAAACTAAGAACTTGGGCATTTCAATTAGTCAGATTCGTCTTGTTGCTAGCCATCAGATAATTTTTTAAGTGGCAAGACTTTTAAAAAATCGAAAATAATACTCACACATTGGGTCCCTTGGTTTCGGATCCATCCGGGTTGGAGAAGACCTTCTTGGGGTCGAGATATTCTGGGCCAACTTTCTCCGGCTTGAGATATTGCTCACACACGACGAAGATCTCAGCAGACTCGAGACGTGACGCAGCGGGCTTCCACACGTGGACACGCTTGAAGAGTGCTTCGAACACCTTGATCAGGCAAGAATAGTCATTGGAACGGAAAACTTTGGTGACAAAGGTACCACCTTTGCGCAAAATCTGTGTAGCCAACTTCAACGCTGACAGGGTAAGACAATTCTGCTGGAAGGCGTCGTGAGCCCAGTTAAGACCGACGTTTGGAGCACCATCGTGAAGTACACAATCGGCCTGCAAAAAAACTAAAAAGGGAACTATGAGTGCACTTACACTCCACGTTTTCAGTTCTTTCTTAATGGCTGCACGAGTTTCGCCTGTTGTGATGTCTCCTTGCAGAGCGATGCAGTTCTTGATTGGCTTGATAGGTGCCAAATCAACTCCTGAAATATTTTTCAATCCGTTCACCATAGTAGATTCACTAACCGACTACAAGACTGGAGACAGGCATGTTCTGAACAGCAACTTGCATCCATCCTCCCGGCGCAGCACAAAGATCGACAGTAGCACGAGACTTTTGAAGGAATTCAAATCGTTTGTTGAGTTGGATCAACTTGAAAGCAGCACGTGATCGGTATCCTGAGAAAGAATAGTGAATTACATTTTCGAAAATGAAACTCACCAGCTTCCTTCGCAAGCTTGTAATACTTATCACGACGCTGTTTTCCGATTTTGACCTTCTTACCCATCTTGTCTGAAAAACTTATGAAAGTTACTAGTTCACGAGAATTCTATGAATAACGTGAGAAAGAAACAACAAAAAATGCGAAAAGAAAAAAGAAAGTTGAAGGCGCATACGCTTCCACTTTCTGACTCTCGCCAAGACTGCTGCCTACCGTACCTAATTTTCTCTCGCGACCCAAAATATTTCTATTCCTCATTTTTATTTTTTGCATCCAATCGCACTTTCATGTTTTCACATACCCTCCACTCAAAATTCTTCTTCAGCTCTGGGTAGAAGATCATAATGGTCTTCGTTAAATTGCTTTCGGGCCGTACGGCCTTCGTCGAGGCAGAAAATGTCTGTGATGTCAGACAAAAGATCGAGGAAATCGAAGGAGTTCCAGCCGATGAGCAACGTCTTGTTTGCGGAGGTGAGAGTTTTTTCAAGCTGAATCTCGAGGTGCATTCGTACTGAGGACGGACCAGCTACATTTTAAATTTTCAGGACGCCAATTGGTTGACGAAGACCTTGTTGAGAAGGACTCGACCATCTTCCTCTCTCTGAGGTGACATTGGATCTAAAATAAAAATTTCATGCTGCGCGCTTAAACTTTTTTGTTAAAAGTAAAAATCGAGGGTTCAACGTTTGGAACCAACCCGCATTAACACTGATTTCACGTTGGGCCAAACGAAAACCCTTGAAGTACGCTTCTAAACTCACTTTTTTTCAGCCTGCTCGGAGGAGCCAAGAAGAGAAAGAAGAAGGTCTACACTACTCCAAAGAAGATCAAGCACAAGAGAAAGAAGGTCAAGCTCGCCACCCTGAAGTACTACAAGGTAAAAACTAATGTAACGCCGGAATTCAAAATTCAATTTCCAGATCGAGAAGGGAAAGATCGTCAGACTTAGAGAGGAGTGCAAGCAGTCTACCTGCGGAGGAGGAATCTTCATGGCCCAACACTCGAACAGACACTACTGCGGTAGATGCCACAACACCCTGATCTCCGAGAACCCAGTCGCCACCTCAAGCGGAAAGGGAGCTGCCAAGGGAAAGGGAAAGAAGTAAATTGTTGTTGATGATGAATAAATTGTTATCGTTCACGTTGATCGAATCCGCAGAAATATTCAGACACTTTTCTTATCATTCGCCATAATGTTAGCCTGGGGGTGAAGAGGTTCAGTAAACAATGCGAGTCTACAGTCCTGCTATTTGTGGCGATCTTGTAATCCGAGTCCACTTCACATTCGATCCTACCGCATTGTCCGTGCGGTCGTATCTTTTCACACTTCCTTCGGTCACCTGTAATCGCGTTTACCATCGGTTTCCGGCGTTCTTTTCGTGATAATCATACAGTCAGCCGTCTCCGGCGACTTTAGAAGATCCCCGCTCATCATAAATTCTCAACGTGGTTCATTGGATTCCTGCGCGACCCGCATTCAATGACCCAAATCAGTTGTCTCTCTGATAACCGTGTATTGTTTCGAACCGTTCTCGCCGTCACTTGCAGTCCTTTTTTGCCTCACGCGACATTTTTACCCTTGTTCTGCAGGTTTACCACTGAGAAGAATCTTCGCTTTGAATTGGATTAGCACCAGCTCGCCTGGGATACTCAGGTTGAATCTGAGAAAATTTTTTTTTTCAAAGAAACATTCCAAATTTGAAAAGACCACCCAAGTAGTTAATCTTTTCACACCAGCTGAATTGCTTATTTATGAAACTTTTCTATTACGTCACGCAGAGAACAAGCCATCCCGTTCGATCTTGCAGATCAAGAGATATTGAGTAGAGTAGGTATTTGGATCGAAGACCCTCTCATGCTTCATTCGTTCACCTCGTCCACTTCCACTTGTTTCAATCGTCCCGCAATGGACTAATTGGACCGGTACCCAGCAGTAAGGGACACCTCTTCTGTCTCTATGAGGTAGACCGACTGATAAAATCACTACTGGAGTAATCCAGAAGACGGCCAAGAAACAATAAAAGTGATAGGATACCGAGATATGACTACAAGTGCGGGAGGAGGGCCAAGGACGTCCAAACGTTTACCTCCACTTTATTCCTATTCTGTCCCTACCGATTTTGACGTTTCTTAGTGACTCTCTCTCTCTCTCTCTCATAGTTTGTAGTTCTCACAGTACCGTTGTTGTTCCATTCCCGTGGCTGGACAACAACATGTGTCAAAATGAGATGAATGACGAAAAGTAAGAGTATGTTTCTGTCCATCTCTCTCTGCCACTGGCACATTGTCAAAACCGGTCGGCCGTCACTCACTTACTCTTCTGTATTCTGCATCTCTCTTCTCTTCTTCCTTCCTCCTCCTTCTATTCAATACGTTCGGGAGAGAATGGTTGAAAAAAAGAAGAAGGATTATCATTCGAGTTATTCTTGTGTTGTTGCGCATTCCACAGTAACATTGGATTACTGTAGCGGAATTCCTTTCGTCGAAGTGAAATTTCTGTTCCAAACGTTGAAAAGTACCGTAGTGGTGCTTCACATCTCCTACCAGCTCAATTTTTATCACTAGCATCATCTGAAATTCTATTTCTCTGAATATTCTGAAGCACTTCTCGAAATCCCAATATCGTCTTCAAAGCGATAAAATTGTTCCACCCAGTATTTCTGAAAGCTTGAGACCACTTCAACTCAAAGTACATCTCTGAAACTGTTCCTATCATTATGGACCATGCTCTAGCTATCACTTCGAAGCAAGAAACTGACACTTCTGATATTTCAGAAGCCCCCTCGAATCACCTCAAATAGGAAGCTTCTTGATCATTTTTGGTAGGATTTGACTTCCGAAGTGAATATTGTAGAGTTCTCGTTTCACCCCAACTGACCAGACGAAAAAAAGTGAAAGTTGAGTTTTATGGAGTTCTCTTGTTACAATGGTGTTCACTAAGAGACGAAGATCAAACTTTGAGAATCTCAGTCTCTAGAAGATTCGTTGTTTCTGTAACTTGGCTGTAACTTCGGAACGAAAGCTCAGAATCACGTTGAAACAAGATCTTGCTGCATTCTAAACTCCCTTGAATCTATAGAGAGAAGTCTAGAATCCTTGCGTGATCATACTTATAGAATTCACCATTTTATGTAACTTCCTCCAAGGGGATCGAACACTCACTATGTTTAGCCATGGTCACATCACTTATCCTCTACATTGATAAAGCAAAATCGTGGTCATTCCTAGAGAACTTTCTATGAGTAAAAAAGATTCAGAATTTTTGCAAATTCCACCAATGGGATCGAAATTTCATCATGCTCCGTGACAATCAGAATCCTCATCACGTACACTCAATCGATATCCAATTTGCAAAACACAATCAATGGCGAGATTCTCGGCGTCTCCAACATTCGGAATGTTGTCTGCCTCTGTGTGTGTGATGGATATCGAAAGCGAGATCGGGGTCGTTTCTCCCAATAACGTTATGTACATACCCAACCATTCCATCTATTTTCCTCGTTTTCCGGTTACTTCAGTACAACACTCCACGTTCTTGTGTTGTAGTTGATGGATTTTTGACTGTACATGCTAATGTACAATACCTTTCTGAATATCCTGGTCAAACAACTAACACAAGCCTTCTATCACTACTAACAATCATATTCAGTTCCTTTCCTTCTGGTCATCTTACAAAATTATCCAACGTACTTCTTGCCAGAATCGCACAACTGTTCTGACCGGAGCAGCTATTTTAAAAGGTTCTCCTACGGTTCCCACGCTCATTATCTGTGCTCATGGCGGCTACTGCTGGTCGTTTTATGAACTTTATTCTCAATGAATAAAATAAAACATACTGTCGCCATCTTCAACGTTCATGTCTCTAGAGTCTTACAAGATTCATCATAATTGTATCAGCTTTTCTTGTTCTTGGAATGCGTCAGTTCACCCCAAACTTGGGTAATCAAACCGAACTTTGAGAGTAGGTCATATTCAAACTTGGGTAATCAAACCGAACTTTGAGAGTAGGTCATATTCAAACTTGGGTAATCAAACCAAATTTTGACTGACTCCCACATTCTTCATGACAACCTTATGAAGGAAACCAGTTGACCTCAAAATCTTGGGTAATTAAACCAAACTTTGAGACACTGCGAGTCTCCTGCTTGTCACCAAGTTTTACACGAAAATGCCAAAAGCACATCATGAGGAATGTACCAGCCTACCTCAAACTTGGGTAATTGAACCGGAAGTGGGACCACGATGACTCCCTATCCAACACAAAGACATTTCCAAGTAATTCCCGAGTCTCATACTTCTTCAAGTCTGACAATATCTTGTTATCACGCTGTTGAATTCAAAAGAAAATCCAAGATCAACCCCATTTTCCAGCCAAAATGTCACTACCGCTGTGTCGGTGTCGGGTTCTGTACATCGGCAGTGCAGTACCTACAATCACCAAGGATGGCCTTCAAGGAATTCAGCAGCCACTGAGGGAGAGATACCCAGTCGAACAGGCTCCGACCAATGAGACCAGGGGGATCGATTCATGGTCAGTTTTCTTCTGTCTTCATTTGATTTTGGAAAGTTCTAGGCGTGTAGAAGGTATAGTCTATTTGTGTGATGTTCTTCTATGAATTCGAGGCGTGGGGACTTTCTCATGGAGTTTCTTCAACAAAAATTCTGTCGAAAACCTTCAAGATTCACATTTTCTAGCTGCGTTATCGTTCAAAAAATACGAACGATGCGTTTTTTCACGGCAAAAAAACATTCTGAATCTTTGGGAGTAGTAGAATAAAAATAATTTCTAGAGATACCCAGGCTTTGGTTAAATTCCCCCAGTTAGAGGTAACTATCTCCTGATGACGTCATAGAGTCGTCAATCTTATAATCGATAAAATTCTCATGGAGATAAACTTCAGGCTCTCAGTCTGGTCCAACGGTCTCCTTCTCGAGTATATCGAAGGTGAGAAGAAAAGTGAAACGGCTTTCTTCCCCATCAACTCTCTCCACTACTGCGCAGCCGTCAGATATGTTAACGTCTCCGGTTATTCTGTTGAAGGTGGCGGTGAACGTTTCTTGCCATTGGATTCACCATTCGCCAACATTCCGGACTCCCCTCACCCGCCAATCTTCGCCGCGATTCTGAGAAGAACGACGGGAGTGAAGGTTCTTGAATGCCATGGATTCATCTGTACAAACAACAAAGCGGCCAATGCACTTGTTAGATGTTGTTTCCATGCATATGCTGATTCGATCTACCTTAAGATTGACGATAAGGGACACAGTTTGAAGGCTATCAAGGTAAATTTGATTAGGAAATTTTAATCTATTCAAGTCATAAACTTTAACGTTGTTGAGAACTAGAAAATCACGCTCTGTTCAGATTTTAGATACCTTTCAAAAGACCACCCTGTTTTCAGTTATAAGAGAAACATCGATCCACTATCTAAAAAGCTTATTTGAAACAGAGTTGAGAATTTTTCAATTTCCACTTTCAAAATTTGAAAGTTAAAGTATCGAAAATCATTCTCTAGAAAAAATGTTGAACGCTCTTAAACTCTCCTACCGTCCGTGTTTTGTTGATCAAATTGATTCATCAATCGTCACGAACGGCCTTGTTGAGTGTTGAAGTGTGCGAAAACAACAACAACTGTTGGGAATAAACAGTCAGAGTTCTTGAAAAGGGGGAGGGTCAATTAATCAATACTGACGGGGGAATTACAGGAAGGCTCAACTGGAGAACGGTCACCAGTGTCACCAGAAAGCGACGTCGACGAGAACTCCTATGAAGACGATCAACAGCCATATGAGAAGGCTCCAAAGGTTGGGTGTCTCCGTGATAAATGTTACTATGATCCACGTTCAGATGTGGTCGGAACGTCGCCAACAAGACGGAGAGTACGACAGCGTTAGCATCAGTAGCAGCCTCGTCAACAAAAACAAGAACAAGTCACAGAGTGAAACTGGCGATCAAGGAGAAATCGTTCCATTCGAAGGTGGTCTTCACGGCAGGCGCTTCGGAAGCGAGCAGGATCTCTACCGCCAGGGCGCACCATTCACGCCACCCGGCTACGGTCCTCCACCACGTTTTGGCGGTCCGCCACCCGGCTTCCCACCAATGCACATGGGGCCGCCATTCTTCCCGCCTCCTCCACACGGGATGATGTTCCCGCCACCACCTCCACCGCCACCTCATATGTTCAGACCTCCATTCATGAGAGGTCCACCACCTCCGCCAATGTTTTTCCGTCCGCCACCATTCCCATTTTTCCCACCACCTCCACCACACTTTGGACACATGCCAAACAGACCGGCGAGTCCCAACGAGGGGCCCATCATCACTGGACCCGAGTCTGTATATGGAACCATGAGAAGAGGAGCATACGAAGAACCAACTTATATGGGAGGAAATGGCGTCCCAGACGCCAGTTATCAGCCGAGTAACTACCCACCGGAGAACTATGACAACTACTACGACACGTTCAAGAAGAGAAGCACGTTGAGAAAGGTTTGTTTAGTCATTTGGTGAAACAAATCCAGATTTTTCGAACGTGATACACGTGACACGGTAACCGCAGTTCTAAATGAATGGAAGTAGGGAACTTTCATCTTCGCAAGTTTTCAAGACTTTACTTTTCACAAAACTTGTTATCCTGACCTTTTCTGAACCAGAAACCAAAGGTAAACTACTCGGGCTGTAGATTAGTATATGAAATCACGAACGCCGAAGTTTTACCTTTGAAAAGTTCCTCACTCCCATTTCGTTAGCCTCCTTTTCCACGTTTTGGCTGATCTTTGAGGTTTTCCGAACAGAATCTATAGGTTTTTAATGTGATGAGTTTAACGGTATACAGTTTGTTTACACTTTCAATACTCTTTTAAGGGTGAGAACGGAAGTTTCAAGAACGGAGAAGCAGGTGCATGGGATCAATACGAAGCTGGCATCTACAGAAAAAGTCATCTGAATGAGAAGGCCTTCTCCGGAACGTTACGGTCGATGGCAGCAAAGGAAACATCAAACGCAACCCTGAACAGGACAAACGAACCGACTGAAATTGTATCGCAGACTGTAGAAACTGAGGTGAGGAGTGCAGAAGTGTGTGAAATGAACATGATCCTTGCAGATAACTCGCCCAGACACACCACCAGTCGACTACGAAGCACTCGAGAAGTTGAAATTGAACGAGAACAAGGTGTAAGCAAGAGATAAACAACTATTACTTCACTTTTTTCATGCGGGACGTACATAAACGTCCAACGTAAACGGACTAATGACTTGCATTTAACTGCCAATTTATTGCATAGTAATATTTTTTGAAAGATTGCCATATTTTAATAAATATTTTTGTTTCCGGATGTTTTGAAAAATCAATTGGTCGTAAAAAAGATAATCACGTGATGACTTCATTTTTGCTTGTTATTGCTCATCTTCATTTTTATAATAGTTTTCATTTTCCGAATTTTGAAAACTCGAGCTTCCACTATGTAATTGGCAAATATATTTGTTTGTTTTATCTTTAAAAGTAAACAGATCCATTCTCAGTGAATTTTCATACTGCAGATAACAATCTTACACGGATATGAAAACAAGTTGGCGAGGAAAAAAAGAAAAGTGAAAAGTGGATCAGCGCGCTGCAAAAAGAGAAAGGAAAGTGAAAACGCGCTCCATTGCCAGAATTATTTACTGACGTGGCCGTGCTGTCGATTTTTTCATTTTTTCTTCGGATTTTCCTCCGTTATCAGTGAGTTTAAGATCCTTGTGAACAATGTGTGGTATGTAAAGTATTGTTAGCTATCAGGCCTTCTATTCGCTTAGTGAGATCTTCAACATATCGATTTTTCGTGCTAGAATCGCCTTTTTCAAATTTCGGCTTTTCAGACAGCTCTGTACATAATGAGAGAGAAGAACATTCTGTTATTTTTATTTGTAAGTTTTTCAATACACTAAGCTTCCGAACGTGAGTGTTCAGATATCAATATGCTTATTCAAAGAATTAGAATGCACGATTGCGAAGAAATCGAAACTTTGCGGAGACCCTGCATGCTCAGGTATTTATTTCAATTTTGAAAGTATGTATGTTCACTTTGTAGAAGTTCTCTTCAAAGCCAGAGTGACCCGAGTCATGGGTGTCAATGGCGATTCAAAGTTTTTGAATTTGAAACCCACTTCTATCATTGATGTGCTGGCTGTAAAGTTTAGTGATCGGACTGATATTATGGAAGGAAAAGTAAGTATTTGATTGACTTTATCTGAATTAAAAGTGAATTAAGATGGAAGACGGATCTGTAGGATACTTTTATTCTGGTGCGATAGATCGTGGACCGTACGTTGAGTTCTTGAGATCTGCGATTGATACCAAAAAGGAAGTCGTTGTTGTTAGTCAGAATCCTGCAGACACCGGAGACAAGAGAATCATTGGTAATTTCTTGATTGATTCTTGGAAAATTCGAATATTTAGGGTACATTCATGCGGAAGCAGATCTTGTTCGTGACTACAATCTTCGTGCTTCTGAATATGCTGCGTTGAACAATCTCCCACCACCAGAACAGCTTCCAATTCCGGAAAAACCATCATCTGGACACGGGCACTCTCATGGACATGGTCACAGTCATTCCCATGGTCACTCGCACAGCAGTTCTCAAGAAAAAGCTCCAGTAGTGACCCCGAAGCCAGTGGAAACACCGAAAGTCGTAGAACAACCGAAACCGGCTGAAACACCAAAGCCAGTTGAGAAGGCTGAAGTACCACAACTACCTGTTCTTGACAAGGTAAGCTTGAATCCTAGATTCTGAATATTGTATCGTTCAGATTGAAATTGCGGACATGGACGCTGAAATCGAACGAATGATCGCGGCTGAAGCTGCTGCACTGGCTGAGAACTTGATTGATCAGAACAATGTAAGTTTCAAGATTTTTCTTTTTCTTTAAGACGCAATATTCTCTCGCGTCGAGACAAATCGGTCTTAGGGCTGTAACTCTCTTCAAAACATTCAATTTTGAAAAAAAATTCACCGGTACTCTTCCAGGTACCCAAGGATTGTCCTGTCCAAAAATTTTCTCGGTGCAGTACCGTATACCAATAATTGTCAGCATTTCTTCAAAACTGTCCAAAACGCTCCGTTATTAGGTTCAAAATGTTCAGCTCGATGAGAGCTACATTTTATCCCGTGAGACCTATGCTCTATTGTCACCCTGAACTACTGTAACTCCCCGTCAAAAATTGACAAAATCGGAAAATTGTCATTTTCTAGGTGATAGAGGTCTCCGCCAGTGTAATGACCTATATGAGCGTGTGCAGCTTGTTTTTCTGCATCGAATGAGTGTATACCCGTCAGCCAAAGCGTTTCCACAAAAGGCGAAAAATTCAAAAAACTGATTTCAGATCACAAAATATAGCGATAGGTCAAAAATTTATGAACGTTTTCGGCTTGTTAAACAACGTTAGTTCTGCTAGAAAATGAGGTAAAACCCCTTAAAAGTGATTCTTTTCACTGTAGATGAACACTGTAAAACTTTCTCACTCTGTCACACACCTCTGCAGTACTCAGTACTTGCCGTATGACCAGATTCTTATGATTTCAACGTCTCAACAGCTGTTCTGGTTAAGAAAAACAGTTTTCCATTCATGATAAATAGATTAACCGTAGTTCAAACAAAGTTGCCGTCTATTAGAAGAAAAAAAAAATAGTGAAAGCAATTTTCCTCCTTTCCGGCTTCTCTCTATATGTATATTCACAGAAGAATACTCGAGGAGACGGGTCAAAACTTGATGACGAAATCGACGCCATCAAAAACTACACAGCTTCAATAGAGTTGTAATTTCTTTTCATTTGTTCATCTCTTGTTTCAGAATTTTAGTTCAAAGAAAGTAAACCGGAGTTAACTACGAACCTAGAGTTAGCACTGCTGGTGGTCTTAAGATCTTTGTTGCAGTATCATAGACGCGTGTGAACAACACATCAGCCTAGACTATTTGAAGCATGGTCTCCGGGCTGGCAATACCATAAACTTCTGTTTCTCATTTAAAGCTAGGTCGACTTTAAATAAAGCAGGGATCGAATTTCGGTCATGTGCAGCGTTCAGAAAGACTATTCATCACACCACCGTTTACAATATTACGGCTTTGATGATTTTTATGTCTGTAATCAATCAGAAAGTGGTTTTCTTTTTTTTCGTAAAGCTGTGGAGACGTTGAAATCATATGAATCCGGTCATACGGCAAGTACTGAGTACTGCAGAGGTGTGTGACAGAGTAAGAAAGTTTTACAGTGTTCATCTACAGAGAAAAGAATCACTTTTAAGGGGTTCTACCTCACTTTCTAGCAGAACTAACGTTGTTTAACAAGCCGAAAACGTTCATAAATTTTTGACCTATCGCTATATTTTGTGATCTGAAATCAGTTTTTTGATTTTTTCGCCTTTTGTGGAAACGCTTTGGCTGACGGGTATACACTCATTCGATGCAGAAAAACAAGCTGCACACGCTCATATAGGTCATTACACTGGCGGAGACCTCTATCACCTAGAAAATAGCAATTTTCCGATTTTGTCAATTTTTGACGAGGAGTTACAGTAGTTCAGGGTGACAATAGAGCATAGGTCTCACGGGATAAAATGTAGCTCTCATCGAGCTGAACATTTAGAACCTAATAACGGAGCGTGTTGGAAAGTTTTGAAGAAATGCTGACAATTATTGGTATACGGTAGCGAAAAAAGTTGTAACTCGGAAATGTGAATATTCAAGGTGTCCAAAGTGCACCTCCGGAATTTTTCCTAATGAAAATGAAAATGAAGCGAGTTACAGGCCTAAGACCATTTTGGGCCTTTTTGTCTCGACGCGAGAGAATATTGCGTCTTAATTTGATGTGTCTTGTCAACAGCGACTATTATCACGATCTCGAAAGCATGTCGACTTTCAGAATGCTGTTGTCGTCGAACCACCTGCAACTGTCGTCCCAGAACAACCTACTCCAGAAGCCACCCTCCCACCACCAACCCCAGTAGTCCAAGAACAACCACCACCAATCGTCCAGGAACAGCCGCCCTTGGTTCTCACTACACCAACTCCAGTTGTCGAAGAGATTCCACCAGTGCCGATTGTAGAAGAGAAGCCAACAACGCCAATCGTTCAAGAGCCAGTGACAACTCCACCAACACCGGCACAAGTACCAATCAACTCTATCATCTACCCAAAGGAAGTTCCGACTCCAGCGCCACTAGAACAACAAGCGCCGCCAGTAGTGGAAAGCCCGACACCAACGCCGGTAGCAGAGGTGACCCTTCCACCGCTTACCATCCCAGAAGTGCCACCACCAGTGCAACAGCAGCCAGTCACTGTGCCACCACCACTTCCAGTCGAAGAAGTTGCCCCACCTGCGATTCCAGTACCGATTGTGGAACAAGAACATGTTACACAGCCACCACCAACGCCTCCAGCAGCGTCATCGGTGAGTACTTTAGACATATCTTTTCTAGTGAGAGAGGGGTCGCACTTTCTCCCCGCGGCCTGTTTTGAGATTATATACGGTGCATTAGAACGGTCTGAACGCCTTCTGGTAGATGATACGCATCAAGTTTTAAAAAGGAATTATTGTTTTTCAAATTCCTGGCCAATTTTCAATTGGAATTTTCATGAAAGAAGTGGTTTTTGTCGATCTGATACAGTCAGTATAAGATCTTCCACGAATCTATCTCACGCTTCTTATCTCAAACTCACAATAGTTAATTTTCAAAATATTTTTCGAGGTTTGAAAATGGAGGTTATCAGAGCTTTCAAACTTCAATTTCCATCTGTGAAAACCATGAAAAATTTTAAAATGTCTTTCAGAGCGAATTCTGCCATGGAGATGACTGCGCGAACTATGCAACCACTCCAGCACCAGTTCAGGCTCCAGCAGACAACGCTCCGACTGAAAAGTATGGTAACTTCCAGCGTGACGCTGTCCCCTTTGAAGAGAATCCTTTTGGTAAGATTTGATGTTGTGAAGGACAGAGCTTAGTGTTTAAACATGTTTCGAAACTTTGTTAAGAAAATTCTTGGAATTTTAATTATCGATTCATTCATAGAAACTAGCTCAGGGAAAGCGTTCGGTGTCTGTATGGATTAAATCGGTGTCCGTATGGATTCGCTTGGGTATGAAAATATTACCGATTTGGACACCGATTGAAATCATACAGACACCGATTGAATCCATACAGACACCGACAAAACATACAGACACCGATTGAATCCATACAGACACCGATTGAATCCATGCAGACACCGTTTCAATCCATACAGACACCGTTTTCGCCCATACAGACACCGAATTTAATACGCACACTCTTTTCTATATATTAGTACTCTAATATATCAAAATACATATAACACAATCAAATAATAACTTTTATTGAAAATACATCATAAAAATGTGACTTTCTTCGTTTCCGACCATTCCAATTCGACCAAGCACTTGCAAGCATCCATCCCAGTACTCATTATCTTCTCTGGCTCGTTCATGGTTCTGCTCCATGTTCTGGACTGGTTGTTCCTCGAGCTTGAAGAACATCTTTTCCTGAAAATTAATCAATATATGACTGGTTACATTAGTGGGTACTAGTTGCAAGTCAAACGAGCGAACTTAAACTCAACTACACCAGAGCGCCGAAAGCTTAATCTACGTTGCAAAAAAATACGTACTCATGCGAAAAAATACGTACTCACTTCTACTTCCTCTGACTTCGGTTGGTTCCAACTTCAGTGGTATTGGCTTCAATTGAAAACTTTCCAGCTTCTCGCGGCTATGCTCCTGGTCGCAACTTGGTTCCAGTCTTGACCCGGGAGCCCGAGGTCGACTTTGTCGTTTTCCCGAATAGACCAGAGACGGGGTTGGTTTGGCCTAAAATTTGAAGGTGTAGTCAACGTATCGAGTCGATTCGAGTTACAATAGAAAATCAAGTTCGAAAAAGAATCCAACTTACATTTAATTTTCCTCCAATGCCATGTGTCATGTCCCAGCTCAGAAACTTTGAAGATGGTCGTCGGATGTATCCTTCGTCACGAATGATGCAAGAATATCTGAAACATGTTTCGTAATCGACGTCCAACGTATTCTCTGAGTGTTAGGATTCTTTTTTTATTTGTTCTCAGCACATGGTCTGATAAGCTCTGCGGAACTCCTAACTCTCAATCAGAAAATTACAACAAAAATTAAATAGAATTTCAGCTTGACAAATAAAACTTACGGTAACTTCCTCGTGTGAATCTCTAGTCTGAATGTCGTGAGCCGTTTTCATTGATACTGAGTCCCTGCTCACCATTGACCGAGATTGATACGGTCTTTCATTGAGATCGACCCTATAAGAATGAATACTTCAATTGTACTGAAATAAACATGATGCTGGATGTCGTTGCAAACGTATTAGATGCAAAATAAGTGAAATATTCATCAAAGTACCTTCTGACAGGTATAATATTTTCAAAATTGAAGTTTATTCTATTTTGGGACTAAAAGTGTTCAGAAACAGGGTGAATTGCATTTTCGAACGGAAAAGATGACATGAAATGTTTCTAAACGTGCAAAACAGTAACGATAAGCTACAATAAAGCTAAACAAGGCTACTTAGATGAGCAAATAGGAGAACGTAGGCCTAAAAAGGAAAATAAAAACACGTTTGAATTCACTTCGAAGTAAAGTGCAAAGGAGCACACATACACTTGCCACGCCTATATAGGCACCGTTTTCAAAAACGGTGTCCGAATGGATCCATACAGACGCCGATTTCTTGCTGTTTGCAAACGGTGTCCGAATGGATTCATACAGACGCCGATTTCTTGCTGTTTGCAAACGGTGTCCGAATGGATTCATACAGATACCGTTTCAACCAATATGGATACCAGAATCCATACAGACACCGAACGATTTCGCAGAGTAGATAGTTAAAAGTTGCAGCGCTAATGCTAAAAAGTGTTTCATGACTTTTTAAAAGAAGACATTATTCTTCTGCGTTTTGATTGTATTACGCATTTGAGATGTGATTTGCGTAGATCTCTCAGAATCGTGTTTGTTATGAAATTTGTAGCGCTAATGTTTAATTTGTACTTCGTGAATTAATTAAGAAGCCGCTTGGTTTGTTTGAAAAATAGTAGCAATAATGATTTAATTTGAATAATGAATTTATGAACATTCGAAATTTGAATGCTGTGGTTTTCAGAACGTGCCAAAGAATCATCATCGATCGCAAACGCCCTGCGCTCGACCCTTGGTCTGGGTGACGTTTCAGACGCAACAGTCGGTCTCTACATCAACATTACATTTGTCATCGCCGCCTTCATCGTCTTTGTCGTTGTCCAGGTCGCGTCGCCATCGGTTGAACCATCGACCGGTTTTGATAAGAAGTGAGCTGATGAGTTGCTCAAGATCACCAAGAAAGTTATTCAGAGCCTATTTCAACCTCGTCACCAAGTGTAAGGAACTCGAACTCCAAGTGCAAAACAAGGATGCAGCTGTTGCGAAGTATGTTTTTATATCAGCTTTTTCTCGCTACGCTCAGCGTTTTATTCAGTCTTCCCTCTCTCTCTCCCTCTCTCTCTCTCTCTCTCTCTCTCTCTCTCTCTCTCTCTCTCTCTCTATTCAATAGAATAATCTTCTATCAATAAGAACATCGATAGACTTCACATCAGAATTTGTATATTTTCAGAGCCGCAGGACAGAAGAACAATGACCAAGAGTTGACTAGACTTCAGGAAGAGTGAGTTTCCAACCGCTTTTTTGAATCTGAACAATAAATTCAGAATCAACCGCCTCCACAGTGACGTCAAGCAAGGACATCATTGCGCAGCGGAATGGGAGCAGAACGCCAAGCAGTGGCAGCATGCAGCGGAGTCTGTCACGGCGGAACGTGACTCGTTGCTGATCACGCTGGCTGATGTGCAGGCACGCCTGGAGAAGACGTCACAGAGTGAGCACGAGACGTTGAAGCAGCTCGATGAACTCAACTCGCAAGTCAACGAAACAAAGCAGATGTACCTTGCCGAGCACGAGCAAGTAATTGCTGGTGTGGAAGAAAGGAAGCTATTGCAGAAGGAGGTTGAGGTAAGATTTCTGAATTATTCGGCTCTGAACGATTCTGTTTCAGAAGCTGACCCAACGCATCGAAGACAACGCAAACTCGTCAGCCGAGTGGGAGTCGAAATTGGACGAAGTGCAATCGGAACTGACCAGAGCTCAAGTCTACAATGTGCAGCTCGAAGAGCAGGTCAAAAAGTTGGAAGAAAAGGCTGCTGAGAATGGATCTGCTGCGGAATCCGGAGGTTCAGGTGGATGGTCTGACTTTGGCGACGACTTCACCGCATCAGACCAGGCGGAAACTGAGAAGACTCCAGATGCATCACAGGCTGGAAAGGTGACTGATGAGGTTGTCGACCAGCTCCAAGAAAAGCTGAAGAAGGCGGAAGAGAAGGTTGACCAGCTGTCGTTGGTGTCCAAGAAGTTGGCTGAGAAGGAGGAGGAACTGGAGAAGACGAAGAAGGCGTTGGAAAAGGAGAAGAACAGGAAGTCGGACCAGGAGGTGAACGATGAAGTGACCAAGAAATTCGAAAAGGAGATTGCATCTCTGAACAAGAAGGTCGAAGAGCTGACGGCAGAGAAGAGAGAGAGTGCGGATCGATGCACCGAGCTGATGAAGATGCTCTCGGATAGTCTCAAAAAGAACTCGGAGACTGAGTCGGTGAGTGTTGAGTTTGATGTAAAGAGGTGATGCAAGAACTAATTTCGAATGAGGTTTAGTAAGTTCAATTAAAAGTCTTGCAACTATTTCAATTTTTAATATTCTTGAGAATTTCGGAGAAATTAGTATTGCAGCTCGTGTCTGGACTCCGCGACGAAGTGTTCTCCAAGGAGAAGGATCTGCGCGAAGAGGAGCTGGAAAAGCGTAAGCGAGACGAGAAACTTCGTGAAGTCGAAATGGAGCTGAAGCGTCTTCGCAGCGAGTACACCAAGTTGGAGACGAAGAGTTTCCACGACGTGATGGCTCTGAAGAAGGAGCTCGACGGAGTCAAAACGGCTAACGTATGATTTCAATTTTGCCTCAAAAATATTTTTTCAAGTTTAAATACGGGAAACGAATTATATTTATGACAATCTTGATAAAACAGAAGATTCGTTTTCAGAAGGTAAATCAAAGGTTAGATTTATCGAAAGAACTTCTGCTTTGTCACATTGACTTGGATTAGTCACATTCTCAAATTCACTATCCGATACGCTTTATCTGATCTGGTCGTGGCGAAGTTGTTTTAAATGAACAAATTGATTTCATTTCAGATTTACCCGGTATCATCTCGTGACATGTTCAGCCCACCGATGATGGGAGGCAACACTTCTGACGATCGCATCGGATCCATGTCACCGCCGTCGGAAGGAGGCATCTGGGATGAGCCGATGCACATGGATCAGTTCAATGCGTGAGATTTTCGAACAATTTTCAAATTTCTAACTCCAATTTCAGCGGTTCCGGACTTTCTGACGAGTTTTACGGAGGAAGCCTGTCGAAGAAGTCGCGCAGCCGCAGAAGTGCTCGCCATATCCCATTCGAGGAGAACTCGCCGAGTGACCGTGATGAGAAGCCGAAGCTGAAGAAGGAGGCACGTCGACGTTCCAGAAGTCACGGACGGTCTCTCTATGGAGGAGTCGCGGCTGACAGTTACCTGGCTGGACCGACTGCGCAGTCTTCTGACTCGTCCTATGTGTCGTATCAGCAACCGTGAGTATTCTGAATCAGTCTCTTTGAATTTGAACTAGTTAAAATTTCTTTGCAACACGCCTTTCTTTGAAAAAAATCAAATGAAACAAAAAATCTACCAATAAGGTCTGCTTAGAACGAACAATTTACAGATTCAACCCACTGAGCGGTCGCCACAGTAAAAGCGGCAACATTGGCTACTCATCTGGAGGGTCGAACGGCGGCAGAAGTCCACCGCCAGAGATTCCACTGCTGTCAGCGATCCCACCACCAGGAGTCAGAAAACCACCGACGAGACGCCTCGGCGCACCGCTCAACCAACCAAAGTGATTTTTTGCCCCATTAACATTTTAACGAAAATTTCTCAAAAGCGATTGCGAACGAGTCTAGAAGATGAGATTAAGGGAAAAGTGTGTAAGGTCATTGCCGATTTTCCGTTGCTCATCTCAATTTCTGTGTCGATACGAGTAAAAGGCTGTTGTGAATAGGTCCCATCAACCTTTTTTTCTAATCAATAACATGAATGCAACCAAAGTAGGAGAAAGGTATCCCCTACCTCTCTTGTTTTTTGTCAATTTTTGTCTGTGATTTTCATCAAAGTTGTTTTTTTTGTTTGATTTGGCCACATTTGCGGGAACCCCTGGTGTGTCTTCCATGAACCCAACCGAAGTAGTTGTCCCCACCCACCAGAATCTTTCCAGAAACCCTAATACTGTTAGCTTGTAGAAGATTATATTCAATTTGATGTATATGTGATGTTTATTTGTATATGGACAATTCTATGAATAAAATTACTTTGGAAGTTTCTTGTCGATGGCGGTGATGGTGTAGAATTAACACGATTGGTATCTCGAATTGGAGTAGAACTAACCGGAATTAGAAAATCAGATGGAGCAGCCAGTGGTGAACAAGATGGAAGCGGTGTGAGTTGACCTACATTTTCCGAGTTACAGTAACCGTATTTCAGTCAAAACGCTACCAACTCGCAGGGTACCTGTATCGCTGACAGTGCTGGCATGTGTATTCATGCGACGGGATCGTTGGATGTGAGATTTGTTTTTGGATATGGAGAAAAGTGGATCAGTTTAAACTTTACCGAACTTTGATTTTGTTCGGAATCGCTAAAATTTACTAGATATCTAGATTGCTCAGAAAAAAGATAAGTTTTCTAGTTGAATAGTCTTTTTAAAGTCTTTTTAAAGAAAAAATATGTTCAGATTGAAGTTTAAGAGCTATCGTTGTCAGTGATTTTCGAACGTTTCCCGCAGTTTTTGTTATCGTACACTTATAATCCCAAGTGTACAATAAGACTTCGAGGTAGATTTAGTGTTCATTTCATACATTAATAACTCTCCTTCTGACATTCTCAGCTGAAACAGACTATTTTCGCCAAGAAGTTGCGAAGGTTATCTAGAACAGTGACATGTGGATTCAGATAAGAAGGGTGCAATGGGAAGTTTGAGAAGTAATTTTCAATGGGTGGGAAAAAAGTCAGAAAATATAGAAGAATGAACTTTCAAAAGAGGATTCTGAATGAAATAAGAATATCCGAGAAAAAAATTACAGAATGGGGTCGCAGCGCCAGCGTCGGGCATTATGCTCACAGCGAGCACTCTTTTCGGAGTCGACCGCAAGCCCGAGCAGTCTCCTGTCGTGATTCTTCATGGACAGCGTGGGCAGGAGAAGGACAAGGTGATATTTAAATTCAACATTAGTTCCTCTAAAAGTCAATGTCCTTCATTTATGTTTCAACGGAGATTGAAAAGAACTTTTGCAAAAAATCTTTATTGTATCCGTCGTTTCGAGTACTAGAAAGAAGCTAGTGAGGGAGTTTACTCCGTATAAAATGCCGCCACCTACTTAATCTGCAATCTGCATCCAACCGTAATTTTCTTTTATAATAAGCTTACATGGGAATGCTACCAAAAACCCACAAAATTGGAATGTCTGACTGGGTTCTAGGGTTTTCAAATACGCTGAAGATGATAGAACCGGTGTCAAAAACTGCTATGTCGACCTTGTTTCAGAGTTATGAGCTGAAAACGGAGTGAAAAGTAGGTTTCATGTGCATAGATCACTTTACACCTCGCTAGACTATATTTTTATGATAGAAAACAGTTGAAAACCTATTTATTCATTGAAATTTCTATGATTCTTGGATTCTGGGCCGAGAAACCGTTTTTTGAATGTCCTCAAAAACCGCTGTATTGACCTCCCAAAAAGCTACAACACGTACGCGAAACCAAGCAAGGAGGGTAGTTGAGAAGTGAATTGCCTTCGAGCACGACGCCGGTGTCCAAGTGGTTAAGACGTGAAACCGCTAAATTTTTTTGATTTTTTTCACTCGAGTTCGAATTTTTTCTTGTTAAAACTTTTTTGTTTTTGTTAACAAGGTGAATTCTAATCATTCAACTCAAAAATAACGGTGCAAAGAATCGAGAA
Source organism: Caenorhabditis parvicauda (assembly GCA_963978915.1). Classification (NCBI taxonomy): domain Eukaryota; kingdom Metazoa; phylum Nematoda; class Chromadorea; order Rhabditida; family Rhabditidae; genus Caenorhabditis; species Caenorhabditis parvicauda. The sequence goes on from OZ022252.1 coordinate 4,811,621, forward strand.
GCTTCGTGGAAGTCGAAATATGCCCATTTACAGAACTTTTTTTTGATTCCGTTAGGATTTCTTACCAAAACCGATATCGGACATCGTTCTCTGTTTGGAAATGATTATTACATCACTCAACTTAAAAACAAAAAAGTTTTAACAAGAAAAAATTCGAACTCGAGTGAAAAAAATCAAAAAAATTTAGCGGTTTCACGTCTTAACCACTTGGACACTCTCAGAGAAGGCAAATCAGATTGGATCCAAAAATCGCAGATTAGATCCAGAAATCGCAGATTGGGATGGACCATCCTAAACTGGATTTTTCTGGATCTAATCTGCGTTTTTTGGATCCAGTCCGCGATTTCTGGATCAAATCTGCGATTTCTGGTTCGAATCTGCAATTCTTGGATCAAATCATACTTTTACGAATCCGGCCCAGGTTTTCCGGTTCGAAACTTTATCCATTGAAATACAGTATGTTAAACAAATTTATTCATAAATACAATGAAAAATGATTAGCATTTGAAATTTTCTTTTACTGATCCCCTGTTCTGGGCTGAAGCTGCGGTTCCGCTGTTTTAGGCTGACACTGCGGGTCCGCTGTTCTGGGCTGACGCTGTTGTCCTGGTTTGGCACTGAGCGTTGCCCAGGGTTGACGCCGTCCGATGTGGTGGTAGCTTCAGTGCATTGTCTGAAATTTGAAAATCAACACAATTGAGAAATTAAATAACGTCTTGTCATGACATCAAGAACATTGCCAACATAATGTAACAAAATGTCAACTTGAGCCATTTTTCTCACACCCTAAATTAAATTTTCGCGCGTTTCACAAAAATTACTGTTCTGATGGCAAACTCTGGTGAAAAGATGAAATTTTCACTCTTCGTTTTATCTACGTAACACTCTCATCAAGCATATCCCTATGCGTAACACATATCCCAACTAATGTACTCTGATTACTCCCGGAAATTCTGATGACACTCTAATACAGTTATTGTTTCAAAGTTCGGAACTACGTAGAAATTGATTGCCAAAAATTACCTGGTTAATTTGCTTTTCTGGATCCTCTTCAGGGACTCATCTTTTTCGGAAGTCGTAGGCCAGTCTTCGAAGCTAGGAACCGTCTGAATGTTGATATTAATTTCGATGAGAGCGTTTAAGAACAACTTCTTTCCTTACTGGAAAACACCGGTTGTTCTTATATATCAGTTCTTTTCTTTATGGAAACTCTTCGAAAAGAACAATAAAGGTATTTTCTAGAATGTAAGTGCAAAGAAACTCACCGATCAACTGCGGTCCTGATGATAAGATGTAGTTCATAACCCGTCACGTTCGTTTTATCAGATCCTAAAAACGAAATAATTATCAGAACAAGGAAATTGGTGGATGGAGGACATCAAAATAGGAAAAACTTTCGAAAACCACGAGAATTTTTTTGGAAAAATAGTTAGCAGTCTCAAAAAGGAATGAAGATTTATTTCTACTCTTGTCTACCTCATATAACAAACCATGGCCTAAAATTTTGTGAAAACTTGAGATTTTTGTCTAGTCAGAGTTATAAAATACTGATGGAGATACACCAAAATTCTAACATAATATTAATATAACTTTTGAGAGAAAGTTTTCCGTTTGAAAATACAATAACGTGGAAATAGAAGAATGGGAGATGAAAAAATAAAATAAAAACAAGTTTGGAAAATGTATGCACCATTTGCAGTTTTTAGCGCGCCAGTTCAAAAATTTGTTATTTTTATTTTTTATTTTCTTGATAAAATCATGTTTTGATGTGATATTCGAACACTCACAATCTAAACATTCACAGTATTTAAAAAACTACAATTTGTAAAACTTTCACAGTCTTCAAGTAACTGGTGTATGTTTTAGTTCTGGAAACATTGCTTTAAAAAAAAATGAGTATAGATAAGTAATAAGCTGCATGTGAAGCACTGTTCGTTTTCTTCCCAATTTATCAAAAAATAATTATTACGTAGTTTTTACATACAGAAGTCAATTATATTCAATTACTAGGCTGCTACGCCCCACACAATAAATTCCTTGGTTAGCTGGTACATGACAGCTGGTACAGTGAAGTCACATTTAGTCGAGAATATAGTGTACACTGGGCAGTCTAGCCACTTAGCGTTTTCCATCTTATCCCTACAAAAAATTCCTGTGTAGCTGTAACGACGAAAAATAACTATAACATAATAAGCCTTGACGGTGCTTATATGTCATGAAGTCTCAACATGTCTGTGGTAACCTTTCTTGTCGACAAGGTTGGGGTCTGTGAGACATCTCGCGGCGTCTGCACAGAGACATGGAATGATCAGGGCAAGATCTCAATGGGCGTGCACCAAGGGTTTACATCCAAAAGGTCATAGTCTTGAGAGGGTGTGATACGCAGGGTGATAAGATGTTATATAACATGTCTAGGAGCAAAAAACGAGTCATTAAAAACACCATGGAACCAAATAACGCTGAGGTCAATACAGAGATTTTGAACATCTTCCCTGTAAGAAACTATAGTCTTACATATAAAAAAAATTTGCAACCTCTAAACAAGGTGTTCCGATGGTCAGTATCGAAATACTCATACAGAGGGTGCCTAGATGCATACTATATTATCGAGGTGAAGAGATGAAAAAATTCTTCACTCTGATCGAAGGGTACCACCTCGGATTCAACCTGCGTTTTCTGGATCCAATCGGCGTTTTCTGGATCCAACTTGCGTTTTGTGGATCCAGTCTGCGTTTTTTGGATCTAATCTGCGCTTTCTGGATCCAATCTGCGTTTCATGAAAACGCTTCCCCTGCTCCAGATTTCACCATAACTGATTCAAAACCACTATAAACTTCAAATTTACAGCGAAGAGTCAGAATTGAAGAATACAAAATGAGTTTCCGACAGTTTTAAAAAAGCAGATTAGATCGAGCGCTGGATCTAATATGCGCAGTCTGGATCTAATCTGCGTTTTCTGGATCTAATCTGCTAAACCATAAAAACGTTAATAACTTCTCAAAGAACCATTTTCTCGGAATATCCGATATACTGGGTGACTATACATGTCAAGACGAATATTTTGTGATACTTTTCATCCCGATACGAGGGTACAACTCTGGATCTAATCTGCGATTTCTTGATCTAATCTGCGATTTTTGGATCCAATCTGATTTGCCTTCTCTGAGCTCAGAGAAGGCAAATCAGATTGGATCCAAAAATCGCAGATTAGATCAAGAAATCGCAGATTAGATCCAGAGTTGTACCCTCGTATCGGGATGAAAAGTATCACAAAATATTCGTCTTGACATGTATAATCACCCAGTATATCGGATATTCCGGGAAAATGGTTCTTTGAGAAGTTATTAACGTTTTTATGATTTAGCAGATTAGATCCAGAAAACGCAGATTAGATCCAGACTGCGCATATTAGATCCAGCGCTCGATCTAATCTGCTTTTTTAAAACTGTCGGAAACTCATTTTGTATCCTTCAATTCTGACTCTTCGCTGTAAATTTGAAGTTTATAGTGGTTTTGAATCAGTTATGGTGAAATCTGGAGCAGGGGAAGCGTTTTCATGAAACGCAGATTGGATCCAGAAAGCGCAGATTAGATCCAAAAAACGCAGACTGGATCCACAAAACGCAAGTTGGATCCAGAAAACGCCGATTGGATCCAGAAAACGCAGGTTGAATCCGAGGTGGTACCCTTCGATCAGAGTGAAGAATATTTTCATCTCTTCACCTCGATAATATAGTATGCATCTAGGCACCCTCTGTATGAGTATTTCGATACTGACCATCGGAACACCTTGTTTAGAGATTGCAATTTTTTTATATGTAAGACTATAGTTTCTTACAGGGAAGATGTTCAAAATCTCTGTATTGACCTCAGCGTTATTCGGTTCCATGGTGTTTTTATGACTCGTTTTTTGCTCCTAGACATGTTATATAACATCTTATCACCCTGCGTATCACACCCTCTCATGACTATGACCTTTTGGATGTAAATCCCTGGTGCACGCCCATTGAGATCTTGCCCTGATCATTCCATGTCTCTGTGCAGACGCCGCGAGGTGTCTCACAGACCCCAACCTTGTCGACAAGAAAGGTTACCACAGACATGTTGAGACTTCATGACATATAAGCACCGTCAAGGCTTATTATGTTATAGTTATTTTTCGTCGTTACAGCTACACAGGAATTTTTTGTAGGGATAAGATGGAAAACTCTAAGTGGCTAGACTGCCCAGTGTACACTATATTCTCGACTAAATGTGACTTCACTGTACCAGCTGTCATGTACCAGCTAACCAAGGAACTTATTGTGTGGGACGTAGCAGCCTAGTAATTGAATATAATTGACTTCTGTATGTAAAAACTACGTAATAATTATTTTTTGATAAATTGGGAAGAAAACGAACAGTGCTTCACATGCAGCTTATTACTTATCTATACTCATTTTTTTAAAAAAAGCGATGTTTCCAGAACTAAAACATACACCAGTTACTTGAAGACTGTGAAAGTTTTACAAATTGTAGTTTTTTAAATACTGTGAATGTTTAGATTGTGAGTGTTCGAATATCACATCAAAACGTGATTTTATCAAGAAAATAAAAATAAAAATAACAAATTTTTGAACTGGCGCGCTAAAAACTGCAAATGGTGCATACATTTTTCAAACTTGTTTTTATTTTATTTTTTCATCTCCCATTCTTCTATTTCCACGTTATTGTATTTTCAAACGGAAAACTTTCTCTCAAAAATTATATTAATATTATGTTCGAATTTTGGTGTATCTCCATCAGTATTTTATAACTCTGACTAGACAAAAATCTCAAGTTTTCACAAAATTTTAGGCCATGGTTTGTTATATGAGGTAGACAAGAGTAGAAATAAATCTTCATTCCTTTTTGAGACTGCTAACTATTTTTCCAAAAAAATTCTCGTGGTTTTCGAAAGTTTTTCCTATTTTGATGTCCTCCATCCACCAATTTCCTTGTTCTGATAATTATTTCGTTTTTAGGATCTGATAAAACGAACGTGACGGGTTATGAACTACATCTTATCATCAGGACCGCATTTGATCGGTGAGTTTCTTTGCACTTACATTCTAGAAAATACCTTTATTGTTCTTTTCGAAGAGTTTCCATAAAGAAAAGAACTGATATATAAGAACAATCCGGTGTTTTCCAGTAAGGAAAGAAGTTGTTCTTACACGCTCTCATCGAAATTAATATCAACATTCAGACGGTTCCTAGCTTCGAAGACTGGCCTACGACTTCCGAAAAAGATGAGTCCCTGAAGAGGATCCAGAAAAGCAAATTAACCAGGTAATTTTTGGCAATCAATTTCTACGTAGTTCCGAACTTTGAAACATTAACTGTATTAGAGTGTCATCAGAATTTCCGGCAGTAATCAGAGTACATTAGTTGGGATATGTGTTACGCATAGGGATATCCTTGATGAGAGTGTTACGTAGATAAAACGAAGAGTGAAAATTTCATCTTTTCACCAGAGTTTGCCATCAGAACAGTAATTTTTGTGAAACGCGCGAAAATTTAATTTAGGGTGTGAGAAAAATAGCTCAAGTTGACATTTTGTTACATTATGTTGGCAATGTTCTTGATGTCATGACAAGAAGTTACTTAATTTCTCAATTGTGTTGATTTTCAAATTTCAGACAATGCACTGAAGCTACCACCACATCGGACGGCGTCAACCCTGGGCAACGCTCAGTGCCAAACCAGGACAACAGCGTCAGCCCAGAACAGCGGACCCGCAGCGTCAGCCTAAAACAGCGGAACCGCAGCTTCAGCCCAGAACAGGGGATCAGTAAAAGAAAATTTCAAATGCTAATCATTTTTCATTGTATTTATGAATAAATTTGTTTAACATACTGTATTTCAATGGATAAAGTTTCGAACCGGAAAACCAGGGCCGGATTCGTAAAAGTATGATTTGATCCAAGAATTGCAGATTCGAACCAGAAATCGCAGATTTGATCCAGAAATCGCGGACTGGATCCAAAAAACGCAGATTAGATCCAGAAAAATCCAGTTTAGGATGGTCCATCCCAATCTGCGATTTCTGGATCTAATCTGCGATTTTTGGATCCAATCTGATTTGCCTTCTCTGAGCACCGGCGTCGTGCTCGAAGGCAATTCACTTCTCAACTACCCTCCTTGCTTGGTTTCGCGTACGTGTTGTAGCTTTTTGGGAGGTCAATACAGCGGTTTTTGAGGACATTCAAAAAACGGTTTCTCGGCCCAGAATCCAAGAATCATAGAAATTTCAATGAATAAATAGGTTTTCAACTGTTTTCTATCATAAAAATATAGTCTAGCGAGGTGTAAAGTGATCTATGCACATGAAACCTACTTTTCACTCCGTTTTCAGCTCATAACTCTGAAACAAGGTCGACATAGCAGTTTTTGACACCGGTTCTATCATCTTCAGCGTATTTGAAAACCCTAGAACCCAGTCAGACCTTCCAATTTCGTGGGTTTTTGGTAGCATTCCCATGGTTTGGTTGGGAGGACAATTTTGTGAAGAGCCTATAGTCTCGGAAACGCAAGTACTCTGTGAAATTGAGCATTTTATGGTGGGGAAACTTCTTCGCTCCCGTCTTCCTAGCACCGCGTGTCGTTTCGCTGCTAAAAACACACATTTAGTTCAAGTTTCACAATTTTTTTACTTTTGCAGCTCATTATCGTCAACAAGTTCGGAGAGACAGTCGTTTTCCATCAAAAGAAGTGAGCCAACCCTTTCCCGCCATTTTGTGTACATCGCCTTTCTTTCTGTGATCTAACCTTTCCCATTTTGTCAGTTTTCAGCGAATGAATTAAAAATATTTAATTTGTATACCCCAGAAAAAAACTTTATGAAGATATGATCTGCTGCAATTCTTCTATCTTGTCGTCCAGCCCTGTCTGAGCACCGGCGTGAAGATCCAGTAGCGCGTCACGGAGGTATTCTGAAGACCAACTTAATTGTGAAGAAAAGGAGAATTTCTCACCAGAATCACACAATAACTGCTTGTAGACACGGTTGCTGATCACCTTGTGAGACGTGCAGATGTCAGTGATGAGAGAGAGGAACTTCTTGACGACGTGCGATGAAATCTTCTCCAGAATTGCGTCGAACATTTCTTCCTCGCTGATTTCAGATTCTCCTAGAATTAAAAAAATGATTTCTAATATGAAAAGTCTTCTGAATTAACCTTAAAAATTCAAATTATCTATAAGTTTTCATACTTAAGTGAATTCATCAGAATAAAAATAATAGAATCATTCTCAATATAATTCAGTTCAAACAAAAATTGACCAAGTACCAAAATCCTTTCGGAACCATATTTTCCGAGTGCGGTATTCTGTATTCTACGCCATATCAAATAAAATTTCATGAACAAAAAATCACCTTCACTGGAGAAGTGCTTGATAACCGCTTTCCTTGCGTTCTCATTCGCTAGACACTCTTCCCATATACGGAGAAGGTTGAGGAAGCTCTGGGTCACAGTAACGACAAACTCGTGCGGAGACGTTATCGATGGTTCATAGGCAGATCCCTCTTCGCCTTCGATTATTGACAGCTGTAATGTGATCATGATTTTATCATCTACATTTCATGTCGGGTTATTTTTGAAGGTTTTCATACTCAATTCTGAAGGACACCACGTGAGAGAGAGAGGAGGGTAGAGAGTGCCTGACAAACATAGACATTCTTTGGACTTTTTGTGAGTTTACGATCGCCCCTTTCTTCATTTTGTGAAGTTAGAGAGTGTGTACAATCGATAGAGGCAGCCGTGCGACGAGAGAGTACGTGAAGTAAAGAGCGCGCAGAGCATCCACCACATTTTACAGGTTAGAAGAAACTTTCGTACTGTCTTTTTAGTCGATCAACTTCCGGTATTCGATTTTCATCAGAAAAAAACGCTATTTTTGTGTTAATCGTTTCAGAAATCGAGCCACTCTTGAATTTTACCTGTTCCAAGTCAATAACCTTTATCATTCTGAGGACGTAAAACCGAGTAGTTATTGTAGATACGCTTAATTCGGTTCGACTATTTGAGTTTTATATCAAACGGTTCTATGTATTCCATTAGTTTCAAGAGTCTCTATAATTCTATTCTTTCAAAATTTCATGTTAACTCTTGAAGCCGTAAATAGTGACGGCATTCTTATCTGAATTAACATTCCATTGTCTTACGTTACTTTTACAACCCTTTATCGGGAGGTATTTAAGAGAAAATGCTCAAGATCATGGTAGTTATATTAGCCCCCTACCATACGTTTCAACCACCAAATAATACGGTTATCATTTGAGATACACCTGCTGTAAGGTGATCACAACGCGTCAAAAAGAATAAAACATAATTCACCTCTTGCTAAAACGCTCCTACACCGTATCTTACAGTATCCCTGTGGATATTTCTAAATTCTATATTCCATCTCTTCAACTAGGATAGCTCGGTATTCTACAGTATCCTTGATCACAGTGGATCAAACGGAATAAACCATATTTCACCTCTCGCGAGCTTATACGCTCCTCTAACATACTACCGTATCCTACAGTAAACCTGTATGTTTTCTATATTTCACCTCAAACAACATGAAGGTCTTAGCCAATACAATATCCTACATTACCTTTGCTAGAGTCTTATCATCTACTACCGTATCCAATTTCGAGAATGAATTCACCACATGGTTTGATGTAGTAGACACCATCGCAAACCACACTTTATGATAAGAACAATTTTCAACAATGGAGCACGAATACACTTTTCTATGACCTTGGGAAATTCTCTAAACCTCCTACCTCTGTGGGTGTGCTAGACACGAGAGACATAGAGAGCGAATAGGGTACAAGTTGTTGCATGACAGGGTAACTTCTCAGAAGGTTGAAGAGTTGTTAAATTTCTGTCTTTTCGATGAAAACTTCCCAAAAACAAGTTCAATCTTGATCTGATCAGTTCTTAAACTTGGTCCTCTCAGGAGTCGAAATACGATCGTTTTAAAAGTCAGGGAATTTCACGATCGTTTTCATAAATTCTTGTGAAAACAACCGAGAATAACTGAGAACAATCGTATTACGACCCCTGAGCTGACGCGTAAATCCAAAATTACATGTTCAATCTACAAGTTTTACTGTCGATCTAGTTATTCATAATCTTCAAGTTGAAAAAACCCCTTATCTGAAAGGAACCTGCGGAATCTCATCTCTTTCTCAATGAGTACTTCACAGTATGAAACTGGATATAGACATTTCAATTTTCTCGATTTTTTTTTGACATTTTTCATGTAAAGTATCGGACAAAATCTTTTGTGGTTCAAACAACAGGTATCATAGTTTCCGATTACAGAAATTTTGGTTTTTAAGAGAAAAATTCCTCCCCTTTGACTTTCATCATTTTAACTCCCTATAAGTGGTTCTAACTTTGTAGACTGTCATACCAAAAGTGCAGATTGTTTTATGAAGTTTGATAAGAGATGTGTCCTGAAAAAAACACATAAGACTCTGTCCGATACTGTAGAAACTCTTAAAATCCAACTTCATGGTCCCGGGGGTTAGAGCATCGCAAGGGAGGCGTTATCTGGATTACACCAATGGTAGTAAATCATTCTCGTCTTGCGGGGGCCGCACACTCGCATAGTCACATGACTCTTTTGCTATACTACTATTCCTAGTGTCTTCACCTTAAAATTAGATGATCACTCTCGTTCAGATAATGACAAGTCATTATCTGAACACGGTGTTCTTATTGTGTTCTGCCCAGTATTATCTAACCCAGATAATTACTATGGAAAAGCATTTTCCATACAAATTCTCCTTACCCCTTCCCCATATCAACTACCGACTACAAGGCTCCAGTACTTTCTGGGGCGCCGACAGTATCATTTCCTGGACTGTTTTCTGCCCTGTGATCGCCCTAAAGAAAGATTCTGGGTCGTAACTTCCTGACGTGGTTGAGATGCACCTCTTGCCGCCGAAGCTCGCGTCTGCCGTTGGTACAGGCTCTCTCGTTACCAAACTTCGAAAAGGTCCAGAGCTGTCTGCGGTCTCTCACTTTTTCTTCCTCTCACGTGGTAGCGGAAACATGGAATTTTTGAGCAGGGTCTAGTCGTTCGCTACTTCGATTGAACCGTTACACATCACATGAATGGCCAAGAAAAAATATGAGAGAATCAACTGCTTCATCACTCTATTCTACTCTACACTAGGAATGGGCAAATCGCCAGTCCTTGGCGAGCGATTGACTATTCAATTGGCGACACTCAGTCATCTGAACGACACCATCTTCAACGTCGAGAAGGCTCAGGAAGCGCAACTCCAGGCGGTCGCCAATCGTTAGTCTATGACCGGCGATTTGCCCATCCCAACTCTACACATTTCAATCGGATCTCTCAAACTTCCCTTTTCAACCATCGGAAGGATTTGCTGCTAAATGGTATAAATACGCCTATTATCATGTTTTCGAATCTAATTGTCATCCCCCTTCTGTATAATACAGTAGATGTCCGACTTCTGACATCACAGAAGAATACATGATACATACAGTAAGAAACCTCTAATTATCAACTACCAGGATAAATATTTTGGACATTACACTGTATGCACATTACGTATGACCCAATACACTTTACAGTATGGCCGACAGAAACCGTCTAATATCACTTATACACCACTTAAGTGCGATGACTATGCTCACGCCAATGCTCGCGTGTCTACAATGGCTCATCATCATCTTCTCACTTCCAACTCTCAATCTACAAAAGTCGAGCTGTTGGTGTAGTGGTCTAAGCGACTGGAGCGGCGAGCTCCTGGGAGCAATCTAACTCATGGATCCTTCAAATCCAAAATTAACTCGGCTACAACTACACCTTCCTATAGACAATAAAAGGATCTAGAACCTCAGGTAATATTTACTCTTTCAAACTGCTGCGAATCCTTCGCCATCACCTATCTTCGAGCTTCACTAACTTCCTTTCATTATTTCTCAACTTCTACGACTGCAACAAGTTCGCGAGAAAATTTCCTCCTGGACAGCTAGGATTAAGAATCAAGAAGACTACCATTTCAGCAGTTTCAAAAGTGATCTTGTATGAAGAAGACGAAAAACAGAATTAAACTGGATTTTTTCATTTAATTAGGTTCAACCAGCACTGATTTTGCTGATTTTTCGAAATAACCCCACCAAACCGCTCAGGAACAAGAATAACCTCTTAAATTCTCCCAACCACACCGAAAAGATTGTATACATTAAGCCAGATGTCATTTCTCTTTTCGGCTCGATGACCTTCAATCATCACAATCGCATAAGTCTCACCCCTTCGTTCGGCATCTGGCTGGTGATGGATCGGTACGATGCTCTCACTGCGTCCTTCACACGGTCTGATGCCCACTTCTTCGCCGTTTTCACGTCAGAATCCGCTGAAAACTTGATTTGTAATTTTTTGAAACCCCGATCATCTGTTTTCTTGGTTTTCTCAGCGAAAAACGTCCGGAGATCTTTCAATAGAAAAAAATGGAGCTCACACTGTAAAAAATGAGCGTATTGAGTCGAATTTTTGCAGTATTTTGAAATTCGGTAAATTTGCAGAAATTGTTTTCACATTTTTGACCGAACAAGAAACATATCGAGCTAAAATTCCATACTCTACCGTATCCAAGCGTATTCTGACATCGTCATAATGTAAATTTCATCAATACGACTTCAAACTGAGAAAATTTGAAAAAAAAAACAGTTTATCGGGGTTTTCAAACTAAAAAAAAACTAGGAAATATTGATTCAAGAATATCATTAAAATCAATTTTTCTTGTCAAAATTTCACTTCTTTTCAGTTATCCTAGGATTATTTTCAATCACTTCAATATCCCTTTTTATGTACAAAACCTCACCCTGCGACGATATCTGCTTTGAGTAGACTTCTATAACCGAATGAAGCTGACCAGCAAGCGGAATCCTCTCCAAAAAGTCTTCCCATCTGTTTTGCCGTTTTCCTGGCACTTGGCCAGATTCCATTCGTGACAAACGGGTGACGTAGTCGGCGAAGATCGGCTTGAAGATTCTTTCGATGATCGCTTCGCTGTTGGCGTGAGCGTAGATCGTAGACAAGCTCGCCGAAACTTCTCTTAGAAGAACGCCGAATTTCTCGAGATTCAACGCGACTTCGTCCAGTTTTGCCTGAAAAACGGAATGTCCCTTCTAGTTTTCAAAATTGTACTGTTATCTACTTCCAAAAGCATTCGGCTTCGGTATTTTCCACCTTTTTTCAGTCGAAAAATGTTTTTTTTAAACTTTTCACTGTACATTAATGAAAAATTCACAATCAGAACACTGAAAAAAATGAAAAGTTGTGTGTTTAAAAGTTATTTCATTCGAAAAATGACAAAAAAAAAGCATACCGACTCCGAATGTCTCTCCCTACTTATGAGTCCTCTGTGAAACTTATATTTTTGAAAATAAAAAAGGAATTTTTCAAATTCAGAAATCTCACATAATTGTACGGCGGTGGTTCAACTGACGCCTTCACATAGTCTGACAGTGGATGGGCGGCACACTCCAGAAGACCTTCCACTACGATTCTTCTTCTCTTCTCCGTGGAGTCGTCTAGCGCTGTGGTTTTAACGAGCTGAAGGGAAATGGCTATCACGGATAACGGTAAGCAATTACATTTTTGAAATGATCGAATGGTGTGAAGCTCGACGTCTGTTCCATATGGTACTGTATCGATTCGGACAGCCGTTCGTTCTTCAAGAATGCCTTCCATGATGACAGCACTAGTTCATCTGCTTCTTCGGTTGTTACGAACTTCGAGAGGAGCCTGAGAAATATTTTTAATTCGGTTTTTTTACGATAAAAAAACTCCATAAAAATTTGTCCAAGACTTTTTTCTGCACAATCTACCATATTTTTTAAAGGAAAATTTTCTTTCCGGTTTTTTGACAACAAAAAATATGTAGAAAACATGTGCGAAATAATTTCCACCCAATGGAGCACGAATACGCTTTTCTATGACCCCTGGGAATTCTCTAAACCTCCTACCTCTGTGGGTGTGCTAGACACGAGAGACATAGAGAGAGAATGGGGCGCAAGTTCTTGCATGACAGGATAACTTCTCAGAAGGTTATAGAATTCAAATTCAACTTTTCTTGGATTTGAAGAGAAAAAACTAACGTGGAATGGTCACAGTACGATTTAGTTGCGTCTCTGACAAAGTCTTGGATGAAGTCACGCAGAGTTTCCGCCGATGATCTTTGCTGACTGACAATTTGGTTGAGTTGTTGTTCTAGATGACGTTGGAAGAGACGGTAGAAGTCTGGAAACATTTTCTTTGAGAACTCCAAGTCACAAACGGTACACTGCGGCAAATGCAGTTGAAAAAAGTAAGAAAAGAAAATCAATAGAGTAGATCGAATTTCAGTTACTGTAGTTCAAAAAATTTTACTTTTTTCGTCCCAGATTCAAAATTCGTAACGTAAAATGTTTGAAGTAGGTAAAACTATGCAAAGCGGTTTTATTGTCTTATGCCTTTGCCGAGGTGTGCACGGGGTGTGCCTATTTTTTCAACTGAAAACCAACCATTAACAACTCCAAGTGTCTTGTAAGCATCGAAAATATCATCCAAGCCATTTTCCACAGTAAACTTCAATCCGAACTCAGTCCCCTTCCATGTAAGGAATCGGTCGCACGTCTGATGATAGGACTCCATGTCGAAGCGTGGTTCAGCTCCAAACTGGGAAATTTGATTTAAGCAATATCAAAACGAATATGATACCGATTTGATAACTTCAACATTTTCCTTAATCGATACTAGAGTTGGCAGAAGAGTGTCATCAATTGTTCGTTCAGACAACTTCCATGGCTTTTCGACAGTATCGAATACTTCTCTGGCCTAAAAATGGTTTTTTCAAAAAAAATTGAGAAAAAACACCTGGAATAACTGATTGAGACGCTGAAGATTTTTCTTGGCACTGTCAAGTTTGACTAAATGTTCCTCGTGTGGTGCATATCTAGTGGAGCAAATTGAAATATTTTCTTGTAAGCATCTTCCTAGTGATGAGATGTCCGATTCAATTCTGAATTTTGAAAAATTAACCATTTACAATTAAAAATTTCAAATTACCTTGTTTCCAACCGTGTCATCTGCTTTAAAGTTGCATCAGCGGATGATTTTACAACTAAAAGTGCCCTGTTCAACTCAGACGACACTTTCTTGCATTGTTCCGGAGTATATGAGAAGAATGAAGGGTCTATTTCAGAATCCAGCTTCATCTGTAACATCTCATCTGATATTCCACGAAGAAAAGACGAAATGAAAGAGCGAAATAAAATGAAAAAGAAATTGCCACGAAATGCGCGTGAGAAAAAGAACGTAAAATGTGCAAACAGCTGTCATAATTTCACACACGAACTTTTATCATCTGTTTCCTCTTTTTCGACTTCTCTCATTATCAAGGTAGTTTGTTGCAATAAAACAGATAGAATAATTTCTAATGCATGTATTTCAGGTATGGCAGTGATGTTCAGCAATTCGAAGTCGTCTATTCCGACGAACGGACACATTATCGAGTTTAAAGTAAGTTTTTTGCTAGAATATTTTTTGTAGTAGGAATCGGGTGTCAATAAGTGTGAAAATCAAACTATGGTCAAAGTTATAAGAGTGGAATCTGGAAGCACAAGATCTGGTCAACCATTCGTTTTGCAATTTTTTCGTTTGGTGTAGTTCAATATTTCAGGCCGGCCGTACCGTACTCGAACCTGGAAGTGCCGAATCGAAGAAAAGAGTCGTGCCAGAAAACAAGAAAGGACTCGTTTATGTTAAACAAAGTAACGATCAACTAATTCATTTTTGTTGGAAGGACCGTGAGACTGGAGCTTTGGTCGACGTTTGTAAGCTTTCAAGAACGTTTCTCATAACTTTTTTCAGGATCTCATCATCTTCCCAGGAGACACAGACTTTAAAGAAGTGAAGGAATGTGTTGACGGAAAGGTCTACATGCTCAAGTTCAAAACTTCCAAGGACATGCGTCTCTACTGGCTTCAAGAAGGTGGTTCTGAGATCGAGAAGGATCTTGTGCAGAAGGTTTTGAAGTACAAAGGTGGATTTCAATAGATATTTAAGGTCACTGATGCTCTGAACAAGCCACCACCAACAAGGACTCCAGCTCGAGGTGGAGCCTCGGAAAGACTTATCAACTTCCCGTCTGGACTGAATGTTGGATCTGATGTATGTTTTTTTTTCGATATTTGATTGGGAAATACTTCTTTTTAATTGATCCAGAAAACAATATCTCTATAACACTGGTGTTCAGGACTTCAGCGGTGCCCTGGGTAACTTGGACCATCAACAACTTCTTTCTCTTCTACAGACATTCGGAGGAAACGGAGTAGACGTTTCTCTTACTGGTGATGCTACAACGGGTGAAGCTCAAGCTGAAACGAGCAGTAGTGAGTGATTTCTCCATTATTTTTTGCATCAATTCCACATTCCAGCTCCACAGCCAGATGGACAAGCTGTGAAGCTTCAAAATGACCTGTCGAAAATTCTGAGCAATCTGAACAAGACACCAAAAAAGCAAGCTCTGGCGTCGTTGGCCGATGCCATCGCCAACACTACAGTTCAAGAGACGTCAAAAAATCATGGAGGTGGGTTGTTTTTTTCCCACTGTTCAATAAAAGACGGCTTCACGGCACTGTTTTAAATAGAAACGAATAATTTCGGAATAGTCACTTTAAGGAATAATACGAGATTACACATTTTCGTAGCACAGGCGGTCCGAGCTTTGCCACGCAAGTTGTTTGTTCTGAACGTGCAATGAATGAAAAGAATATCTTCTTCATCATACTTTTGACTTAACATTCGCGCAAAAAGCACTCGTGACCTATCACAAAAACGTTTCCGTCGATCATAAAGTGATCCTGGGTCCAATGATGTACATTTTTCTCGATTCGCAAGAAGCCACGCCCCATTGAAGCGAAAAATATAAAAGGCGAGTTTTGACAGCCAGTGGTGAGGGTGAACAGTGAGCGAGGCGAGACCCTAATGGACGCTGATTCATCTATGACGCATCTAAATCTACATCGATCACCATTCCTCTGCCACTACCATCGTCTTTTTGCACCCACAATTCTCTAATTACAGATCGCCTCAAGCCACTGATCGCAACGACTGAGAACCCAGCTGATACGGAGCTGGAAGAGACCCTGAGAACACCACAGCTGAGACAGGTAAGCTATAGATTTCTTTTCAAACGTCGTTAGATACCTATCGTAGCCTTCTATCGAAATCGTCTCCATTTCTTCAGAAAGTGTGAGAATTGCATTTTCTATTGTTCGAATTTCTGTTCTAACCACTTCTCACTTCCGTAGTATCTCAAAAACTAGCTGTTGAACCTTCGCTGCGCTCAGGCGTTTTGCGTGTTTTTTTCGGATGGTCGTATTCTTTGCTATCGATAAACTTAAACGCAGAAAATAATTTTTCTCATGGAATCTACTTTCTATCCATGTTTTCTGTTCCAGGCTATGCCCCTGGGTTCACCGGCGAAGGGCAAATTTTTCTACTCCCGGGGGCTTCGCCCCCTGGGAGACCAAGTGCAAAAAAAATTTCTACTCCCGGGGGCTTCGCCCCCTGGGAGACCAAGTACACAAAAATTTTCCACTCCCGGGGGGCTTTGCCCCCCGGGAGACCAAACGCACGTATTTTTACGTCTAAACTTTTCAGAAAGGAAAAGAATACATACACTTGTAGAGCCAAGAGAAAAAACAAAAGAAAATGAACGAACAGGAATTACTATTATAAAACGCACGTGTAACAAAAAATGTTTGTATGTTTTCTTATATATATATATATCTGTCGGGGTATTTGTCTGACTATAAATGTGTGAATAACTTTTTTCGGGATAGATATTTCCGGTTGAAATTTTGGCACGAGATAGCGAAAATTACGTATACTTTGCCCGAACTTATTCGAGAATCCTACCTATCACGATACTGTAGTTATGACCTAATTAGTGCAAATTGGGGTCAATTTTCACGTGTCACGTACACCATGTTCAACATGTTTCGAAAATGTGTTTCCAAAGCGCAGTGGCAGAGAAGTCGATTACAAAACTAATCGAAGCCCGATCCTTTCCTGTCTGATCACTTTTCTTTTGCTTTTTGTCTAACCGTACAAGTGTAACCTTCTGCTCTATAAAAAGTTTTAGCGATAAAAATTCCGTGAAAAAATATTTTCATGCGCTCTGTCTCCCAGGGGGCGAAGCCCCCGGGAGTAGAAGAATATTTTTGTGCTGTTGGTCTCCCAGGGGGCGAAGCCCCCGGGAGTAGAAAAATTTATCGTTCTCGGGGAAACCCAAGGGCGGAGCCCTCTGGAAGAGGAAAACTTGAAAGAAAGTTACTAACTAATACCAGATGAATTATTTCCTGCGCTTGAGTTTACCGATAGCAAAGAGTACGAGCATCCAAAAAAACACGCGAAACGCCTGAGCGCAGCGAAGGTTCAACAGCTAGTTGATCAATCATCGGACAGTTTTGTAATCGACATCTCTGCCACTGCGCTTTGAAAACACGTGTTCGACACTTGTTGAACATGGCATACTTAACACGTGAAAATTGACCCCAATTTGCACTAATTCGGTCATAACTACAGTATCGTAATAGGTAGAATTCTCGAATAAGTTCGGGCAAAGTATACGTAATTTTCGCTATCTCGTGCCAAAATTTCAACCGGAAATATCTATCCCGAAAAAAGTTATTCACACATTTATAGTCAGACAAATACCCCGACAGATATATATATATATAAGAAAACATACAAACATTTTTTGTTACACGTGCGTTTTATAATAGTAATGGAAAGGTGTGTGAAGAGAGATAAATTCTACCATCTAACTTCAGTTTCACTTCCAGAGCATTTAGTCATTGTATTTTTCGAACCTATAGATTTTATGATTTCATCCAATTCTTAGGTGTTTTATTAGTTTTCGATAAGTCTTGTAGAAAAAAATTATATGGACCCCTGCCGTACCACTTGTACTTCGAACCTTCCCCAAGCCTAGAAAGTAGAACGTCCGCCTTTCTCTTACAAGTTACCGCTTCCCACAGTAGCTTCTCACGATAACAACCGTATCTAGGAGCTTATCTCAAAGAGGTCATTCGTAAATGAACTCATAATTTCTGATAATAGTTCTCCCTGACCTGTTATCTCTGTCTATTATGTGTTTCCTCTGCAGTGCGCGTCTCCTTTGGTAATGAGAAAACATTCATTGTATAGCCTGTGACTCCAGGTCACACTTCCTGCTCCTGTATCCCCTTCAGACTTCCGAATATAGACTTCTGATCGTCTCCGAATGTAGTAAAAGGTATTAAGACAGTTCCGGATGTTGAATGCAGTAATAATCTACCAAATAATGCACTAGTTCCTTTGTTCTATCCGAATGCACTCAACTTTATGATACTCATTCTAGATTCTCTCATTACCTCTTCCTCATTAATACTGACGTTACCGCGTTTATGACACGAACGGACCACAAAACAGACACGTTTTTCATTAATCTTGTGAGCGCTGAAAACAGTGATGCACTTTAGCCGTTCGGCATAGTGTAATAACTCGCGGTGCGTGGGCGCCCCCAGCATTGTTTTGGCTCAAGCACGAGAGTTCAATACAGTTTACGAAGCGCAGGGTTGCAAGATGTTCACTTGCCTCATTGATATGCAATAAATCGTCTTTTTGCACCGTCGTGAGCTGCTCTGGCTACTATTTAAGATTCTGATATGTGCCCAGTTGGAGGTTTGCTATCAGCGCCTCTCTTCTCTTCCCCGTTCTGGTTGCATGTAGAAACTTTGAACATTTGACAGTAGTTCTGTAGAACGTCTTGGAACTCGTCTAGTACATACTGTAGTGTCTTTCCCATCTGTCATAGTCACTACAGTAGAGTAGGACCCCTACACATCTCCCTGCTTACTGCTTAGACGTGAACGAACTCTAACCACTCCACACCATGTCACACTGTCTCGCCTTCTCCTCTGCGTCTTGGCCCCGCGTACCCCGGCACCCCTCGCAGGAACTACAGTAACTCGCAAATTTTACTTTTAATTTTTGTGTGGACTTCTCGTCCTTTCTGTTATGAAACGCTTGAAACTGAAAGAATCATAAGTTTTCTTCTCAAGTTTTTTTTCTATTTTCATACCGAACGAAATTCAGATGAGTGAACTACTTTGATGTGATAAAATGTGAATTCCGCTAGAAACATTGGGAATCAAAAAAGCAAAGCTTGAAATCAAGCGGGTTAGGGTAAAATTCAACATATTCACCAATAATTCATTATACGCAATATGATTACTCAAAAACTACAATAGAAGGTATGCGTAAAATGGGTTCGTTCACAACACGAGCAGATTGAAGGATGATTGGGATGTTGGAAGTGTAGAAGAGCTTGATTGGGTAGCTGCTGCACAGTCCACTTTATCAGGTAGACTTGATTGGAAGGTCGACGCGGAATATCTGTAAATGTAAATTGATGCAACTTAGTAAATAAAGTTAATACGAAAAAGTGTACTGAATCGTTTTTATTAAGAATCATTTTTTTCATTTATCTTTGTCTACACCTCAAATTTTAGGCTTAGGTAAGGTTCAAAGCACTAGTTAGGTACGATGATAAGATTTGATCAAAGTTTAAACTTGATTATCACAAAAATTTTTTTCACCTTGTAAGCCCTCCTTGAGGAAATGATTCTTAATAGAAACGATTCAGTACACTTTTTCGTATTAAGTAGTAAATAACGCCTAAAAAAGAGATCATTGAGATGAGTTATCCTTTGAAAAAAACGGAACACTTCTTACAATAAATACCGAATTTTCCGTGAAGTAAAATTTGAGAAGAAAGATCTCATAAGTTCTAATTACTCATTTTAGTATGTAGAATGAAAACTTACTTAGAAGTAGAGGACAACTGCAAAAACGAGACGGGTGGCCATCAGATTCATCAGATTTGGAAGGTTCTGGCAGTAGAAAGCCTCACGGAGAGCACGGATCTTGTCGCTTCTGATGGTCAAAAGGTGGAAGAGAGCAATGAAAGTCGATGATAACCTTTAAAAATTATGATATCACATTAGAAATTTATTAAATACCTGAGCTTTGTTCTTGACCGAGTTTATCAGAATGGAAATGACCCAACTCTGAACGCATCCTTTTTGATTGTCATCTTTTCTGAAAAATAAAATATTCGAAATCAACAGGAAAGAGAGAGTGAAATCATCCAGAAAAGCAAACCTGTTGCATACAAAGTCATAAAAAAGAGTGGAGAACAATAAGAAAATTTATTCAAACCTTTACACAAACACACTGATGTGAAAAACGAAAAATGTAATCATGAAAACAGAGTGAAATTGAATTAAAAAAAAAAAGAAATGCAGGTTTCGAATATATGGGTCTCGTTGCGAAGAGCGCGCTCGTAAATCGACAAGGACTTTTCCACTCTTTCTCTAGCACCCTCCACCTCAAACTCCCTCTCACGTGGCAGCGTAAACAGGGAGTTGTGCCCTATCCCATATTTATATTTATTGTAGATTTTTTAAATGCTAGTTGTTACCGTATAATACCTTTCGATGAATCTAGTGCATACTGTACGACCCTTAGCCGCCATAGGTCTCTCTAGCACAGACAGTATACATCATAGCAGATAGTTCAAAACATACTGTAAAACGTAGGCGGAGATGGTAGTGTATACGGTAAAATCACTTGCGGCTTGTCTACTACACACAGTAGAAAACATTTCAACAAGTACATTATATTCTCCTTCGGTTGGAACAGCCGATAGAACTTCTTGCAGCAAGTTTTGTACATCTGGTAGGAGACATTATAATAGACAGGTGTCTCATGTTGACGTGATAGAACATCTGTCTGTAAGACCCGATTCAAAACATCATTCCCCTTTTGTAGTTCAGTTTTTCTGATCGAATGAAAGTACTCCTCACTTCCTCAAGGATCCTGTACACAAGTATTCAAAATATATATTTGTGTCGCTCTCAACAGCATTAAAAAAACTGTCCGACCACGTTTTGTACATATAAAATCCAACATATCTCTATTCTGATGATCTCAAAAATTTATTCAGAAAAAATGAACATGACTAATAGGTATTACTCAGGCTGCCGACTCCTTCGGAAATGCCCTCCAAACCGGCCAGCTTGGACCAGTCCTCGAACAATTTGGTGTCAGCGGTGGAGTCCTAGAAGCGGCGAACAAAGGAGGTTGGTCGGATAATCAGAATATCATTTCAGATAATAGGAAACGGATCTGAACTGTGTTGAATGAGTTGGACTACGGGGTTTTAATGCGTCCTGCATCTCTCCAATGGACAGACTCCACATCTTGAAACAAATCTTTCTTGGGGTTTCAGAACACTGATTTAATTAATAGAAAACAGATCGTTCGACATATTGGAATGTTTTTCATATGGTTTCAGATATTAGAAAACAGACAAAGTGAAAATGCAAATTCAATCAATAATAGAATTAACTTTGCTGGGGTATAACACATGATACATTTTTTCTTCTGGTGTGCGATAGTGGGTACCACTTTCAAGCCAAAATAGGCGTAACTGAACCTAAACTGACCAGTGCGCTGGTCCTAATCATTTCCAAATGCACAAAGAGGGTTATTCAAAGCGTCTCGGAACAAAAACTACTAGGTTTAAATTGAGTGCAAGACCTATCTAACAGTTTTCTTAGGTTCTATGAAAAACGTAAAACGAAATTCAGATTTGCTCGAGTTCGCCAAGCAGTTGACAGTCCAAGAATCCGGTCAACCGACACAATCTGGTGCTCCGGCTAGTCAACCACCAGTAAAAAAAGAGAGCGACGGTAAGTGTGGAGAGATATCCACGTCACGATGTGAAACAGTGATGGTCGAAGATCACCACAAATAATAAGTTCAGACGACGAGTCGAAGGAGCCAGAGCCGAAAAAGAGCCGCCCAGACCTTGAGGACATGGACGTGGATTAATTCTGAACTCTGAAAACATAATTTATTATTTTAGCCCTTGACTCGTCTCCTTCTCTCTTTCTTTCTTTCGCTTCTAAACACAATCATACGTCTCTCCCCAGTTCTTCTCTCATGCTCTCTCTCGTGCTTGCGTGATCCGGTATGAAAATTTATCGTGCGTGTTCTGTGTACAGTATAAATTATTGATTGACCTCTACGTGTACTCATTTTAACCCGAAAACTACAACGGTCTTTCATTACCGTCTGTGATATCTTTATCATAACCAACGCTCCATCTTCCCTTCATCTCATCTAACAACTGTTACAGAATGAACAAAGGCCAGCAAACAAGCAGCGGATATTCCGCACACAGTTATGCCCCAGTCGACCCTACGGAAAGCATGGATGATTATGTGAGTTGATTGAAAATTTAAAAAAAGTTGGTGTCTACAGTAACCCCGCATTTTGATCTACCGTGTTTCGCTTTATCGATTTTTCTTTTTTTTACGACAATTTGAAGGTATTTAGTAAATCGTTTCCCGTTTTTTCAAACGTTCATAACTTTACTCGGAACATCCCAATGACCTTGTTTTTAGGCTTAGGTTAAGCCTCAAGCTGAACAAAACTTAAACCGAGCCTAAAAAGAGGTGTTCATAGTAACGCACGCCACGTTTTTCACATTTGAAAAAAACGGGATGCGATTTACTAAATACCTACAACTAGATCATCTTGATTTAAAATCAGTTGCTTCATTGTGCTTTCAGTGCACTGACTCAAGTTTTTGTTCTCATCTGTTAATTTTGCAGTATCCTTACAACAATTACCCGTTGTACAATCCCGCACCGGAGCCGACAACATCACGGCCTAAAACACCGCCGCGAATCGATGTGAGTTTCGTGAAAAATGCGTATATTCAAGGCTGAGAAAAAAAGTAAACGTAAGAAGAAGAAGAAGTTAATTCAATTAACAAAGAAGAATAACTAGGCAACAGAATTAGTTAATATGACAATTTTCAGTATTCGAAGTGCTACAAGGATGCGGCTCCCTACATTCCCACTGCGATAGTGAGTTTTTGAACTGTTTTTCCCTCGTTTCAATGAAAAGTGTTCACTCTTATTCTCTGTTTCATTTTATGAACGTTTTTCTGCTTTAAAACAAAAGAAAGTTGAAAATCTTGACGAACACTTTTCTGTGGAACATAGTTAACATGCTTCTCCTCCAATTTTCATAAATTTAACACAAGCAAGCACATAGACGCACATTTTGGTTTGCCGTAACACGTCGGTGGTGGTGATAGTACACTGAATATGCTTGACTTACTCATCCCTTCAGTTTGAACTTTGTTGTTCCCGTCGCTATTGTGATGTGTTGTATTCCCGCTGAGTGCAGTACATACCAAGATTTTGATCCCTGCCCTGACTTCAGCCGTCCCAGCGCTCAATGGGTGCGAAGATATTGTCTATCCAAGCCAGAGAAGTCGTGTAAAGGCTCAGTACTTTGTACTGACAGAAATGACCGCGAGACAGTAGGGCCCGATCACCAGTCGAAATTTAACCTTAAATATTATCTTGGTGATCATTGACCTAATAGAGAATCCAAATGTGGCTATAAAAGTAGAGACTTTCTTGTCTCGCATAACGTATAAAATAGTGAGGAACTTTTAGTCGAAGGAACTTGTGTTTCCTGGTGTAAAAGTAGTGTAGTATCGTGGGAATTGTTTAGGTCTCACCCACAGTACTGATCGAAAAGGTTCGTGTCTTGCGTTTTCAAACTTGATACTTGAACAAGATGCTCTAAGGTACTCCGTATTGGATTTCAGGTTCAGTCAATTCATAATTAAAGTCTATGGGGAAACTTTCACCACGAGAATACCTTTGTTACTGCTATCATCAGTTTTAAAGATGAAAAAAGCAACTTTGCGATTTAGACAGATAGTTTATTGTCCGCAATTTTTCTCTGTCTGCTAAGTTCCTGAAGCTTGAATTTAGGGATACGCGCATTGTATATCTGACGTACATTCTCCAATATTCCTTGAATGAAAGGTCTTCTGTTGCAATAAATCTTAGGTCGCTTACTTTACCAACCCTGGATATATCTATGAACTAACAGGAGAGTGGCTGAAAAGCGTCAATTTGCAGATAACGTGCTAGTAAATATAAATGTGTGAAAGTAATGAAGGAGGAGAAGATAGTCAATGCGTACCATCTAACCATCTTTTTTCCATCAGGGTCAATCGATCAATGAAAGTGAACAGGAGAAGATGTCGAAACCGCGTCTTACTGCTGAACCGACTCCGACAACAGCAGCACCAACCCACCCACAACCTCTGCCAGTAGTAACACCAAAGACAGAACCGATCGACCCGACACCTTTGCCAATAATAGTACCCAAGAGTGAGCCGGTCGACCATCCACCTCCGTCACCATCAGCACCGACAACGCAGCCGATCCAGCAACCATCACCTCATCCACCAACACCACCAACACCACCACCACAGCAGCAAGCAACTTCTTCATCAGGAGCAGTGATCAAGGTTGAAACTTCTTCGCACCGTCTTATAGATCCCTCGGTCATAAAGAAAGAGGTGGAAGAATCCGACGATGGATTTCAGCTTCTGTATCATGTCTACGACCCCTTCGGGTTGAATGGAAAGCAGACAGAAGAGCAGAAAGAAATGAAACTGAGCGTTGACCCTGTTGTCGACCCACCAGCAGAGGTGGCACCATCTGCACCACCAACAGCATCGAAGTCACCTGGAAAGGACGGTTATGGTCAAGTAGTATCTCAATCAGTAGCGCCCAGCTCGAGTGGAACTCAAAGTCAGTACACAGAAAACAGAAACCCGGTACAGAGGTCATCTCCACATACAGCGGAAGCACCGAAGAAAAAACAGCTTGTTGCGCCTCCATTGCCGCTGAAAAAGAAGATTAAGCCGATGAATCCACGACCAGCTGCATCACTATCACCTCCTCCACTTCCTCCACCACAACCATCACCACCAAAACCAGCGACACCTTCATCAGATGGAAAGAAAGGAGAACCAGACCCTACTGAAAAATTCCAACGTTTTCTTAACGAACAGAAAAGGCTGCTCGCACGCCAGGGACGGGGGTTAGAAGACCTGTGTGGAGGGTCGTCGCGTAAATTCAAGAAGCGCATGACTCCATCAACGGCAACAGAAGAACGACCTGGACATGTATGGCAAAGCCGTACGTCGTCGACACACTCTGGACGCTCTCCGTACGAAGGTTCACTCAGCAAGTCGCAAGCCTTAACTTCGCCGACGAGCTCAGGACGCTCTTCACATGATAGCTCTTTCACGAAGAAGGACCCCCGGACGTCGCCCACGGACTCACTCAATGGTAAAAGATCCCAACCAGTAGCAGCCGCTCCCATCAACACGAAGAAACCACGTATGTCGGGATCGTCAAGCGGCGGTGAATCATCGTCTCTTTCGCCACAGTGCAGAACAACAAAAAGTAAGCAACAATCCATGGGTTTATCAACAGAAGAACATTCAGACAAGGAGAACCGGCCTGCCGAACGGCTCTCGAACTACCAGCAGAAGCATCGCTTGCCGGCGATGGATCAGCTCAAACCTTTGGGTAAGAGTACGCAATCGATGAGATCATCCCAACAAAAGGCCCGTGTGGATTTGCCCTCCGATGAGGAGATTTTCCTTCGTAAAAGAAGAAACAGCTCGACACCACCGCAGTCACCACTAAGGCGAACGAACCAGAAGGTAACTGAATTGTTAAAGAGCGTGGGGTACCGTTTAAACTGGCTTGAACTTTTGAATCGCGCAACTCGGGGTGTACAATAAAGAAACAAGCAAACTTGAAACATCTGAATTTTGAATTTCATAAGCGCGACGGTTATGCGGCGCGGAGCTCTGTGCCGTCAAAATTTACCAGAATACTCCGGTAGGTGTGAAAAGAAAGCAAGAACAGGTTTTAGACTTCAACTTGCTGCAAACGACAATTCTGATGAGGGAACGGTATGACTATAACCATACAAAATATATATTCGAGAATGAAATTGGTGCATGAGGAACGGTGATTGATGGATAATTCGTTGTGATCTATCCCCCTACTTCTTCTACCCAAAAACCTTTCACAACCTAGCTTCTTTACGTTCGCACAATCGCACTGTCTATAGGAAGGGAAGATTTTATACGAAAAAGTAGACTGAATCATGAATCTTTTTTCATTTATCTCTGTGGACACCTCAAATTTTAGGCTTAGGTAAGGTTCAAAGCACTAGTTAGGAACAAAGCTAAGATTTGATCAAAGTTTAAACTTGATTGCCACAAAAAATTTTGCACCTTGTAAGGAACTGATTCATGATTCGATGATTCAGTCTAGTTTTTTGTTGTAAGTGAAATTCATGCAACTCTAGCGTAGACAATGTTGAACTGAAAATGCCACGTGAATGCTTCGAACAGTTCAATGTTCATTGAAGTTTACTCGAAGTACTTTTCTTCATATAGACAGTGTGACTTCATTATTATTTTATCATTTTGCTAACTAAAAACCATTGCCAACGCAACCAACTTTTCAAATTTATAGAAAAAGGACAAGGATACTTCGCTCAAGAGGAGGGTTCCTTCACCACAGCCTGTTCCAAAGGTTTGAAATGAAATTGAACTTTGATGACGTGGAATTTCCAGAAAAAAAAAGCACCAGAGTCAGCTCCATCAACCTCAAAGCCGTCGACGTCACATGGCGAGCCAGGACCGTCGAGACGTATCGCGCACTCGGTATGTTTTATATTTTTTTTATGTTCTGTTATCTCGGATCCGTTATAAGATTAAGTAACCTTTTCTGGATGAATAGTGTAGGCTGTAATGAAAAGGTTTGCAAAAATGGGAATTCCAGAATGCTCAAGCCCAAGCCCAAGCTGTCGAAGCAAAGAAGAAGCCCATGAGAGCAGTGGATTCTGTAGAATTCCGACTCAAGAAGCAGCAGGAAGATCATCAGCGCCGTCAACAACAGCCGTCATCATCGAAGCCAGTAAGTAGTTGCTTTTTCTGGTTTTTATAACTGTAACAGGAACAGAAAGTAGTTGGAATGTGGAAGAGAGAGAGAGAGAGAGAGAGAGAGAGAGAGAGCGTGCGCGAGAGAGAGTGAGAGCGAGAGAGAGAGAGAGGGATATAGAGAGAGAGCGTGCGAGAGAGAGAGAGAGGGATAGAGAGAGAGAGAGAGAGAGAGAGAGAGAGAGAGAGAGAGAGAGAGAGAGAGAGAGAGATAGTTATGAACAATACTGTTGAGTCAGAGTTAGTAGTGAAATCATTGCGAAAATATCAATAAGAACCCTATCGATACTCTTCCTGACTCACTGATAACAAGATCTGTTATTTTGGGGGAACACAAGATAGCGACTACTTCTCACCTTAGATAGTTCTCGACCCTGTTTGAATGAGCACAGTTAGGTTGGCACTGGTGCATTTAGGCTTCCTGGTTATATTAAAGTTCCGCGCGCTGCTGCACGGCATGGTTTTTACTAGGTAGTAGTTCTGATGAAAAATTGACGTTAGTTCTTCTCTTTATTCCTGGATACGAGCAGACATTAACTCACTACACATGATCAATGTAAGGATGACCTTTCAGAAACCGCCAACCATGGAATCTCGCTATAACAATGCGGATAATCGTATTGGATCGGTGCAAAAAGGCGAGCAAAGAGTTGCTCATAAAGTGGTGGGTAATTTTGCTTCTACTCTCGATGCACCAAAAACTATCACCAATGTCTTTCTCGCTGTATTAGAAGTCATGCGTTTTTCTATTTCTGATTTGACAATTTTTCAATGCAGAACAAAGCAAGCAGGAGTCCGTGTTTGAGAGAAAAGGAAGAACTGATTTTGTGCTACGGAGAATACTAAAATTGTAACATCTGATTGGTCTCCTAGGTTTTTGACAATGCTAGAAAATTTGTCAAAATTCATTGAATCGGAATTATTTTGTACTCAAAGGTTACAATTGAATAATGGTGAACCGGTGAAATCTTCTAGTTTTACCAATTTCTTTTTACCTGCTAACTGAAAAATCTCACTTTCAGAAGACCATCAAGCAAGAACCCGGACTGCAGAGTAAGAAACCACCCATGCCGCTGTCACACCCTTCGTCCAACAAGACGATTCCGCCTATCCAACGTCAGACAGTTGTCGAACAGCTCTTCAACCTGCTAATGACTATGGAAGCTCCAGATGCCCACAGTATTGTGAGTTCAGAGAAAAGCTGTTACCAGTGAGAGAGAGATAGAGAAAAGAAGGGAGAGAGAGAGAGAGAATACTTGATTGTAGGCTCAACAAGAAGAGCTGGCGGTGTACAAGAGAACGAACAGAAAAGACGGGTACATCGCAGCGTTCGGCCAGGTCAAGTCGAGATTGCGGAAGAAGTACACTGACGGCATATCCATCGTCAACCCAAATTGTATGTTTGTTGCATTTCAACCTGACTAATACTTGCCGATTTCAGCTCAAAGCTTCGACAAGATGGTCAACAAGCCGCTCGCGAATGCAACTGTGAGAGCTGGGAATGATGTGAGTTTTTCTCTATCTCTATATTCCTCTCTCTCTCTCTCTTTCTGTTATTTTTTTTCGCACTTGAATTTCGCTATTTCCAGAAGAGAGAAAAGTCGCCCAACGAAATGACTTGTGCAGAACTTCACAAAGCGATGGTGGACAAAAAACTAGTGGCAACGATCGAGCAGTTGGACGTTTCCGGATACCCTCTTCCCGACCCCGCCAGACCCAACCAAGTTGTCATCAAGGAGACGGAGTACGACAAGAACAAGAAGAAATGGGTCGACAGCAAGGGTGAGTTCTTCAAATAACTTGTGAAGTTTTTCATAGCCGAATCATCAGTAATCAGTTCTTAAAAGCGATTTCATTCGAATTGAGAAAATTCTATTTAAAAATGCAAAAAAACTTCGTCAGCACATGGAATAGAACTCATGACCTCTCGCTTTAAAAACAGAACCCATTCAGTTCAACAGAAACCCCATCATATTATTCATTGTGTATATCACAATCAAAACCAAGAAAACTAGACCGGGTTTCCGTTTTGGTTTTTTCACTTGTCCTGACTTGCGCACAGCGCTGCCTTACCATCTTTTGATGATAATGTTCATTAACAGTAATAAACAGAAGAAGACCAGATCAATGCCAGCAATAGCAAAGGTAGCTGGTTAAATTATCATAAATGAAGGCATAATAAGAGACAATTTCTAAGCATAAAGTTGCTACCTTTCAATGTCTTCTTTTTCATCCCTGGTGCTCCAAAAAGACTTTTCGTTCCCCGACACCCCAGAATGATTTTTGTTCACTTTTCAAAGTTGTATTTTTTACTATGATAACGTTTATTATCAATAAACAGAAGAAGACCAGACAAATGCCAGCAATGGCAAAGGTAGCTGGTTGAATTATCTTTAACAAAAGTATAATACGAGCAAATTTTTAAGCATGAAGTGACTACTAATTAGTATAGCGCATATCTGGTGTGACTTCAGTGTTCTCGAGTTGTTTCACGCGGTGTTTTTGAAGATTGTACAAAGATTATCACATAATTCTTTAATTTATCTCTTTTCAGACTTTGACCGTGTCTGCTGTCGTTGCCACAAAGTGTACAAGCTCGGGAAAACGGTGCACAAAGAGAAAGGGATTTGTCAGTTCCATGACCGTAAAAAGAAGTGGAATCCACGGGCAAAAGGTGAGTTTCACACTGTTTTCATGGTTATATTGAAATCTTGCGCTCAGGAGTTCATATGAACATAGTGAAAATTTCAATGTCACTTTTACCTCAAACCACCATACGAATTCATAGTTGAGACTGTTTAGGAATGTTTCATTAGGCTTTTTGAAGAATGAAATTTTAATGAGTTTATGGACTAAACAAATCAACTTAAATCGAGAAAAACAATTTAAAAAAATCTGTTTGAAGCTAGATTTGTATTAATTGTCCACTAAGAAGTAATATGTAAAGCAGCACTACAAGGCATTGTACATGAAAATTCGTCGAAAGTTGAAAATTTGAATTTTTTCAGGAGAGAAGAAGTACAAGTGTTGCGGACAAGATTGGGGTACTGATGGATGCATGCTTGCCGATGCGCACGTCTTCGAATCACAGTTTAAAGAAGACTTGGCAACATTCTTGCCAACCCCGAGGTCGACCGGCCCAGATGATCCAAGAAACACTAAGGTTGGATTTTTGACCGAAAACGCGGCTCAATTCACGATTTATGTTGAAATCCACTGAAAATGGCAGTATCTAGGCTAATTTTCTTGAAAATATGCCAATAGCGGTGCTCGAATCATTATTTTTGTGAAAACTACTAATTTTGAGAGCGTTCAAGAATGGATTTTGAAAAGTTTTTTTCTGGAAAATATTGAGGAAATCGGAAAGAATAAGATTTTGAATGAATAACTCTCGAAATGTTGAATCTAACTAATACCAGCTCATGTTTTATTTATTTCAAATAAAAAGTGTCAACTTATTCAGGTCTACGCGTTTGACTGTGAAATGGTCTACACGATGAGAGGAACAGCATTGGCAAGACTGACTGTGGTGGACATCAAGGGTGTAACAGTCTTGGACCAGTTGGTGAGACCCATCGGGCAGATTATCGACCCCAACACCAAGTTCTCTGGACTCACCATGGAGGATGTGTTGTCGGCGACGTGCAATCTGGAGCAGGTTGGTTTTTTATAGGAAGAATTGGTTAGAGAGAAAACATTCCACGAGCTTCTACCGCTAAAGATCGAGAAAGCGAGGGTATTTGATTGAGGCAGAATTGAATAGAAATGGAAATTTTATACGAAAAAGTAGACTGAATCGCGTATCATGAATCTTTTTTCGTTTATCAAATGGTCAAATGTTGGTTACTGTATCTGGCCAAAGAAAAACTACAGCTTTTTGTGTGAGTATGCCGAACTTCCCTCATGGTACCTTGGAAAATTGCGATCATACAGTAATCCAAGCAGCTTCTCGTGATTTAATACGAAAAAGTGTACTGAATCGTTTCTATCAAGAATCACTTTTTCATTTATCTTTGTCGACACCTCAAATTTTAGGCTTAGGTAAGGTTCAAAGCACTAGTTAGGAACAAAGCTAAGATTTGATCAAAGTTTAAACTTGATTGCCACAAAAAAAATTTGCACCTTGTAAGGAACTGATTCATGATTCGATGATTCAGTCTACTTTTTCGTATTAGGTAAAATCGAATAGATTAAATTTTTAAAGCTTGTGAATTCTACTCGTAGCGAATCAGTAAAAAATATTACCGACCAAGCCCGTTGAAGACAGAGGGTCATGAGTGAGAACGGTCAAACTGAAAATCCATGGGGACACGAGGTTGGGATCGAACCTTTTTCCCAAACAACAAGAGCGATGATTTTGACCACTACACCAAGCTGCAAATATTCTTAAGCAATTACCGAAAAATCGCTAAAATACCAAGTTTATCCACACAAATCCGACGTTTCCAGTGCCGAAGACAATTCTTCAAATTAATTAACGAGAAGACGATCCTGATTGGACACGGGCTGGAGAGCGATCTGAAAGCGATGCGGATGGTGCACATGAACGTCGTCGACACATCACTGATCTTCAAAACGACGGCGAATGGATTCAAGCGAGGGCTGAAGGACCTGTCCGCAGATCACTTGAAGAAGTCGATCCAAGATGATAATGATGGTATTTTTTCAATTTTTTGCTGTGAGAATGGCTAAATGATTTATTATTGTATTATGATTAAAATGATGAATGTAAGAAAGCTTTTGATTCTCATTTGGGAGAAAAATTTAAGAAATGAGAGGATAAATTAGAAATTGTGAAATGTATAATTAGAATGAAAATTTAAAAAAAATGGAATAATTACTCCGGAAAATAATAAATGGGATTTAAAGATTATGTCTGAATTGAAGTTCATTTATGTTCTTTATAGCACTTTTAAATGTGATTTATTACTATTCTTCACTTTTAAATGTCTAATCTTCAACTGACATTCGGTGTACGTTTGAATACTGTTTGAAGTCATCTCAGAAAAGTTAATACGAAAAAGTGTACTGAATCGTTTTTATTAAGAATCATTTTTTCATTTATCTTTGTCGACACCTCAAATTTTAGGCTTAGCTAAGGTTCAAAGCACTAGTTAGGTACGATGATAATATTTGATCAAAGTTTAAACTTGATTATCACAAAAAAACTTTTTCACCTTGTAAGCCCTCCTTGAGGAAATGATTCTTAATAGAAACGATTCAGTACACTTTTTCGTATTAAGTATCTCAGAAACGCCTCATATTTAAATGGAATTCAAAGGTGCCATAAAGAAATTTGAATGGTCTTTAAAGATTCTTGTGGCACCTTTAAATCACTTTTTTCCTGAGTATATTGATTTTAGTTTGAAGAGTAAGGATTTTATCGTTGAAACTG
This sequence comes from Caenorhabditis parvicauda, assembly GCA_963978915.1. Classification (NCBI taxonomy): domain Eukaryota; kingdom Metazoa; phylum Nematoda; class Chromadorea; order Rhabditida; family Rhabditidae; genus Caenorhabditis; species Caenorhabditis parvicauda. Next base: position 4,844,014 of record OZ022252.1, read on the forward strand.
ATTGTAAGGAAAAATATTCTTTCGATTTCGACTATGGGTCTTGAAAAAATTGATTTTTTTAAATATTAAAAAAAAGGCCGTCAATAAATTCCAATTTTCCAGCCAACGAAGGTCACGACTCTGCCGAAGACGCGAGAGCAGCGATGGAGTTGGTGTTGTACAAACTGAAGACTCCGGGTGTCTAAAAGACGAACTTCTTTCTCAAATTTGTGCTATGGCCTTTTTTGTTCTCATCCACTTTGTCCCATTAGCCATCACGGGTAGAATTGCACGGAAGTAGACCTTATGAAGAAAAATCGGAATTGAAAAAAAACGGTTGAAAGTAAACGATCCGTGCAGTTATAGTACTCCTGATATCCAGTAATGATTTATAAGAGTTATGAATTAGTTCTTAATAGAAATTTGTTACCCTACTTAATTGTTTTTTTAAATCTCCTATTGAAGCTTTCTCTTTCTCTTTAACTAATAAGGCTAATTGCGAATTCCACCCACCATTGTGTTTGGTGCTTGGTGCAGTTCGCAAAAGGCCAATTTTTGGTTCTGTGAACTTGGTGTGACCAAGTAGCAAATTGAAAATGGCCAACCTGATGGATATCACCATTACGCCACAGAAATGTAACCTAACCATCAATTCAGTGATAGAAACTATACTCTTATGGCCATTTTGTTTTTCAATAAATATCTGCTTGGATTTTGGTTTTACACGTCTTGTAGTGAGGGATCTTGATGGCCTGTAAATGTCTGTTTCATTATGTCTAGGAAGAAATTGCTGATACGGTTGTACTATGGTAAGGTTTAGTCTTAAAATGGAAAAGTTGGAGAAAATTGATTCTTTCCGTGGATGAAACGTAGAGTAACGGTAAATTTTGAGAAAAAAGGTTTGGAAGTGTTCTTTCACAACATTTAAAAGATTTATTTTTTTCTAGAAAATTAGAACCAATTGTTATTTATTTTCGAACAGGCTTCAAAAACTTGAGAATTTAATGTAAAGTTTCAACGTTTAGTATGACTGGACCGAAAACTCTTTCACACTATGTAAATTCATAAAAAGTTGCTCGATTTACCGAGAGAATTCTCACGTCAGGACACGATTGTCGATTAGAAACTGAAAAGTTCTTCAGAATGTCAAGACTGAAGAAAGTGGTGACCACAGTGTGGGAGCACAAGAAGAAATCAGCGTTTGGGGTGTTCCTGGCGTATCTTGGGGGCGATTGGGTGTACCGATATAATCAGTGAGATTTATTTATTAAAATATTTGAGAGTGGAGGTGAAATGAAATTAAAAGCTTTTAAAGAGGTAGAATTAAGAATGGGGAACATGTTTTTGAGAAAATGAAAATGAAGGCTCAATTTTTTCATGACGGGAGTAATTTGAATACAATATCGTTTAGGAATCCTGTAAATTTTGAATTTTCACCAGAAAAAACTTGGTTGCGGTAATTTTTGATCTTCTGTTTTATTGAAATAGGTAAGCTAAGATAAGTGTTGGGTTATTTTTTGAAGTTTCGATATTACTGTAGGAAGTAAAAAAAAATGTTTTTCAGAAACCAGAATATCCGAACTGCATACGCCAACTTGGCCCTGAAACATGGCGAACAGACCATTTCGCGTAAGATTTTCTTCATTTTTATCTATCTAAAAATAAACACAGCGCACGAAATCGAAAATATTCCATGAGTTGTACTTCCGCAAAGTTTTTATTGTACTCTTAATGACGATTTAAAAAAAGGTCTTATCGAAAAAGTAGCGCTACGCTCAAAAAGTGATGATGAAATCGCTGGCTTCATAAATCTTTCATAATCAAATCTGATGAAACAAGGGCACGGACCAAGTATTGCTGGTTTCGTTCTGTGTTTTTTCATAACTTATCTATAAACAAAATGCTGTACTTTTATACGAAATGTGCTGTGATAAGCGGTTTATGTACAGCACCTCAAGACTATTTCTGTACAATATAAGTTGTAAGAAGTGATTCATGTTCAAAATATGCTTTTTAAAAATAGTTCTCGAATAAAATTCACGATTAAAAAAAAACAGAAACGTTTAAGGATCTATGTACAAAAAATAAAGCTAAAAAGTGGATTGAAAAAAGAGAGAACAAAATTTTAGTCTTCCCGATTTCTCTCATGTCAAATCCGAAGAACGTCGACAAGCAAGTACGATCAGATTAAAACTATTAAATGAAACAGAAAAAAAATTTATTGATTATTTTCAATACATTCATAACTTTAGTTATAGCTCACTTTTTTTAAGTGATGAAATTTTCAAATTGGCATGAGACTTTTGATTTTGATAGTTTAGAATATGCTTTTGAAACATTAAAGTAAAAATTTAACAAGGTAAATTCAGGCCAGATTTGGCGATCCGAGTAAAATCGGGTGATCTCTAGTTTTTTCTAGGTATGCCAGGTTATTCCTGGTAGATCCATGCTAGAATAGGAGAAAATCCTGGTTAGACTAGGTGAAACTCTGGTGAGTCCTTTTTTCGACTCGAATGGGTCTAATTTTTTTGTCGATGTGTGCCTGGACGTTGTCAATTTTCAACTTCAAAAGAAGCTTGTATAGTTCCAGGATAAATATAGCTAACTTCATGAAGTAATTAATATTAAAATAATATTTATTCATGAAGTAATTTTAATATTAAAATAATATTTACAAGCAGGTAGTCCTCGCTACGCTCAGAGCCGTTTTTCATTACAAAAACACATATTGAGACCTTTTTATTGAAAAAAATAAGTAGTTTTCACTCCCTGTACGCTTTCACACTCCCTGTACAATTCAAGTACGGCGAAAACTGATGCAAGTTTGGCTAGAACTAATGCAACAACCTGCGAGGGCCCCCAGTGGTCACGCTGAAAGCGCTCGCAAAAAACGTGCAGCGGTGACCGAGTGGTTAACGCGTCCGATCCTCAGAGGAGGCAACTCAGATTTGATCCAGAAAAAACCAGATTGGATCCAGAGTTGCACCTCCAATCGGGATGAAATATACTTCAATGTACTCGTTTCAACCGAGTATTCACCATGGTATCTGGTTTTGGCGAAAAAATGATTTTCCGAGACAATATAGCCATTTGAAGGATTTTGTCAGATTGGATCCAGAACGGTCATATTGGATTCAAATTAGATCCAATTTGCATTTCTGATTCTGTGAAAAAAGGTCCCGATAAGTCACTTTTTTGTTCTAAAAACACCATAACTATTTGTTCCATAATAATTCAGCTCATGATTCATCTGTTAACTCAAGTTTCGAATACATCAAGAGCATTCGAATGAAATTTGAAAACTCTGATTGGATCCAGAAAAAAAATCAGATTTGATCCAGAAAAAATCAGATTTGATCCAGAAAAAATCAGATTTGATCTATAATGCAGAAATTATAACTTCCAGCAACATTCATTCGATATCAAAAGAACCATTGTTCAAATTTATAAGTTCTTTCTCAGTGTATTTGTGGTATTTCGGGCATTCCGCTGAAGTTTCTCTTGCTTATCACACCACGTGGTGGCCTCCCAGTCATAACACTGAACCTGATTTTTTTTTCAAAAAAATGACTTCGTAACTTCGATATAACTCAGGAATCGAAAAACAATTTGAGATTGAAAACGATCAGCTTTAAAAAGCGTAGTGAGTGCTGGGTCTGACGTTATTAATCTCTAAAGTTTTGGGTGGACCGACATTGACCCGTAAATGGGCGACAGTAGGATCTGGCAACAGATGAACTGCAAATAGACTCTAAGATGCGACTGGGCGACAAATGGATTGAAGATGGGCTAGCATGAGACTGGACGACAGAATGACTGTAGTTTTAACAACGAAGAGAAAATTAATCCGATTTGTAGAACGCAGTTAATAAAATAAGTTTGTCATGCGCGTGTCAAGTGGAACATCGCATTTTCTATTTTTTTTTTCACATTTTCTGATTATTTTCGTTACGTTTTGTTTTGTATCATGTAAGTCCCATCTTATTGTTTTACAAACTAAAATGAGTTGATGACCTGTTCTCAAAATTTACAAAAAGCTAATGATAACAACTTCGAATACTTTCTGTTTTTCGCGTCTTACACCTTTCTTCTCGTATTCACCTGAAAACTTATTGAGATCTTTATGAAAATAATTCCTTTTCAGATACATGCATGCAATGTTTGAAAATGAGAGGTAGAAGCTTTTATATCCCATTTTTAAGATTTTTAGATTGAAATCGACCAAAACACGGGAATTCGACATCGTTAAAAGACTCAATAGCTTCTATCCTTCACTATCACGATTTTTCCCTTTTAGTAATCGACTTACAGATCAGCGTGCATTGAAGTTTGGACGAGAAAGATCATGTAAGCTGTGAATTTCGATGAAAGTAAGTTTTCAGTTCTTTTTAATTTAGCTGCAAAATAATTAATTTTGTGATGAATTAAATTGACGAAAAAACGTTACAGAAGACCAGCACCATCCCACATCACAACTGGCGACTGCGCTGCTACTTGATCACGAGGTAAATTTTATGCAAGTTCGTATTCTCAATCTCTAGGCGACTAACGTACTTTGCAAAAATAACGCCATGATGCATTTTTCTAATTTTGTCATCTTACATGAGATATATACCAAAATCCGGGAATCTGTCAGATATGTGGTCGCGTAGGTTTTCAAATATGTTGAAGAAAGTAAAATCACTCTTGAAAGTTACCACCGAGTTATGGTTTTTTTTGCTGATAAATGAAACGAGTGAATCTATTTCACAAAGACCAAATGAGAGAAAGAAGAGTTACATTGACCATAAGTGAGTTTCATAAAAATAAACTTCACGAGACACACTACATAGCTAACAAAAAAAACTTATAACAAGAAGTTGGGAACTGATCCGAATAAAAGGAAATCAGCAAACCTTTGATTACACTACTCGGCCATTGGAGACATGGTTTCAGCCCTATGTAGCCCGATTTTCCGTATCAACATGATAATTCAGATTTTAAAAAATTAAATTTCCATAAATTAGTCGGTAGAGCAGTTTTATCGTCATTATTATATTTAAAAACTTAGGGGAGCTCTATCTTATAAGACCTCAGAGCTTCCTCGGAAACAATTTATTCGTTCCAATTCACTTAAAATTTGATATTCAGGACCGTCAGATGAAGTGCGTCGATCTAGATGACAACTGTCCTGGGAGCTGTAGATGGAAGGGGTACAGCAACCGATCATCGGAAGAGTCCTCATTGATCATGGAAGAAGAAATTTCAACTAATTATTTTTGAGTTTCAAATGAATAAATATGACATGAAAGTGTGTTTATGGATGGAATATTGGATCGAATGTTGGTTCAAAGTGTATAGATTTTACAAGGAGTGCTAAAATTGGATCCAGAAAAAACTCTGATTTGATCCAGAAAAAATCAGATTTGATCCAGAAAAAGTCAGATTTGATCCAACCACAGTTTTTCTAGAATAAACCGGATTTTTTCTGGATCAAATCTGAGTTGCCTCCTCTGAGATCCTTACTCGCCCATTGCGAGTTCGATTCCCGTCAACTACCGGCCACTTTTGCACAACCCCTCCCCCCCCACAACCAAAACCAAAAAGGACCAAGCAGAGAGTCCTCGCTACGCTCAGAGTCCCTTTTCTCCTTTTTCTGAGCAAAATCGCACTGTTTGAATTTTTGATTGGAAGAAGAAGTAGTTTTTAGAGGCAACGGTTTTACTATTTCTCTCTCCTTTACCAATCTGATTGCGGCCATAACTAATGCCAGTGTTGTTAGAACCAATGCACTACGGCGCGTTGATCCCCGTAGCCATCAGTGGTCACGCGAACGGTCGCCACAAAATTAGTGCAGCTGTGACCGAGTGGTTAAAGCAGACAACTTCCACGTGCTCGTCGCGGGTTCGTATCTCTTCTCTGGGCACTTTTGCACAACCCCTCCCTCTTCCCCCCCCCCCCACCCACAACCAAAACCAAAAAGCTTTACCCAAAAATTTGCCTCACGAAAAAGGGGCGGGGCAAAGTGGGCGGAGGATTTGTCAATTAATAATATGATATTTATTCTGCAGCTGACGCTCGTCCAAGAAGAGTCACGGTTCTGGTGAACGTCGAAGGAAACAATCGTGGATGCTACGACAACTTTACAAAGAACGCGCTTCCCCTTCTCAACCTCGCTGGTCTCCACGTCGACGTCATCAAATCAGACAACGTGGCACAATTGGAAGCACTTGCTGGAGCACTGGATCATGACGAAGCAGATGCGATTTACCTGGTTGGAGGCGATGGAACTATCCATACCGTAGTTACTGGTGTGCTGAGGAATAGGTATGATTTGATTTGATGGTATCACACTGCGCTAAGATCAGTAGAAAAGTGTCGGATCAAGCAGCGAAGGGAGGCGACCAATAAGCAGCGAGCACAAACCCCGCCCCTTCGTAAATCCTACATTGCCGTAGATCAAATTACACTTATTGTAGTTTAAAAACATCTTTTTCGAACGTTTCTTCAAATTTCTGAATAAAAAGCTAGTTAAGAAGAAAAGTTACATGATTTTCAATTTTTTATCGGCGAAACAAATTCGTTTGTTAACGCGTCCAATCGATAACGATCACCTGTAGCTTGGTGTGAGGTATCAGGTCGTAGGGTCATGTTGCTTTTGATGTCATGAAAAGTGGATAGACCGAAAGAACCGGGGCACAACGCCCTGCTTTCGCTGCCTACGTGAGGTCTTTGAAGTCTTCTCAACTTTGAAGATGGTTTTCAGCATTTTTTCGCATATTTCATGAAATTGCAATAGACTTGTGCTTTTATAGGTCTTTCAGGTGGAGCGATCGACGTGACACAAACATTTGGATAGTTTTTTTTCTAATCAAGTCGTTTTTGCAGCTGTGTAGCTCGTGAAATAAAAGTAAAATTCGCGCAACTTGTAAGCGGGGAGGCGAGAGAGTGTCGAGGGGGAGAAGGCGCAGAGTTCGAACCACGTCTAACAGGTAAGCAGGGCGCTGTGCGGGGTCGCAGTACTGAACTTTTTCAGTACTGCGAAAAGTATTTGTCGTGTGAGAATCTGATTAAACGGTTTCAATCGACAGCAACATGACGAAACAATAGTGGGACCATGTGCCCATTATTTTGGGACACTCGTATTCGAGATAAATTCTTCAGTCTACAAAATTCTTGAGAATATCCAATTTTTGACGAAGTCAGTAGGATAGAAAGGTTGTTTTGATTTTGAGACTTTCGCGAAACACATTTTTCTATTTTTGCCTAAAACAGTGAATCAAACTCTGTACTTATTATTTTGGGACACTCCGCGTTTACAGAGACGAAGCAGTCCTTCCCATCGGAATCTATCCCGGAGGATACGACAACACCTTCCTGAAGAGAATATTGTCGCCAATGGTGTATGGTGAGTTTTTGAGTTGACACCAAAACCTTTAGAGAGATTAAGATTGCACCAAGGATGTCCGATGTGCTTGTGAAAGCGCTATGGCGCTCATTGAAGATCACAGGAAGTCGCTTGCAGCTTTTAAGATTAGTGAGGTGAGAGTTTTATTCTATACTAAATCTGATTAGAGAAAAAAGGTGATTTTATAGAATTGATTCCCATTCGGACAAATGTTATTAAAGATCTCACTGATTTCACTATTTAAAATGGAGAAATCGTTTCTTTTCTTTTTTTCTACTATCCGTGTTTTTTTCTGACTTTGATTGAAATTCGGCGCAGTTGTTTCATCATAAAAGTGATTTTCGTTCGAGAATCGATTTTTGTTGAATGATTTCCATTAAACTTTCCTAAATTTTAAGTCTCTATCTGTATGTATCATCTGAACGACACCATATAAATGTATCATCTGAACGACACCATATTCAACGTCGAGAAGGCTCAGAAAGCGCAACTCCAATCGCTCGCCAAAGCCATTGGCTAACGAAAAGAAGATAGCCAATCGTTAGCCAATAACTGGCGATTTGCCCACCCCTAGTCTAGACGCTCGCAAACATACACGAAACATGAATTGTGTCTATCTCACGATGTGTCAGAACAGAATCATGGAATGGCCGTGTTGAAAGAACACAAGAGGGTGTACATATGATGTTTACACGCAAAAAGGCATGAGAGGGTGTGATAAACATGTTGTTTCGATGTTATGGTACAGAAACAGCTCAAAATTCCAACTTCAGGTCGATTCGGACCAGAAGCCCGAGTACGGAGTCGGTGACGTGTCAGCCGGTTGGTTCCGCCAGATTGAGGACAAAAGAAAGAAAATGTGGTATTTCGGATCGGCTAGACGACGATGGGCTTACTTCTGGGAGATGCTGAAGGTTTTTTTAATCATTTTTCAATAATTATGACTTTATTCCTCGAAAATAAAGTTCATAAGCTTCGTGACGACCAGCAATAGTCGCCATGATCACAGAAAATGGGCGTAGGAACCGTAGGAGAACCTTTAAAAAAGCTGCTCCGGTCAGAACAGTTGTGCGATTTTTGCAAGACGTACGTTGGATAACTTTGTAAGATAACCAGAAGGAAAGGAACTGAATATGAGTGTTAGTAATGATAGAACATTGGTGTTAGTTGTTCGACCAGGATATTATTAGGATTCGTGACGGACAGGTGGCCTCTTCATGTTCAACACAGGCATGGTTTGTGCTTGATATGTGACGTACTTGCAAACTGTTATGCGTGGCATGTTGACCACAATGTGTACACGTTTCAGCGAGGACCAGAAGACATGGTGGTCAATTTAGAATACGAAGTCGCGTGTGAAGGGTGTGAGAAATGTCGTCCACTGGTGGTGATCCCTCCACCCGCGTGGCGTTGGTGGCACGCGCTGTCAGGAAGGCCGAGATTCGTTGAGCCGGAAGGTGAGCGCTTGGATGTTTTATAGTGAATTGATTTGGGATTTCCCGTTCAAAATGTATCAAGATTTTAAAAAAACGAATTATAGACCACCCTGACTGTTAATGTTCATGAACTTGAGCTGGCATCGAACTGTATACATTTGATACGAAAAAGGTAGACTTAATCATGAATCTTTTTCATTTATCTTTGTCGACACCTCGAATTTCAAACAAGATTATCATCAAAAGAAATTTCGCACCTTGTAAGCTTACATGTAATTAAATGATCACTTTATCGTTCAAAGTCGAACTGTACCGTTATGATAAATTCGGAAAAAAAGACTGAATATTTAACAAAATCGTCGGATGTGTATGTCCTATAACTCTGGTTTGGGTACTGTTACGGTACCGACATTGGAATGATTATCAGTGGTGCGTTAAAATTGATCACATCTATAGTACCACAAGTTTTCATCATCTTTTGTTTTTCAGTCAAACCGAAAGACTTTACGGGCATTGTCAACGAGGCGTGTGGTCAAGTGAAATCAGAGACAAAGTCGGGAACAGAACTCTTGATTGAAAATCAGCCGCTGGAGGTGATTTTTTTTATCAAAACGGGACATTTTCAACTTCTTGAGTTGGTTACTGGAATTCGATGCCAGCGACAGATTCATGTTGTATTCCAAAAAAACACGGAATAGATCAAATTTTAGGACGCCGCAGGCGCACCTGTCCATTTAGGTTCAGTTACGCTCGTTCTGGCTTGAAAGTGGTATAAGCCAAATGTTGAGAATAGTGCTGAATTGTTCCCACAAAAATTGGGGTCCTTTGCCGATGGCCGAAATCGATCATTTTTGAGTATAGTTATGGCGAAATTTTTTACTTTAACGACGAAAAATACATTTCGAGATCTGGACGATATCGTAGTGAAGGAGTAGCACATATCTAGCAAAAAGTCTGACCGATTTCAAACGCGCGCCAGCCGCATTTTTGTAAAATGAGTACGGTAGGCCTACCCTAGGGTCGGGACTCTCACAACGAACAGTTAGGTCTTTGTGGATTTAAATTATTATTCTTACTTTCAGTCCATTGAAATTAAAAGCGCATTACTTAATCGTTCTTGTGTTTCAAGGCGAAACTGCTACAGTAATAAGTAACCGATTTACGGAGATCAGACTTTTTTACAGGTAGAGGAAGATATGTGAGTAGTGCTGGCGCCGATTTTAAGCCAACTAAAAAGTGAAATAATGATCAAAATGGCAGTTTTTGCCCGAACTGGCAGAAGTTTTGTGACTACTCATAATCGAAAAAACTCAAAATCGAGGAGCCTTCGGCGCGCTGGTCGTAATTCATTAATTTCCAAAAAAAATTGGAGGTCCCGACATTTCCTAAGCCTAGAAAAATATTTTTTAGTAAATCGGCATTTTTAGGAGGACGATTCATTATGTAGGGGGTTAGGCTTGGGTTTTCTGGAGTTTAGGCATTTCTGCAACGTAGTATATCAGGTCGACCCCCCAAAGCAAGCCATTTTGGCCATGCCTAAACCTAAATGTACCAGTGCCAATGGTATGCGGGTTATGTCTTTACCGCGAGTCTTCTTGTCTTCAACCTTCCCTACCTGAAGCAACTCACGACCCTATTCAGGAATGGTCAAAGCTGAACGTTCGCGTTGGAGGGTCGAACATCGGAAGGACCGGAGTCGTGTCAGAGGGATGGGATCGCTGCAGTGCCGATCATGTCGGAAGCAGCCTGAAGGACAACTTCTACTCTGACAATATTCTCACTAGATCACTCAAGATGACGTTCATCAGTATACCGGTGAGTTTTTCGTAGCTCAGAAAATACAGTAACTAGTTTGCTTCAAAGTACGGTAACTACTTTTTTGATCTATGGTGTCAGATACGAGTCATTTAACTTCCTTGGTTATAGATCCCCAACGATAGTTTTGATCGCGGGCTAAATGTTAACCCAAGATTAGAAACAACAGAAAGACAATGTTTTTCCCTTTTCCCGTCTTTCTTGCACTCATTCATTTTTTTTGATATCATGTTGCAGTGCGAGGTCGAATCGAGCTGAAACTTTGCAAAACGATCACGTTGGGTGGCACGTTTAAATATCTGAATTGAGAAAATCGCCGCGCAGCAGCGCGCGGACCAAACAAACAAAAAATTAGCTTCGCACCTCAGGGACAAGATGCGCTTTCGAACAGCGTCTATACTGTCTCGAGCCGATGCCTATGAGCTGAGAACGGAGCGTGGAAACAGGTTGTGATCGAATAGCGTTGTATTCATTAAATAGATCACATGATGAGGTGACTATCCTGTGTCGGACACTCATTTTCGAGACGTCTTTACACTAATCGACACAACCTTCAGGAGTACATCAACCGTCTCTACTTTGGCAGTAACCCAACTTCTGAAGACGCAACCAGCAAAACGTGGAAGATCGAAGCGACCAACAAGAGGATAGACGTGTTCCTGCCACAATCGCTCAGAGTTAACGTGGACGCCCTATGATTAGTATGTTTTCTATTGTTACCGTAGTAGTCTTCATAGATGGATTTTAGCTGTTTGTTGTTTGAATGAATTTTTCAAGTAAGCAGAATTTTATTCACAAAAATGTAAAAAAAAGTTATATTAGGTTAATACGTACTCCAGAACTTAAAATCCACAATTCAGTATGACATCGGTATCGAGAAGGCCAGTTTGGTATGACTTGGGTACTGGTTTGGTAACACATCGGTAACATTGTGGTATCACCACCCCTCATAATACCGGACCATTACCAGAGTAATACCGGAGCGTTACTAGAGTGATACCGGAATGGTTCCTTAGTAATACCTCAGCATTCCGAATGGTATTACTATGGTACCGAAAGACACCTTTGGTATGACTTGAGTACTGGTTCGGTAACACTGTTGTAACATTGTGGTATTGCTGCCCTCGTAATACCTGAACGTTACCAAAATAATACCGCAACGTTAACAAAGTAATACTGGAACGTTAAGAAAGTAAAACTCGAATGTTACCTACAGGGTAATACTCATACAAATTTCGGAAAATTCGAATGTCTGAATGCTCTTTAGGATGTTGTTGCCTCGCTTTTCTACTTTCTCTCTCTCTCTCTCTCTCTCTCTCTCTCTCTCTCTCTCTCTCTTTCTCTCTTTCTCTCTCTATCTCTTTCTCTCTCTCTCTCTCTCTCTCTCTCTCTCTCTCTCTCTCTCTCTCTCTCTCTCTCTCTCTCTCTCTCTCTCTCTCTCTCCTCTCTTTTTCGACTGACATATGGAAATGGCCTGAACGTAGATAATAAATAGTTTTCAATTCAATTCAGACATTCTCAAATTAAAAGTCACGATATAACCAGGAATTCGGATTTTGAAAGACTTCTTTTTTTGAAAGACTTCCTTTTTTGAAAAAAAAATGACTTGGTAACTTCGATATAACTCGGGGATCGAAAAACAATTTGAGATTGAAAACGATCAGGTTTCAAAAGCGTAGTGAGTGCTGAGTCTCACATTATTAATCTCTAAAGTTTCGGGTGGACCGACATTGACCCGTAAATGGACGACAGTAGGATCTGGCAACAGATGAACTTCAAATAGACTAACATGCGACTGGGCGACAAATGGATTGAGAATGGGCTAGCACGAGACTGGACGACAGATTGACTGTAGTTGTAACAACGAGGAGAAAATTAATCCGATTTGTAGAACGCAGTTAATAAAATAAGTTTGTCATGCGCGTGTCAAGTGGAACATCGTGTTTTCTATTTTTTTTTTTCACATTTTCTTAATATTTTCCTTGCGTTTTGTTTTGTATCATGTAAGTCCCATTTTGTTGTTTTACAAACTAAAATGAGTTGATGACCTATTCTCAAAATTCACAAAAGGCTAATGATAACAACTTCGAATACTTTCTGTTTTTCGCGTCTCACATCTTTCTTCTCATATTCTTCTGAAAACTTATTGAGATCTTTATGAAAATAATTTTTTCTCAGATACATGTATGCAATGTTTGAAAACAAGAGTAGAAGCTTTTATATCCCGTTTTTAAGATTTGTAGATTGAAATCGACTAAAATACGGGAATTCGACATCTTTAAAAGACTCAATAGCTCCCATCCTTCACTATCACGATTTTTCCTGTTTAGAAATCGACTTACAGATTAGCGTGTATTAAATTTTGGACAAGAAAGATCATGTAAGCTGTGAATTTCGATGAATGTAAGTTTTTCTTTTTTTTTTAAATTTAGCAGCAAGACAATTAATTTTGTGATGAATAAAATTGACGAAAAAACGTTACAGAAGACCAGCACCATCCCACATGACAACTGGCGACTGCGCTGCTACTTGATCACGAGGTAAATTTTATGCAAGTTCGTGATCTCAATCTCTAGTCGACTAACGTACTTTGCAAAAAGGGTGAGAAGGTACCCGACATGAATAAAAATGGCTCTTGTCATCAAGAATAGACCTTGATTCGTGAAAGGAAGTTGATGCAGTAAGTTTTATTTATCACATTCTGGTCAATTTTTGTATTTTTCTTTACACTTTCACTAAACCTTCACTCTTTAGGCCAACCGAGCTCAGCATCCCTTGGTACGACAAGGTCGACGACCAGGCTCCTGGAACAAGAGTGGATCAGACCAGTCTATCATTATCACAGATGCCAGAAGCTGAGAAGTGCTCGCCGGAAGTCAAACATGTGCCACTGAAGTCACAACCCACGGCCGTCAAAGGGAAAATAAGTGAGTGTTCATTCACATGGTTCTAGTCATAGATTAGGTATTTGGCGCTGGTCCATTTCGATTTAAGTACGTCCGTGTTGGCTTGAAATTGGTGCCCAATATCGTGAGCAGGGGTCCGCAAATAGAAGGAAAAATATTACAAGCGTCATATATTGATCAATTTTCAGGCGAAGCTGGTCATCGAGCTCTAGGAACAATCTGTAAATGAAGAAAGGACATGGACGAGCTGAAATACAGAGATGATCTTCGATTCGAACGGCCAAAATGAAGAAAATCATGTTCTATATTTTATTTTCAATAAAAGTTATTATTTGAATTTGTTTTATGTACTTTTAAATATTTGAGTACTAGTATATAGGAAAGAATTTCGGTGGCTGTATAAGTAAAAACGGTGTCTGTATGGCTCGAAACGGTGTCGGAATTGGTAATTTTTTATGCCGTACGGATTCATTTGGGCACCGTTTTCATCCATATAGACACCGAACGCTTTCCCTGAGTTAACGGTTGCATACATTTCCCTAATTCAAGAAACAACTGACCGACAGAATGATTGAAAAATCTCGGAAAATTTTTTCGAGCTATCTGTGGGAACAAATCACCAATCCTCGCATCATAACGCGAAAAATCAGAAAAACTAAAAAAAATAAAATAAAAAAAACTCTCCGTAAATCGTGTTTCGAAGAACGATACGCCAGCTGACACGTCAACATTTTTGGCGTCTCGTTTTTCTTTTTTTTTTCATTCTGTCATCTTTCTCTCTACTTCTTTGAGTCGATCATTTCATTCATTGCAATCTGTATAATAAAAAAATAATTTTTTGAAGTGAATAGTTCCATTTGAATTTAGTAAAATTCTTAGAATCTTTGTTTTTCAAACAAAAAAATTAGGCCAAGTTTGAGAGTTAATATTTTTGACTTACTTTCTTTCCAACGATTTCTTCTTTATGTTCGATATCTATTTTAGGTTACAACAATGACTTTGTGAGTCGGATGGGAATTCGTCTCTAATTAACAGCAGTTCTCAAAGGTCAATTTTTGTTATTGGTTCATAAGTTAATGTTTCACCTGTTCGAAATGATGTATTCTTCCGCTTGACTTTACACTGATAGATGAATGCCTAATCTCTCGAACTAAAATATAGCTTAAGTTATATCTGTTGAAAGCTCTTCATTTCAGGAATTACTGGACTCAGTCATCAGGTATCCGATCAACTCCAGGCGCCTTTTGAAGTCGATCAACTATGGACGATCTCTGATTAGCAGCAGTTCTCGAAGGTGAATTTTTGTTATTGGTTCATAAGTTAATGTTTCACCTGTTCGGAATGATGTATTCTTCCGCTTGTCTTTACACTGATAGATGAATGCTTAATCTCTCGAACTAAAATATAGCTTAAGTTATATCTGTTGAAAGTTCTTCATTTCAGGAATTAATGGACTCAGTCATCAGGGATCCGATCAACTCCAGGCGCATTTTGAAGTAGATTAACTATGGACGACCTCTGATTAGCAGCAGTTCACGAAGGTGATTTTTTGTTATTGGTTCATGAGTTAATGTTTCACCTGTTCGAAATGATGTATTCTTCCGCTTGTCTTTACACTGATAGATGAATGCTTCAATTCTCTAACTAAAATATAGCTTAAGTTAACTTGTATAATTATACCTGTTGAAAGTTCTTCATTACAGAAATTATTGGACCCAGCCATCAGGGAGCCGATCAACTCTGGACGCAATTTGGAAGTCGATCAACTCTGGGCCCCACTGCAAGGCCGAACAGTTTGGGAACAAGTGAGTGTTTTGAAATTTTGAAAAACTGTTCAGCTCCTGAGGGCAATGTTCGTTCTAATACACGCAAAATGTTTTAACATCAAAGTTCATAAGTGGAGAATATATTTGTCCCTAGCGTTCAGAATCCCTTTTTCGCCAAGATAAGTCAAGCACTGAGTTTAAAAAATTTTAAAAAAGTACCAAAACATGCTTGCCCTATATTTAATCTTACACATAAAACTTTCCATTGAGTTTAACAGTTATTAGTTTTCGGCACTAAAAAGTTTTCAAAATTTTTCCTTCTAGAAGTGTGATAACTAATACAGTTCTAAGATTAAAATAGCTTGAATTTTGCTTGAAATCTGTTGTATACGTTCAAAGTTCCTTATTTCAGAGAGGACAGCACCATCAGTAAGTTCTTCAAGTCCTGACTGATATGGACGACCTGCACGAGAACATCGACCAAGCTTCTTCAGTAATCATATATTAATATATTCTTATTTTTACCATGAATAAATTTTATATACACGATTATTTCAAAATACGGAGTGGTATTGAAGGGTAGGTAGGTATTACTTGGGTGTCGTTTCGGTATTACTTGCGTATCGTTCCAGTATTACATCGGTCACAATCGACCGTGACCGCAGTCATCACTGCGGTATCGGTCATATTACCCAAGTCATACTGAATTGTGACCAAAGTCATACTAAAGTTTTACCGATGTCATACTGAATTGTGGATTTTAAGTTTTGGAGTACGAACTTGCTACTAGGAAAAAGTATGTGCGTAAGAATACAAAGAATCTGGAATCATGAATTTGAGAACATCCCCTGTAGAAAAATGTCCGAGATTAGACTTTCAACTTCTTGAACGCGGTAACTCTCTTTGTTTTGTACAAAATACTGGGGTTAGAGATAAATAATACAGAAATCTGTGAGTATAAACAAATCGATATTAATCCTCATCGGTCGACGAAGAATCGCCAAGTTGGTTGATCTAAAAAATGAGCTTCTGGAAGTTGAACACAAGGGATTCTCACCTTATTTTTGATATCACTACTTGATGCTGGAATGTAGCTGTGACATTGTTGGATGATTTCTCTAACGAGCTGATTGACTTTGAGACGCTCTATCTGAATTTTTTTTTTCAAGAATTCCTTTCCCACGGTGATCGATCCAACGGTCTTTTGCGTGAGAAAAATTTCACGACCGCGGTGATCGATCCCGCGACCGTGTGGTGTTTAATACGAAAATGAACAACTTCTACAAAATTACCGTTGAAGCTACATCTTCCAAAAGAATCAATTCATATACGTTCGGACCGAATTCGCGCGCGACCTTATCCGCTTTCGTCATCACCAGCCTTCTGAGGCTCGACTCCAGCTGAAATCATCTTATCAACTACTCAAAAATAGAATTACTCTAGATTTTTTGCAAATGACTCTATATACACTTGCGTTTTTGCACAGAGGTGAGGAAATAAGGGAGTCAGAGAGTTGACCCTTCACAAAAGTTGTTCCCACAACCTAACCTAAGCTTCTTACAGCTTCTTGCAAAGTGTATATAGAGGCATTTGTTGAACTTTTAATGACTCTTACCTCATTTGTCTTTACTTCATTGAACGATGAAGAGTACAAGAGAGTTTCGTAAAAGCGCGTGATGTGTCTCTTTATTCGTTCGTGGTCCACCTGAAATTGAGATTTAATGGCTTCTTAAAACAGAAGTTACCGAATCAATAACGAAGGAGCATTCTGAGACCGACACCTTCGCTACTGAAAGATTCGCGGGGTTGCAGTTAAAGCCTGTAGTTCATTTTGCACACTCATGAAATCTGAGAATTTCTGTTCAAGAAAAATTAATTTTGTCTTTGGTAACTGAATTATAAGACTGCGATCGAACGAAACATAATAATTTATTGTACAGGAATTTACTCAACTCAGAAAAACGCGAAAAAATTGGAAAAACAGAAGTAGTACGCGAGTATTAATCAAAAATGAACATCCTTCAAAGCTAAAGGACTGTTTTCAAAAATATCATTATTTTAGTTGTCAGGAAATATTCAATTGCCTCTGGTCGCTCATTTTTGACTAATCTGCGTTCGGAGAAGAAGATAAAATAAAGTTAATTGATATTAGTCACCAAGTACCTTTCTATATGTAGTCTTGCCGTCGCTCTTTACGTTGGCGTAGCCCGGGACACCCTGCCTTCTCAGATGCTCATTTTTGAGCTGAAATTTAACAGTAAAACATGCAAACAGGTGATTTAAACCTCTCGTTCAGCTTTCAGCCGATCCACCACTGCATCGTTCCTTTCGTTTGGCTCCATTGGTCTCCTTTTGACTGAACCCGTGCAAACTGGCATTGAAGCTGTAAGATTCTTCGTAGGACTTTTCAATAAGACATACGGAGATCTGCGGGGAAAAAAAACATTGTTCATCTATTTACCTGGAACAAGATTTCCAAAATGATCGCGAGTTCTCTCCGACACCTTGTCACTTTCTACGATGTTCCAGATGATTCCCATTTTCTCTTCGAACTAAATCTGATGTGATGACAGCATTCGGAAAACTTACGTTGCTAAGCGGTTCAGCAACTGCGGTCATGGTGCATGATTCACAAGTAGATGGGAATGGTATCAGCTCCTGAACAAGATTACTGACTAGTCATATAATTTCAATGAGGACTTTAATATACTCAATTTCTGGAAATTGAAAATCGACAATCCAGGTAAATCCAGGCCAGATTTGGCGATCCGAGTAGAATCAGGAAATTTCTAGTTTTACAGGTATGCCAGGTTATTCGTGGTAAATCCATGCCAGAGTAGGTAAAGCTCTGGTAAATCCAGGTTTTCATCGACTCAAATGGGTCTATTTTCTGTCGATTTTCATTTCCCAGCAAAAATGTTTCAGTCTATCGAAAAAGAAGGAAATCTCACAATTTTCATCTTGTTCACAAACGCCTTTCCAGCCATAGAGAGACACTGCCAGATTTCATATCGTTCAGTTGTTGGCATTGTTCTTCTGAACTCCATGTGTAACTGTAATTGAGCTCCATGTCAATCCATAATTCAGACACTGAGATCACCTGGACAGTCTTTCTCTTTCCGTTGTCAAACTGTTGGATTTGTGATGGTGGAGTATCGATTGGTGAATTCTTCAGAAATTCCACCGTAGAGTGGCCGGCAATGCTTAGACACCCGTGAACCCAGAACTTTCGGTTCTATAAAACATTAATCTTTTGTTATTTTAAAACCATCTAGTAGAAAGTGACAAGTTGGCAGAGTTCCAGGATTGTGCGAGCAAGTCCCGCCCCTTTCCCACTCTTATGGCTCCAGCTGTGAATGGCTGAAAAATTCTACAGAAAAGTAGTAACTCCCACAGAATTGAATTAGAATCTTCGGTAAGTCGGTTTTGATCATAAACTTACCGCACTAGTATCGATGGCAATATCTGCTGTGAACCACTTTCCAATCATGTCAGCTGTTGATGAACAAGGCATGTCCGGATACGCACCCCTCAAATTGGACAATTTTCGCTTTCTCTCAACTTCCATGACTAGAATGATAGGTGAAAACCTTTTTTGAATGAATCATGAATAGTTTCCGAAATGGCCTTTTGTGTTCAACTAGAAGAACTCACCCAAAAACAGTCAACATTGTGTGGTTCAAGTACATTCGTTCGTCCTCGTCTTCCATGTGAATGTAAGCTCGGATGGCGTATTTGTAGCGGACAGAGTTGACTTTGAGGTTGACAGTCATATCCTGCGTCTGGAGAACGTAGATCGGACGATTGACAATCTGAAAATTGCAAGTGATTGGGAAAATCATGAAACACAAAGCGTGTAGAAGAAAAAAACCTACCTTCATATTGCTCAGAAATACTTTGCTCAAACCTTCGACATTACTTTCGAGTATCCTCGGTTGTTCCGATTTAAGAACCATATTTGGCAAGCTGAAATGTCATTCTTTGGTTGTAATTGAAAACATGCGGTCTGTCAATAAGTATTTTTTGTTAAAATTTAAGGACCTGATTCAAAAACAAGATTCATTATTTTATTTGATTTTTAAACGATATTTTCATGAAAAACTGGATTGAATTTTTAACGAAGCCTTCTCGAATTATACGACGAGTCTAATAAAATCCAAGTAACACGAAGAAGTCTTACGAGGCCATAAAAAGACAAAACTTACTTAGAGAAAACTTCAAAAGATACGTCGTCGAAATACTCTCTCGGATTGTGGTGAAGTGCTGTCGAATGCCGTGTTTCTCGTACTGGTGAACGCCCATTCTGTGCTGCAGCCTTTTCCCGTTCTCTCCCCTGCTGTTCTCGCTTCAGTACGTAAAGAGAGTCGTCGAGTTCGCGTCTGCTCTAAAAACTTTCAGTCATTTCTGCGCATCTTTTAAAACTAACCGGAGCTGGAATTACTGGTAATGTCTGTGACATATTCAGCGTAGCATCATTCCTTGTCGTTCTGTCTAGTGGGGTTGAGCAAAAAAGTTCTCGTTTGTTCTGGAAATATGAATGATCATTGAAAAAAGATATCCTGTCACTTACGATGTGCCTTGGAAAACTCGGCAACATGTTTGGTTTTTCGAGAACGTCTTCTTTCAGTGGACTTTGGATCGTTCTTCCAAACTGGTGATTCATTCCAATGGAAGCCGGCATCAATGTTCCACCTCCTGACAGATTTTCCTGAAAAGGCGTTTAGAGTAAAGTTTTTTAAAAATAGGATCTAAGTTACGAAGAAACGTAAAACAAACATGGTTGCTGAATCCGGATCCCGAGGTTCCAATTGAGAACGTGCTTTGATGTTGCAGTGGTGGAATTTGAGGCCATGACTGAAAATCCCGAATTCATATGTGAAAAAGGTTATAGACACTGAAAGAAAACGTAGAAAATGAAACCTGGACGTTCTGCTGTGGTAAGAACCCTCTGGGATGAACCATTCCAGGTGGTTCCTGCAACAAGCCACGTTCCGGATGGCCTAAACCGTGAATTTGTTGTGGGTGTACCATATGTCCAAGTCCAGACTGTGCGAACGATTGCGGCTGAATTTTGTAAATAAAAAACATCATCCAGAAGAGTTTCTCATAGCAGTAATTGCAAATCATGTTCAACATCTATACTGACACAAGTCCAAGTGAAAGGAAAACAACTAAAAAAACCATTGAAGTCGGATATTGCTGGAGGAATTGTTGCTGCTGGAGCTGTTGCTGTTGCTGGTAGCTGTACATTTGGAACGAATTCATACCATTCAGCATCACGTCATGATTGAGAGGTGGCTGAACTTTGGGTTTAAAATTCCAGGTATCGAAAATATTTCTTTTTCACAGATAAACATTTGAGTCATCATAAGTTAGTGAATTGAATATTCCCGGAAACATACCTGTACAGGGCCTCCACGATCGAATCTTTGTGGTAGAAGAGGAATATGTTGGAACTTAAAATAATTTTTTGATGAAAAGTGTGAATATCTCATACGTTGATTATTTCTGGCACCAGTTCCTTCCCTCCAGCGTGTGCGATACGAAGGTTGACGTGACATGTTTCACCATGGAGAGGTTCTCTTCTGTATAATTTTTGAAAATGATTCATAACCAAATCTTACTTGTCCCGGAGATAGTTGAGGCCTTTATAAACTTTGCCAAAAACATCACTGATGAAGGATCCTCGACCTTGCTTGTTCACATAGATGGCCTGGGTTTCAACCTGAAAACACAATAGACTCCCATTCCTGATGTCTAACATTTATCGACTTTTGTCCAAAGTTAATTGATAAAGATGAGAAAAAACCTCAATGCCGTTTTCTAGAAAGTTCAATACGGTGAACCCAGCCACTCCTTTTGTCATCATTTGGAAAGTGATAAACTCTCCGTTTTGCATAACTCTGACAAGTCCTTGGAAAACGTCTCCCTTTTGTGCCGCAAAAGAGCTGCCTGCCATTAGTTTACCTGAAAGGACTTCACTTTATCTTTACTAACGGATACTTACCAAAGTCCTTACTGAAAAGGATGTACGCATCTTTCGTATTGGCAATAACTACAGCTGCAGTAACTTCGTGAATAACCATTTGAAAATTCTGAATAATTTTGTATAACAGAGTAGGAATAGTAGAAACAAACCACCATCGGTCGTATGTTGTCCTTGCTATGGTCATTGACACGTGTTGGTGCATTGTCAGACATTATCCATCTGGGTGAAAATGTTCTGGCAGGACCAAGATAAGCGCTGAAAACAATTTTTTTTCGAAACATCACTTTCCGTACCACATAGCAGATATCCGCCAGAAACCATCAACTAAACGAGCCAGGATGCTTTCCTCCACCCAGACCTGTAACCAAACTTTTTAGAATCCATGTTTTTGATAAATTTGTAATGATCACTTTTTTTCGAAAGAAACTCACATGTTCGAGATGTGATGTTTCCATACTTCTGTAGGCATGTCCTTCATAAAACATTTTTCGTTGGAGTTTTCGACACTGCTTGTCAACTTCCATGTATGTGTGCACGATAAGGCCGTCTTCTTCAATTGACGTTTGCACAACATCTGGAACTCTTCGAGCACTCTGTGTAGGATAAATGAGAACTATTAAAAATTTAAAATTACCACTATTTCTTCACTGGAAATTGTCATATCGTATTGGTCACCAATCATTAGGTTACAGTTCCTATTTTTCAAAGAGTAAAAACATTGTGGTCCTTCAGCAAGTGAGTAAATAGTCACCTGAACATTGATCTTCGTGATAAAATAAACTGTAGCAAACCGTTTCTCCCGATACACTGACAACGAGAAATACTGTAGTTTCAGTCATCTGAAATCATTATTTGAAAAATGTGTTTATCGAAAATTCAAGGAAATGTATGTAACTTACTTTCTTCCTATGCTTTCAGAGTGCAAAGATCAAATCGAATTGTACTTCAGTAGAAATAACGCGTGCCTACGTGTGCCAGAAAAAAAAATGATTTCTTATCGAAATTAAATCGACATTTGTAGGCGCATCCAACTTTCAAGAACATCAAACTCTTGAAACGAAAAAATCGGTTGGTTTCAATTTTATCGATTTTTGAATTTTATTTTTTTTTTCATGAAGTTGGTTTATTAAGCATTTTATACTGAACTTGCAGGTAACGTCGTGATGTCATCCACATTGTTCTTGTAAGTCTTCCGAATGTTTACGTGGTGATTCTCATCCGGGATGCATTCAAAAAGCCCAACTTTTTGATGCAATCTTTATGAGCATCTCCTTCACTATTTCTTTCAGTGACGTTCATGTCGGACAAGTCTGATTCCCAAGAAGATCTGGTGTTGGATCCTGTTCAACCTTCGGATGTGAGTTTTTATGTTCCAGATAATAATCATTTTTTGATGTGTTTCTGAGTTTGTACCGTAACCTATTCCTAAGAAGCTGAGATCGGTTTTCCATATTTTCTCTTCGAAAGGCAAACAAATCTCTTTTTTTATTGACACGAAACGATTCCATCTTATTCAATTCAAACGTGCAATTACCGTTATTGCTGTGGTCGATTGTCCGCGCGTGTGTTGCACAATGCTTTTTGACCTACATTTACTTACATTCGAGTTGTTCCGCCCGTGAAAACACCCAGATCCCCTCTCCCTCAGTCTCGTAAATATCGCTTCTTCCACTTGTTGAGAAGGACATGGAAACACCGATATGTTTGCTCAAGACAAGGTGGTGCGCGTGCGTTTACGTCGGTTTTTTGCCCGATTCTCTATCCTCTTTGTTTCAGGAAATTGAACCGTTTCTCTTTTATATCAGTGAGTTCAACTGATCATAGAAATTTTCTATAAAAATTATAATATTCCACTTCTTTTGAGGAAACAGAAGGTACTTTTTTCAATCTCTAAGTATGATCATTCATCTAACGAAATGTGCCGCTTGCTGCCAGCCGTTATTTTCAAAGAACCTGTCTAAACGGTATGAAAACATTTTTCCACAAAAATTTTCTGTTCTCGGATTATTTCCCAAATAGATAAAAAAAAATCTTATTGTAATTTTGTTTTCATATCATAATCTCCACGAGGATTATGGAAAACAAGTTGATTTACTCTGCTCAAGTCCTGAGACAAACAAAGGGCTTGTTGTTTTCTGGCTATTGTCCATGAGAGCCGTAAAACAAATCAAACTTTTCACCCCTCTTCGCCGGCAGACCAGCAACAACACTATCATTTCCTGAATTTCAATGATATTGAAGGGATTTTTTCCTACCTCGAAATGCTCCAGAAACGAAGTATCGTTTTTGTGAAGTTTATACGCTGAAGATATCAACATCGTATGAACTTTATTAATTGCCATTAACAACCTTTATATCTTGCACATACGCAGTACTGTCAGGAAAACTGGAGCACATCATCAGTACTCGATTATAGTTTAGAATCTAACCTTCTTTCTAGATATTACAAAATGATCACTTTCATCAAACTGATTTTTTAAACTCACCTCTTTCTTTCACTTCAAAATGTTGTGCTATCCCCAGCTCTGCGACGATTTTCAAAAAGTGACAGTCTGCAGTACTTTTTTACACGAAGACCTGCAGCACATTAATAAAATTCACCAGTTCTGTTGTGTACTTTACAAAATGATCACTTTATTCTCGTCTATTCTTCTCCCGATAACAGTCCCCCTATTCAAATGTTGACGTTGAGAACCTTTTATGTTGGTTCCTTCCTCTTCCCTATTTTTGACTTCTTTGTCGCATAAACACGACTATAGTTAGTTCGTGGCTCATGTGTAACCCGATCTGTTTTCAAATTCCAGAAGAGAATCTTCCATTTTGCGTATATTGAAAGAAGGATGTAATCCCATGCCAGCTCGCCGAAGATTGATGTATGTGTGTGGTATAGGGCAATTACGAAATATCTAGAGAAATTTGCGATGTAAATGTGGTTTTACAGTGTTGAACTATGATTATCTCCCTTTCTGGGAGATTTTTGACAAATTCCGGAAGGAGTTTTAAACACTGGAATTCGCTATGAAAAGGCGTTCGGAAATTTTTTTTTTAGGAAAACACGTTTTAAACCTTCATATTTCTTTATAGAATCAGTTGCTTTAGAAAATATCAACAAGTTAGAGTGAAAAAATTGAACATGTATTAGATTTTTGATAACTCTATCTTCGTCATCGATTCAGTTCAGAGACCTTATTTTATTTGGCATCAGATGTATTTTTCTTAGTATCGTAGAGTCATATTTTCTCGATAAATTCATTATCCGTTGTGGTTGAAATTGTTCGGAAAGTTTATTCCAAGGGAGAAAAATAAATTGGACAGGAATTTTCGTCAAAATGTCAACTTCTAGTTCTAATTCTCATCGACAGAGTGTTGTAAGCCTCATATTTCATATCATAAGTAGTGTTAAATACTGATTATCCTTGTTGACATTGTAATTTATCGAGAATGGAATGGAATTCGCATCTAAAAGCCTTATTCCTCATGAATTTGTCATGTAAAGCCAAGAAAACGTCGAACTTTCAGCCACTCGAGAACTCCCACGAAGGTGTCGAGGAACAAGAGCCACCCGTCAACTTGACAGACTCTGAGAGAGACACGAGAGACGCAGACGAGCAGACGGTGGATTCTGAAGCTCAAGAGGAACACGAGCAGCCAAAGTCACTAGGTGAGTGCTCTATGTCTCTTTTTTCCGGCGTATAATCCATTGAAAGAGGAGTTTTTATGCGCTGAAATTTAGTTCCGGAGTCGTTTCTCTGTGTTTCGCTAATAATAAGAAATGTCCTTAAGTTTTAGGGTATTTTTCAATTTTTAGTGCATTTCGGTAGATGAGTGCTCTATGTCTTTCTTTTTTTCAGCATAAAGTCTATTGAAAAACCAGTTTCTTGAGTTCAAGCGTTTTAGGTTTTTTTTTGAAAGTGAGTGAAAGAAAAAAAGATTTTTATTCTCCATGATGTAGGATGTATCCAAACAGATTCTCTATATTTTCTCTGAAGCTAATAAAAACATGGATTTCTAGAATTTCTTGCATGGTCTTTTCTAAAAAATGTGTCAGAATTGATTTTTTTTTTTTAGGATCGCCTGAAGTTGAACAGAACGTCGAGGAAGTAGTTCCCGCAGGTAAACTTTGACGATTCAATGAATTAGACAGTTTTTTTGAATGTGACTCTTCTGATCGGGAATAATTTTTTATGTCATAAATGAAATGGGAAGTGAACATCTCTAAAAATTTAATTTTTGGGAAAAGAAAATAGGGCTGTGATAAGAACCAAAACAGAATTTCTTTTCTGAATCCTCTCAATTGAAATTAGCTAATTAAAACCATAAATGAATAAGTTTAGTGCCAGCTGACCAACAAGAACCAACTGAAATCGGAGTGATTGAAGGTAATTTCATCCCGTATATGATCTATTTTATGCTTTCGGCCAAGCCAGTTAAAACGAGTTACGATAATTAGACACCCCCTCTGTCGCATTAACGATTAGTCTCTCTATTCTATCTTTACCGTTTCTGATTCTCATTTTGTCACTCAAAGTAACTGAATCGATTAAATTGTCGTTCTAGTGAATAGTTCCATGAAAAAAAGAGAAATATTCTGAAAAAGTTTTTTCCAAATTGACTTCTACCGTTTTATTTGTGAATTCGTCCTAATTTTAGCGCCACAACGTTCTAGTAGTCAGAATCAGGGCTGGTTACGAAATTTAACGATTTAACGAAATTTATCGTTAAATTCGATGAAACGATCAGCTGTTTTGTTTAAACTAGAAAACCGTTTAGTTAACGTTTAACTGTTTTGTTAAAAATTTTTAAAAACTGTTGATTTCATGTTTAACAGTTGAGTTTTATAGTTTCGTAAACAGCGCTGGTCAGAATAATTACATGAACAACAAAATGTGTTGTGAACAAAAGTCAAAAATTTACTTTTAACGTTTTGAATTTATCTAAATCTTTTCATACACAATTACAATAACGATTAGTCTTCTTTCTTTTTTTCCGTTCACACCTGGTTACACGAAATCGACTAATTTGGCGTCCTAGTGCTATAATTTGGAATTATTCTGAATAGAGAGATGGAAAAGTATTGTGTAAACTTGGAAATTTTCTTACCTTTTTGAAATTTTCACAATAATCCCATACGAACTTACTTGGCACATGTGATTGTAACCGTACGCAACATTTTTCGTCGGATACCGTAGTAATTTTCAGAAGCAACACTATTTTACTCTAAATTAAGCTAGTTCTCATCAAGTTGCGAATAGTAGTTCTCGTCGATCTTTACCGTTTCTCATTCTCGTTGTTGTGGGCCAAAATGAGGTTGTTTTCGTTGTATAGATCGTGCCTACTGCCGTGGTTAATTGTGTTATTCGTTTTTGCAAGATTAGATGTAATAGAAAAACGTGGTGCCTTTTTTGAAGAGGATCCATACGGACTGTGGGGATCTTGTTGGAATCTAAGATTTAATTTGTTATTATTTTTCTCACTCTAAACCTTTCTCTTTTTCACCGTAGGGATAGAAAAAGACCTTTTATCGAATTTGAAAATCAAGAAAGAAAAAAATGAAGAAAGTTCTTAATAACTTGGACATGATTGGAATATTTTGGCTCTATATAATCGAACCTTAGAATAGTGTCATAGACATGTTGACTCAAAGAACAACATTTGTTTTCGATCATGAAGTTGAGTCGAAATTTTTCTATATAATACTCTCACGGTGATGTGAAAATTGTATAAAATCTCGCAATTGTTGATAAATTGAGAATTTAATGCTCCAATCTAACTCCAAGAAGAACATCTGTTTTCGATGATGAAGAAGATAGGATAGTGTAGATGAAAATCTGTCGCTTATTCTCCTTCATCCATCAACCTAATAAGAACCAACCAGAGGCTAATCAAGCGCTATTTGAGACGAACGCTGAGGCCGCCTGACCTCCCAAGAGTTGTTCCCACGCTTCAGCGCTCACTCAATTTGTGAAGGCTGTTGTTCAAGTGACCAATTGTGGCGACATTTCTGAATTACCACCCAGTAATTTATTGATATTCAATTAATTCTCTCATTTTTCCTATTTTTAGGTCTCGAATTTAGAAATTTAGGAAGGTTTTACCCATAAATCTGGAATATTCGTCCAATTTTCAACGGAATTAGGACATTTTTATAATCTTAGAAGTTCATCTTCGATCCTCACGGCTGTTATCAGCAAAAAAGCTCGTTTTTAAAGCTATGAGCGGTTCCCCTGTGTTCAGAAGTAGTTTACAGTCTTTTTCAAATTTTGAGAAGTTTGCCCACTGTTTAGATGTTCTAAAAAATTATGTCAATTTTATGGAGATCTAGATTTTTATTTTGCGTCAAAACCTGCTGTGGGATGGAAAAAATCAGAAAATCTCCTAACTCTACGAAAAATTAGGAAAAATCGAATAAAAAAGGATTTTTTAAGCCTTCATCTAGCTCTTTTTTCATGTGAATTGGCAGTTTTTCTCTGAAAATCGAGAAAAAAAAGCGGAAAATAATGACTTTCTCCAGCTCTCATCTAGTTCATTGTTCCTGCGAATCGGCAGTTTTCCTCTAAAAATCGAGAAAAAAGTGAATAATGGTGACTTTCTCCAGCTCTAGCTTTTTTCCTGCGAATCGGCAGTTTTTTCTCTAAAAAATAAAGAAACATCGAATAATAAGGATTTTCTTTAGCCTTCATCTGTCTCTTTTTTGCGAATCGGCAGTTTTTTCTGCATCGTGATTTCTCCATCGTGATTTTTGAATAGCATGTTCATTTTCCATGTACCACGCACCCTTGAAAAGAATGAGAAATTGAATTTGAATGCGCGACGGGGTGCCGTCACTCCCTCATCGGAAGTCACGCTGGAATTCTCGTTTTGATGCAAAAAGTATCGAGTAAGAGTCGTATTGTGATTTACTTACTGAAATTGAAGATGATTTTGGCAATGAAGATTCATCGTTGCAGTATTCTTCTGTTTAGCATAATTTAATTTTATCAAGTTCTAGACTTACACGCTACAATTATTAAGCGTTATAGATTCCACTTTTTTTTTGAAAATTGCATGTGAATTCTATTTCTGGCCATAACTCCTAAACGAGGTCGGTGAAGCAACTTCTGAGAGCAGTTTCATCGTCTCCACCATATTTGAAAACCTGTGAGATAGATCACTCAGACCTCATAGATTCACCGGGCTTTGATATACTGAAGTATGTTAGATGTTTTCAATATTTTTATATTTTTAAGACGATCGACAAATCTTATTGCTTAACGGCTACAATTATTGATCAATTTTCTCGCATGTACAATAAATTCGAAACTCTCTCTCTCTGGTTCTATCTCTCTTCCTCTCTCTCTCTCTCTCTCTCTCTCTCTCTCTCTCTCTCTCTCTCTCTCTCTCTCTCTCTCTCTCTCTCTCTCTCTCTCTCTCTCTTTCTCGCTCTATCTCGCTTTCTCTCTCTCTCTCTCTCTCTCTCTCTCTCTCTCTCTCTCTCGCTCTCTCTCTCTCTCTCTCTCTCTCGCTCTCTCTCTCTTTCTCGCTCTCTCTCTCTCTATCTCTCTCTCTCTCCCCCCCCCTTTGCCGGTTATATTTGGGCACATGGAGTGGAAGGGGGAACAGGTGTACACCACCTCGTGCCAATGAAGAAACATGATTTATTCAGACCTCTCCCACTATTTATTTTGAATCGATCCGTAAATCCAAAGCTGTATTTGTCTAAGCGGCCTTCTCTTAATATCATTGGATATTCATCCCCTATTAGTATTCAACGGATTTTATTGCAGAAATCTTCGAATCAGAAGAACCTACTGTGGAAACTGCGAAAAGTTGGTGTTCTTTGCCACATTCTGAGGTTAATCTCGAAATTCCAGACCCGGAGATCGCAGATCAAGTTGAACCAGAAGAAGTAGTGGAAGAAGTTCAAGAAGGTATTTTTGAATTTGAAAATGAAATGATTTTGGTTGAGAAATGTTCAAGATTTAAAATGCCTTTTTTCCTCTTTTTCCCCAAAATTGTGAAAAGTGACCATCTTTCACCATTTTGATCTATCATATATTATTGATATGTATTGAAGTTTTCATATTCTAGGAAAGATTGAAACATAAAAAAAGATTTTTCAGAATAACAATAAAATTTGAGAATTAATAAATCTAGAATATACGATTCTTGGTTGTTTTAACCGACAAAAGTGCGAGAAATTCTGATAGAGTCGTATTTTGTTTTTTTTTTCAACAAAGTATAGAAAATGGTTTGTTCAACGCTCTCAAGAGCTTTTTTTGTACAAATTATTTGGAAAATAGAAAAGTGTCGATTTGAAGATTATTCACTTCTTTTTTTCCTCTTCTCCCTTACGGAGTGACAAAAAATCAACAGTCAACAGAAAAGAAAGTTGTCTTCTCTATAAACTTCCTGTTTTCTGCGTTTGTAGTGTGTTTCTTTCATTCAAAAAACAAGTTTTGAAGATGCGTTCAAACTTTCTTTCAGAACAAAAATCGATCAAAGAACCGCAGAGTAAGAAACCAGAAGGTAAGCGGAATATTTGATTTTGAAATCTCTTTTTTCCTCCAGATTCTGAAGTTGTGGTGAAAATGGAAGAAACTGTCGTCAGCTCGGTGGAGAAGTTGGATTTGGTTGAAGTGCACAAGGATGAGAACTCGAACAAAGTGAGTATTTTATTGAAAGTCGGAGAAAATTAAATTAAATCGATATTTCGCTCGAACCTGGTATCTATCAGACGCATATGAGCTGAGAACGGGAGCGTTCGGATGCAAACATCGAATTAGCAGTTTTTAGCGTTGAAAATTGATAAAATTGAGTTTTTTTGGTTCTCGAAATATTTTTTCAGATTTCCAAAATAAAATTTATGTCTAAATTTTCTCGTATGAGGAAGAAACGATTATTCCATGATACAAAATTTGAAATTTCCGCAGAGAAAATTGTCGAGAGAGTCAATTTTTTCAAAGTAAGGAGAAGTTAGATTTCGTAAACAGCTCTGGTATAGACAGATGGATAAGACTGTCGATACGGATTCTATTATTTTTTCTTGAAATTCGAAAGTTTTTGACGAAATTCATTACGCAAAAATGAAAAACGGAAATTGGGATTCAGAACTCCGTGCAGCTCTGCTTTGTACTAGCCTGCAGTACAAGAATGATTGTTGTCAAAAGTTGAAATCTTTTGTTATTTACCTAATTTCAGTCCGAATCCATCACATCACCAACGCCGTCAGTCAAATCCACGTCGAACGTGTCTTCGACCTCCATGAAAACGGGAATGAGAATCCCTACCGTGGTGAAAAGGCCACCAACGACACCAATAGTGCCAGCTGTCACACCATCGTGAGCTTTTCCTTAAGTTCTCCGGAGAATTCAAGTTTTTCAACATGTTGTTGAAGTTTCATGATAGGAATGTATTTGGTTTTTTACTATCTGAGCAGTCTAACGTTTTCCAGCATGTTCACTCGGATTAGTTATATAATTTGTTTTTTAAACAGTTTTCTGGAGCATCTAAGTTTTTCAACATGATGTAGAAGTTTCATGATAGGAACGTATTTTGGTTTTTTTTTCTAGTCTAACTTTTTCCAGCATGTTCGCTTGGATAAGTTTTACATGTGAAATTGAAAAAAGAGAAGTCTTGAAATGTTCTTTTTTGTTGAAAATAACATTTTTTGAAGAATCTTGGTATTAAAATCATTTTAAAAATAAATTTAGACTTTACTGACAATTAAATATTTGAAGTACGAAAAATATGCTTTTGATCTATCTCCATTACAGTTGAAGATACAGTTAGATTAATCTCGAACGTTTTTTTCGATATACTACCAATTTCACAAGTTTCAGAACGGCACCGAACTCGGCTCGAACCCCGGCAACCCGACCTTCATTGACCCCGAGGTACATTTATAATAATAATAGCAACAACACGGGCGGTCGGCCCGTCTCAAAAAATGACAGAGAGGGAGAAAGCTTAGATTTATGAATAATTGAGGTGGTGTGAGCGACCCGACAGCCCTTTTCTCATAGTTATAGCCGACCCGCATGTTTTCAACAACTTGAGACATGCTGTCACACGAAAACACAGCGCGTGTTCTCTTTCTTCTGTTTTTAGGCTTCTGGAGTTTTTTGTAGGAATCTCTGAGTTCTTCCGTATTTTTCGTAAGAACGTGTTAGGGTTTCCTTAGAGGTTCTCAAAATACTCTAGTTCCTTAGAAGTGAAGTATTTAAGATCACTCCTCTAAGTTTCAGAAATTTTTTAAAGTTGTTTTTTTTAATTCTTCTGTTTTTTGGCTTCTGGAGTTTTTTTTTTCAAAAAATAAATCTCACAGTTCTCCCTTATTTTGTGTAGGAACATGTCAGGGTTTTCTTAGGGGTTTTCAAAATAATTTAGTTCCTCTGAAGTTCGTTGAAGTCACTTCTCTGAAATTCAGAAAATTTTGAAAGTTGTTTTTTTCATTCTTCTATTTTTTGGCTCCTGGTGAATTTTGCAGGAATCTCTTAGTTTGTAGAATTCTGTTAGGAGTTCTCTCATGTGTTATAGAAATCTTTAAACCGTTTGAAAAGTTTTATTTGTTCACTTTTTTTTGAATTATTTAACACTTCCTCAATTTTATTAAAATTTTTACCACTTTTCTTCAAAGTAATTTATAGATCTTTCTCTTTTTAAAAAATAGATCCTACTCAAGGTTGTCAGAAATCTGTTAGGATTCGTTAGTAAAAATTATTGAAATTCAATAATTATTTTTCTTTGAGAATCAAAAAAAGAAATTTCCCCCGAAAAGTACCAGAAACCACTTTCTTTGTTGTTTGTTGCACAAAAAACTTGGAGAAACACTCGAAAATTCATACTCGAAGTGTGTCTTTTTGGCCACCCTCTTCCCATCTTTCCCATCCATTCGTGAGCACGACAATTCCAAACTCTTCTGAACCGTGAAATGGGTTTCCTGAGAGCAGAGTAGTCGTTGGACCATTTTATGAGCATTCACATCCACTTTGAATATTTTTTGAAGTTTTCTCCAGTAAAATGACCGGTTTTTATGTGTTTTAAGATGTTTTTAGAAGATTTTCCAAGAATTTGAGTGCCATTTTTACTTTTTCCATCACTATGCGGTAGAATTTACGTGTTTGAAAATTTTTGTGTGGAACGGTGATAAACTTTTCTGACTCTTGCATTTTCATCTGCGGTCATTTTTTAGAGAATATCTAAAAATTCTTAATAATTGATTTAGAATTCTTTTAACATAAGGAAATACATTTTTTGAAGCGTTTCCTTGACTCAAAAAGTGTGAAGTATCGAATTTTTTAATGGCAAACTTTTATATTAGTTTCCGAGGTTTTTGATGAATTAATTCAAAATCCTATCAATGTTGAAAGATTTAAAACCGACAAAAGCTCCTTTTTTATACGTATAATCTGCAGTATTCTTACATAAATGAGTCCGATGCAAAAGTTTGAATTAAAATATTTTTTTGAAAAAACAAGTTTTGAAACTATTCACAAACTTTTGAAAACATGAAATTTCCAGTGGAATGCGCCGTCACGAGACCCCAACACGAGGAATGGGGGCCAAAAGTGTGTCCACCAAGAGCATCGACAATGTTGGAAAGTTTACACCAAAAGTCAACGCCAAGTATGCCGGTGTCACCAGGTTTTTTTTTTCAATTTTTAGTATAAATGTGTGAAAATTTTCTGACATTGTGAGTTTTCTAAAAAAAAAAAACAACGAAATGTAAACCTTCCACTGAATAGGTGAACATTACACACATATCTAGCAAAAAGTCTGACCTATTTCAAACTCGCGGCAGTCGCATTTTTGTAAAATGAGTACGGTAGGGTCGGTACTCTCACAACGAACAGTTAGATCTTTGTGGATTTAAATCATTATTCTTACTTCATGTTCATTGAAATTAAAGGCGCATTACTTTTATGTTCTTGTATTTCAAGGCGAAACTGCTACGGTACTAAGTACCCGATTTACGGAGGCCAGTCTTTTTTACAGGTAGAGGAAGCTATGTGTTACATTAGCCAAAATTGCGAAATTTAAAGAAAAACTTGAATTTAATTTTTTAAAAATGGTAAAAAGTAGCTACAATGTATTGAATTTTACCTCAAAGCCTGAAAAGTTTTAGACCTTTGGAAAAAAGGAAAAAACGTTTTATTATGAAAAAGATATAATATTCATCACAAATTATTTGTTTTTTTTTCAGCAAAGTTGCCTCAAAAACGAACCACAAACCCGGTGGAGGAAATGTCGAGATTTTCCATGATAGCAAGGTAAATTTGGCGATGTTTCATGAAAAGATGGCCTTTTTTCAGAAGTACGAAGCCAAATCGAAGGTGGGATCGCTGGATAAGGCAGGGTATACTCCTGGTGAGGTTTTTATTTGGAAATAGTGTGTAATTTGTTTAATTGGGGTCTTGTAAACCTTGAAAATACTCTTAAATAATGTTTTTGAGGTCCCCATCATTAAAATTTGATAATTATAACTTTTTGCGAAGATAATAAGTTTTGTACGGGTTAAAAACGCCCTGAAATAGCAGCTGTGAGCTCAAAGTAACCTGTCTGAACGGTTTTTTATAGAAAAGTAAGCAGTTTTTCTTTTTTCCAACACTTGAAATTAAGGTGGAGGAAATGTGAAAATAGAACATAGGAAGTTGGATTTCTCCTCTGCGAAGTCTAAAGTCAGCTCTCAAACCGATCACAAGCCTGGTGGCGGTAATGTTCAGGTATTTTTTTTTATTGGGTAACCACAATAGCCAGTTCCAAGGTTTACTGTACTAACTGGTTCCTTTTTGTAGCTTAAGTGTCGCTTTTTAGAGACTATCGTAATTTTCACCTTGTTTCTTGTCATTTTCATTGAGAAGAGTGTCAATTGACACGTATAAAGGAATGTTTCTGAGAGATTTTTGAATGAATCAGAATTTTTCAAATTATAATCAGTGAAAAGAGGGAATATACTTGAGCTGCTCATCTTAGTCTTGTCATGTTTTCAATTTCTAAAATAACCGATTCTAAACTTCTATAATAATAAAGTTTTTTTGAGAGAGAGAGAGAGAGAAAGAGAGAGAGAGGATGGAAAACACGATTTCTTCAGATTCTCTCTGAAAAGTTGACCTGGAACGCGGGATCAAAAGTGGGATCATTGGATAACGCAAAGCACAAGCCAGCAGGCGGTAATGTACAGGTAATTTCCATCAAACATTTCTCTTTTTCTTTGTGTGACGTACCGTTTTCCGCTTCAGCACCACACCACTCTTTACAGATTCTAAGTCAGAAGTTGGCGTGGAAAGCGGAGAGTAAAGTTGGAAGCAAGAATAACATCCATCATCAACCTGGAGGTGGAAATGTTAAGGTTATTTTTTATTTTTAAAGCATAAAATAGAGTAATTATCATGAAAATAAGAAAAATCAGTCTGAAAAAAATAGTGCTATTTTCATGTTTAAATCGATTTAAATCCGCTTATACTTCAATTTTCACTTGAAAAGAAGATAAAAATTGAAGAAAATTGAAATAATTGATGAGAAACGGTATTTTTGTTGAAGTTATATGACTGAATTTTACAGCATACGATAATTTTTTACTCCTTACTTTTGTTTGAACAAATGGGTTAAAAACTAACTGAATTCGCACTTAATGTTTTTGGAATATGTGATTTGATTTGTATTTGTATTTGTTTAATAAAGTCAGTGAGCTAAAATTTTTAATCATAAGACTAAGTGAAACACAAAAAATTGTTAAGAAAAATGATTTTATTTTTTTATGGATGTTTACAGTTTTAATTTTACCGATCACATATCTAGCAAAAAGTCTGACCTATTTCAAACTCGCGGCAGTCGCATTTTTGTAAAATGAGTACGGTAGGGTCGGTACTCTCACAACGAACAGTTAGATCTTTGTGGATTTAAATTATTATTCTTACTTTCAGTCCATTGAAATTGAAGGAGCATTACTTAATCGTTCATGTATTTCAAAGCGAAACTGCTACGGTAACTAAGTAACCGATTTACGGAGGTCAGACTTTTTTACATGTAGAGGAAGATATGTGCCGAGTATAATTTGTTTTTCACGAGAAAAATGATGAACTCGAAAAGTGATTGTTCTAGTGAAGTAAAAATGAAATTGTGATAAAATTTTTGACATCTTGTAAAATATTGGGAAAGATTTATAAAATTGATTATTAATGATTCTTAGAAAAGTTCACAATTCACATCTATTTGTTTGACATTACATTGTACAAAAATTGATTTTTAAGACCAACGATTAAAACTCGAGAAATTGTTAAGAAAAACAAATACAATTTAAGAGTTCTAAAGTTGATTTTCAGATTTTCGACGAGAAAATTCGATACGTCTCACAAACATCAAGTGGAACCCAATCTCAGAACGATATCTCATCATTGTGACGTCACGATTTTCTTGAATTAATGTACCCACTGCACCTCACTTTGTAGTTCAGAATGTGTGAATTTTGTATGACTTCTCTGACTCTTTCACCATTTCCTCTCTCTCTCAGTCTCTCTCTCTCTCTCTCTCTCTCTCTCTCTCTCTCTCTCTCTCTCTCTCTCTCTCTCTCTCACACCTTCAAGAGCTATTCATCTACATCACCGCGGGTTGTTTTTTTTCTCACACCATCATCAAAACTCACTCAGAAAGTTGAAAATTTTGTTACTTTTCTTCTATTCGCAACAAAATCATGAGAAATTCTCAACTTTCCGAGTAATCCTCACCATTTCTCTCGAAATTTTGGTTTTTTCAGAAAGTTGTGAACCTGCGTATATTTCATTAGACTCAGTCGTGTATAATAAACTCATTCGGACCATTTTAGATGTCAATCGCTCAGAGCGTCGTTCTGAAACCCGCGATGGTTGCGACCATGCACAAGAATCGTCTGCAACCCAGGAAGAGCGTCTCCCAGAGGTCGTCAACGACCAGCATCCTTCAGAAGCTATACCCAGGTGCAGTCTATCCACTCACTGCTGATCAGATTATGATGTAATGGCATTTTGTTTGAATAAATACGTACTTATCTCACTGTCACGAACCGGTCATGTGCGAACCAGAGACCTCCCACGAAGTTTAAACGTTCCGCTGGGTGGGAATTTTGCCCCAATCGTAGTTGTCTTCTGCGAGACGCATACCGTTTCTATGCAAGCTGAGACCACCCACGATGTTTAATCAGCCCGACTTGATTGGGAAGAATTCCAGTCGAAGATACGCTTTAAAAATAAATTTTTTTTGAATTAAATCGAATATTCGTATACGCCATCGGAAAACAACATAATTACTAAAAAGGGATAAAACGATGAAAGTGGGAAAACCGTTTCGGGTCGCACACTGCGGGAAACTAGCTGATTTCGAATTCCATATGGTCAAACAACCGTCTCTTCTTCTCAGATCAGCTCAGATCATGGTCAAAAATGGTCATGAGCCGGAAAATTTCGATTCCGTTGATTTCTTATTTCACGATTTTTCTACTGTCAATATCGATTGTGGCCCTGCTTGTTCAACGGTAAGTCTCAATGTAAAAATTCACTTTCTTCCGGAAAATCATTTTTCGTTATACTATAGTTCGATTATTCTGAACTCATGAAAAAACTACAAAATAGGGTGTTTCAAGAAAAGCGTGCCACCATTTACAGTAACCAACTCCAATGGTCCTACCTTGACGCTCAATTGGAGCTAGCGACATTTCCAAAGATTCCTGCAGATTTTCGACGGAGCCGACGGATCTTATCCAATTTGGAGCACATGATTTTCGTAGGTTTGCTCCGGAAAATGCAAAAAAAAGTGGTGGCGGCCGGGACCGAACTTGGACCGGTGAACTATATTCTTTTCCAGGAGGTATTCCGAGGTCTGGGACCACCTTGATGAGGGTTATTTTGGACGCACATTCTGATGTGCGATGGTGAATTTTTCTTTCTCTCTCTCTCTCTCTCTCTCTCTCTCTCTCTCTCTCTCTGTCTCTCTAAAAATCTTATTTCCAGCGGAGGTGAAACAATGATGATTCCGAGTTTTCTCAACTGGCAAGATGGATGGAGATTTTCGGAATGGACTAAGAACGCTGGTATAACTAATCAAATTTTGGATGATGCCATATCAGCATTTCTGACAGAGGTAAGAGAGAGAGAGAGAGAGAGAGAGAGAGAGAGAGAGAGAGAGAGAGAGAAAACTTCAGATTATCGGAAAGCACGGAGCTGAAGCCAAACGGCTCTGTAACAAAGACCCTTATACAGCACTAAAAATCCCAACCCTAGTACGACTTTTTCCCATGTCACAGCACATAGTCATGGTGAGGTGAGCAAGGAAACCGCGACAGGTCGGCGACTGACTTTTCAGGGACCCGCGAGCCATCATCCATTCGATTATCGAGCGGAAAGTTCCGGTCAATGGGTATAATACTACTGACCCTGAGGTGAGACAGCGACCGCAACGCGGCTGAAGATCTTTAAAATGGCAATTTCAGCAAATGTTTAGAACATGGAACAGGGAAATTCGACAAATGGTATTCCCCTGTATAAACTTGCTCGGGAGATGTATTTTGGTTGGTTTTTTCTCTCTCTCTGTCTCTCTCTCTTTCTCTCTCAAATTGTTTATAGGTTCATTACGAACGTCTAGTACAGAGGCCCAAGGAAGAACTGACAAGAATTTTATCTTTTTTGGAACTTGATTTCGAAGATGCTCTACTCCATCATGAAGAGCTCATTGGAAGTAGAATTCAGATAAGCGAGTAAGAAGAGGGAGAGAGAGAGAGAGAGAGAGAGGGAGAGAGAGAGAGAGGGAGAGAGAGAGAGAGAGAGAGAGGGAGAGAGAGAGAAAGACAGAGAGAGAGAGAGAGAGAGAGAGAGAGAGAGAGAGAGAGAGAGAGAGAGAGAAGGATAGCGCGCTATAATCATACAGAAACGCCAGGGTTCTATCCGTCTCGGAAAAAAAACAAAAATTCAGAGATGAATTTTCTGCGTCACAAGTCAAAGAGGGCTTGTATCAGAAAGCGCTATCTGCATGGTTCGACTGCTTCGATGAAAAGCTGATGAGAAGTCTGGATGAAGTGGCTCCGATGATGTCGATGCTAGGTAGGGGCTGTGGCGATTTGTCAACTTTTTGTCAGAAATGAATTAGATGAAATTTTTGAAGAAAAATTGCATTAAATTTTTTTCTTCAGATTTTGCCACGATTATTTCAGTTTCAATTAACTTAATCAATTGAATTAATTAAAATGTAAATATTTGAAATTTACAGATATCTTAAAATATGACTTTTTTTCTGAGTAATTTTGTTTTTTTTAGATTGTTGATGATCATTTCTGTAATATAACGTCAATTTCGTTCAAAAGTTCGCGTTCGAGTCGTTGTTTTCGGATTTTCAGCGAAATTCCCCTTTTTCGTGAAGGAATTTTGATTTTTTTGTGATAAAATCGAAATTTACCTAATTTTTGTTCAGATTTCTGTCAACAAGACAAAGCTTCACTTAATAACTTCCAGGTTATGACCCATACGACTACAAGCCGACCTATAGCCAGTTCAACGATCCAAACTTCTTGTCTCCGTTGTCTGAATAAAAACGTTGATTGGGCCCAAACTTGCTCTTTTTATCCGATTTGAATCGGCCAACGAAGATGCGGACGCCCCAAGCTAATTGGTCGAATTATCGGGAACGGAATTTTCCTATCTTTTCTTCTCATTTTTTGTCTTTTGCAAACCTCAGACGTTCGGATTCGCTAGTTTTTTGACATTTTACGTTTGGATTCTCTTGTTTTTTTCGCAAAAATTTCCCTACTTTCTGTCGAAACTGACTTTATTCTCGTCCTTTTACCATTTTCGTCGTTGGTGGTCGCTAGAAAAAACGTTTGAATTATCTTGTTTTTGGGAAATTTTCCGTACTCTCCGTCAAAAATGACTATATTCTTGTCATTTTACCATTTTCGTCGTGGGTGGTCGCTAGAAAAACTTTTGAATTCTCTTGTTTTTTCACGAAAATGTCCCTACTTTCTGTCAAAACTGACTTAATTCTCGTCTTTTTACCATTTTCGTCGTGGGTTGTCGCTAGAAAAAAAGTTTGAATTATCTTGTTTTTGGGAAATTTTCCGTACTCTCCGTCAAAAATGACTATATTCTTGTCATTTTACCATTTTCGTCGTGGGTGGTCGCTAGAAAAACTTTTGAATTCTCTTGTTTTTTCGCGAAAATTTCCCTACTTTCTGTCAAAACTGACTTAATTCTCGTCTTTTGACCATTTTCGTCGTTGGTGGTCGCTAGAAAAACGTTTGAATTCTCCTTTTTGGGAAAATTTACCTACCTTTCGTCGAAAAATGACTCTATTCTTGTCATTTTAACATTTTCGTCGTGGGTGGTCCCAAGAAAAATCTCCCAGATTCAAAACCTTTTATCTTTAAAAAAAGAAAAACTGTGGAAAAACTATCCTTGAATGTCCAAAAAAAACCACTGTTCTTTTCCCATCGTGGGTGGTCTGTGCACAAACGAGCCACGTGTCGGGCACGAAAAGAAACGTCTTCAAATTTCAAAAATGTCAACTTTTTTTCTTGCCATATGACTGATTTGAGCTGTTTTAATCCCATCACAAAAAAACTTCATATGCGTTTTCATCGTGGGTGGTATGAACCCAAAACAAAACGGCTTCGTGATCCAAAATAGTCTACTTTTTCTTGTCTTTCAAGGTTTCTTTGGCAGTTTTCACCCCTTTTCACATATATTTTCGACGTGGGTGGTCTGCGCACCAACTAGCCACGTGCCGGGTACATAACGAAATCTCAGTCATTCATCTGAAACACATGAATTCATTGTACCGTTCCCAACTATTTTCATCGTGGGTGGTCTGCGTACCAATGAGCCACGTGCCGGGCACATGAAAAATCTCAGTCATTCATATCGAAGTCAAGAATATCGGTGATGTGCCGTTCCCTACCATTTTCATCGTGGGTGGTCTCTACACCAACGAGCCACGTGCCGGGCACACAACGAAGGTCCAAAAACTTCTGGCCACCACGAAAAGTGCGTGTCCCCGGCGGCCAATCAAGTTCGTGGAATTGGCAAATCGACAATTTTTCATTAAACTTTGCGACGAATGAACGTGTTGTTAAATTTCTGACTGCTTGGTGTTGGCACCTCACCACATGTATGTAAAACATGTCCAACACTTATCCAGATCAACTTATTTTTATCTTTTAATACTGTATCGGTCAAAATTTAGCTATAGTGTATCGAATCTTAAAAAATCAATTGTGATTTTTGACTATCTTCACGATAAAAAATGATATCGAAAAATTAAACTCTTCTTTCAATAATTTTGCACTACTCCGGAAAAAAATAAATGTGATTTAAAGATTATGTCCGAATTGAAGTACTTTTATGTGCTTTATAGCACATTTAAATGTGATTTATTACTATTCTTTACTTTTGAAATGTCTAATCTTTAAATGACATCCAGTGTACATTTAAATGCTCTTTGAAGTCAATCCAGAAAATGCATAATCTTTAAATCTTATTTGAAAAAAATATATTATAATGTTATGTGAAATGGAAGTTTGCAAATACATTTGAATTACATTTACCGCCAAATTTTTTTAAACCGAAAATTCTAAGCGATTTTTGACAGACCATTCTTGGTCCCGCCCACGGCACGC
>OZ022252.1:4889903-4899903 GCA_963978915.1 Caenorhabditis parvicauda
GAGCAGCTCTGCCTGTTGTTTGCAACAAGGCAATTACGAAATTTTAAGCTTCTTCCAGGTGAGAGAGTGATCTCTGTATATTCCCCCCTCTCTCTCTTTCTCTCTCTCTCTCTCTCTCTCTCTCTCTCTCTCTCTCTCTCTCTCTCTCTCTCTCTCTCTGTCTTTTTTTTCATGAAACTTAGCACCGAGAACTGCCTACAACACATGTTCTCGCTACTCGTTTTACGATCCAATTCGATTGCGAAGTAAAATGATTCGATTTTCGACTTCTTCCTTCA
Source organism: Caenorhabditis parvicauda (assembly GCA_963978915.1). NCBI lineage: Eukaryota > Metazoa > Nematoda > Chromadorea > Rhabditida > Rhabditidae > Caenorhabditis > Caenorhabditis parvicauda. The sequence goes on from OZ022252.1 coordinate 4,890,182, forward strand.
ATTTCTCACCTATGAGCAGAGATCGCTGCGTATCACACTCCTGTCGATACTCAGTGATGAGTCCAATCAAGATACTACATGAATAGAACCTTGCAGAAACCATTCATCCTGCAACTTTTATAGTTAACTCAGATTTTTGCTGCGTAACAGACTTTGTCGATACTCAGTATATGATACGCAAATCGTTTTTCGAATTTTTCACCAGTCCTCATATCTGGTATCTCTGGTCGAATGGTTAATCCTTTTGCCCTCCATCCTAGGGGTTCGATTCCAGGCTGTGACAATTTTTGTCTTTTCCGGAAATAATATCAAAGATCGATGCCAACTCTCCTTTGAAAACCATTCCTCATTCCGCTATATTTGAAATTTTCACCATACTTCAAACTTTGCATTCCTGGCCTAATGGTCAAGCGTTTTGCCTTTCACCCTAAAGTTCGCTGGTTCGAGTCCGGGCTGTGACAATTTTTGCTTTTTTCCAGAAATGATGTCGAAGATCGATTTCGACCCCAACATCCCGCAAACATCATTATCGTCGTCACAAGGTGAGCGACTGGGCTCTAATCAACTTAATTATGGCTTTAATTTCAGAAGATAATGAGTCGTCACGAGAGGGAGATGGTTAGTTTTATGGATGATCCTCAAACTTTTTTGTTTTTTTAAAAAGAAAATGATGACAAATCAATTTGTGGTCAAAATGTGGTCAAAATGAGAGCGGAAGTGATTCTCACTTTTCGCGGTTTTTTTTGGAAAATGATGACAAATCAATTTGTGGTCAAATTGAGAGTAAAAAAGATTTTAGTGCATTTTTTCATATCTTGTTTTTTTGAATAACGACAATCAGTCGATTTCTAGATGTGGTCAAAGTGAGAAAGAAAAAAAGCGTGAATACCTCAAAAAGTTTAATTTTTATAAAATTAATATTTTTTCAATATTTCTTCAATTTTCATAGCTTCTGCCACCGTAAGATCCCAGGGTTCTGGACCTTCCACCACTTAACCAAGTTTTAAAAAATTCCCTTTGTTGTTTGTTGTTTTTTGGAAACATCTGAATCAAGTCCATTTTTTGTCGAGCACCGAAAAGACACGTGAACGACACAAAACTGACACGCCTCCAAATCGTATCGAGCTCATTGAAAAAACAGTTCCCGTGGCGTTCACCAAAAGGTCACAAACAGGGCACGTCAACAGCAAGACTCATTAATTTAATTCGCTAAAGATCAAAAATTGAGTCAGAATTTTTGATTTTTTGCTTGACCTAACCGGAAAGTTATAAATTTTTGGAAACTTTTCAGAAATTTTTTCAAGAACTCAGCTTTGAAGCTCCAAACAAAGAATTTTTTGAAAAAAAAACAAAAAAGATTATAAAATCATCAAAAATAATTGAATTTTGTTGCAGAAAAAAAAGAATCTTTCTAAACTTTTGGTCGTAATTACCACCATAGGAAACGTAATGAAACTTCAATTTAATGCGTTCGTTCAGGCGATTTCCGATTCCAACAGAAACAATTTCTTCTTTCTTGCGAACGAGGCGACATTGGGAGTGTTCGGAAGATTCTGAGCAGTCCGGAGCCATTCAACGTCAATTGTGTGGATCCGTTGGGGAGGTGAGTTGTGTTAAAACACTCAGAATGTTTATTTAGTTAGTGCCAAGAAATTTCATAGAATTTCATCTATTTTGAACAGAGTTATGACGAAAACTATGAAATGAGAAGCTAGGTCCGCAAACACCGACGCAACCGTGCACATATTACACATTTTGGCGGGATTTTGAAATTTTGAGACGGCTAATTGTAATCTCAAAAATATCATCAAGTTTCATCAATTTTGAACACAGTTACGACGAAAGCCATGAAGTAATAAGCTTGGTCTGCAAACACCGACGCAACCTTTCACAAATTACTCTTTTTGGCAGGATTTTGAAATTTCTATTTTCTTACCATTTAAAAACGTTAGAGACACTAATGCTGTCGTCAATAGGTGGATAAATCTGCAAACACTGACGCAATCTTGCACAAAACACTCTTTTTGGCGGGATTTTTGAACTTCAATTTTTCTTTCCCCAAAGCGTTATAGACACTAATGCTGTCGTCAGTAGGTAGAAAAATCTGCAAACACTGACGCAATCTTGCACAATATACTTTTCTTGGCGGGATTTTCGAACTCAAATTTTTCTTTCCCCAAAGCGTTATAGGCACTAACGATGACGTCACAAGGCCCTTAACGCTAAGCACATTAAGGCTAACCGAGTGAAACTCTATACATATTTTCAGGAACGCTTTGCTCATCGCAATAGAAAACGAGAATGTTGAAATGATCGAGCTCTTGCTGGATAACAATATTGAGGTAAGAAGACTTACACTGTTTTGTTCAGTTTTTCGAAACGAAAACACCATGAGGCTTTTCATCAGCTGGAATTTTTCATGCTTGGCGCAGTTGGTTAATTTGTAGGTTATCGCTCCAGATGTCACTAGATCGAATCTAGGTGTCATTTTTTTTGTTTTTTTGCCGGATTTTAACTGTTTTAAAAAATAATTTTACTTCCTTTTTCGATTTTCTCACGCATTTTGCAGTTGGTTAAGATGTACTCAGAGAAGGCAACTCAGATTGGATCCAACCACATCTAGTTTGGGAAAATCTGGAAAAATCTCATTTTTTCTGGCTCCAATCAGAGTTGACTTTTCTGATTACGTTTAATTACTCCAGATGTACTCGAAACTTGAGTTACCAGATAGATAATGAACAAAAGTATTATGGAATGAATCATCATGGTGTGTCATCATGATTATAGGCCCATTTTCCATTAAAAACTGCTAATTTGTTCCAATCTGTTAAAATCCTTCAAATAAATATAATGACCCGGAGAATTATTTTCTCGCCGAACCCAAATAAGACGATGACTCTTCGGTCAGCACGAGTCTTTTGAAAAATATTTCATTCCGATTGGAAACACAACTCTGGATCCAATCTGATTTTTTCTGGATCCAATCAGAGTTGACTTATCTGAGTAGGCTATTGCACTGGAGGTTGCTGGATCGTAGCCCTGCCTCGACATTTTTGCTTTCGAGATTTTGAACTGTTTTTACGCCTTTTCCATCTAACTAATCACCGTACTCTCACATACTGTGACTAGAATTTCGTAATAGAGCCAAAAACATTGAATACAGTATACTTACTTACTGTAACTATTGAAAGTAACCACCGTATACAAAGTTACTGTTATTAGATATTTGGAACAGAGCCAAAAAGCCTAGAAATTTTTACTCCACATCCAGTAGGAAAAACAAGCCTTTCGAGAAGTCTCGAATTACAGTATAGCCACTTACTGTATCCAGATACCGTATACTAAGATACGGTAACTACTATTTTGGAACGCTGTCAAAACGAGCCGGAAAACTTGGCCTGCACTAGTTAATGCGTTTAGCATAGATGGCAGACCCAATCTGGCTCAATTTTATTGTGTTTTTCCCCGAAGCCTGTCGCTATACCCCGTAATCTCTACTCAATTCACAACCGGATATTTGATTTTGATAATCTACTTTGGATAAGAATGATGTGCAACTATGAGTATCAACTTTTGACCCCTTCTGAAGTGGTTAGTAAAGAGGGGAAAGTGGCCATGTTTTGATGAAACACCGAAAATTGACCCTTTTCTTTGTGGGTGGTCTGACTTTTCGGAGCTTTTCTTAGTGGGTGGTCTTTGAATATCAATCATTGACCACTTTTGAAGTGGTTAGTAGAGAAAGAAAGTGACCCTGTTTTAATGAAACACCAAAAGTTGCCTCCGACTTTTCGAAACTTTTCTTAGTGTGTGGTCTAAGCATATCAATTCTCGACCGTTCTGAAGTGGATAGTGAAGGGAACAAGTGGTCCTGTTTCAATGAAACACTAAAAATTGACCGTTTTTCGTGGGGGTCCGACTTTTTGGATATTTTCTTATTGGGTGGTCTTTGAATATCATCTTTTGATCTGTTCTGGAGTGGTTAGTGATAGGACAATGTGGCCATATTTTGATGAAACACCGAAAGTTTTTTACATTTGATAATTTTTCTTAGTGAGTGATCCAATTTAACGGCAATAATCACATCCTGAACCCTTTAAAAGTGGCCATGTTTCCATGAAACACCGAAAAATGCACCTTTTCTTTGTAGGTGGTCTGACTCAAGTGCAAAACCACTGACTATATTCTTTCGGGACATAGTATTAAATTCACTGCAAATCGCTCGAAAACATGTGTTAAAAGCGATATTTACGACTTTCGGAAAAAACCAAGTGCGAACGTGCTCTACTGGTGTCAACTACGAATGTCGGATTTTCAGACTGGCGACGCGATTTTATACGCGATTGGAGAAGAAAACGTCGAAGCTGTTGAGATTATAGTCGATTATTTGGAAAAAATGGACAAGTTTGATGCAGAAGTGAGTTTCTCTCTCTCTCTCGTTCTCTCTCTCTTTCCTCTCTCTCTCTTTATCTCTCTCTCTCTCTCTCTCTCTCTCTCTCTCTCTCTCTTTCTCTCTTTCTCTCTCTCTCTCTCTCTCTCTCTCTCTCTCTCTCTCTCTCTGTCTCTCTCTCTTTCTGTCTCTGTCTCTCTCGCTCTCTCTCTCTCTCTCTCTCTCTCTCTCTCTCTCTCTCTCTCTTCTCTCTCTCTCTCTCTCTCTCTCTCTCTCTCTTTCCTCTCTCTCTCTCTCTCTCTCTCTCTCTCTCCTCTCTCTCTCTCTCTCTCTCTCTCTCTTTATCTCTCTCACTCTCTCACTCTCTTTATCTCTCTCACTCTCTCTTTCCTCTCAGTCTCTCTCTCTCTCTCTCTCTCTCTCTCTCTCTCTCTCTCTCTCTCTCTCTCTCTCTCTCTCTCTTTATCTCTTTATCTCTCTCACTCTCTCTCTCCTCTCAGTCTCTTTTTCTATTTATCCTCCTGTTTCGCTCTCCCTCTCTCTTCCCCTCTCTCAACGGGGACGAGCCAGTTCAATAGTTTTTTTCGATTTTTGATCTTGGTACTCTTCTGAATTGAGGTCAAATTTCGTGGCTCTCTTTCCTCTCTCTCTCTTTATCTCTCTCACTCTCTCTCTCTCTCTCTCTCTCTCTCTCTCTCTCTCTCTCTTTCTCTCTTTCTCTCTCTCTCTCTCTCTCTCTCTCTCTCTCTCTCTCTCTCTCTCTCTCTCTCTGTCTCTCTCTCTTTCTGTCTCTGTCTCTCTCGCTCTCTCTCTCTCTCTCTCTCTCTCTCTCTCTGTCTCTCTCTCTTTCTGTCTCTGTCTCTCTCGCTCTCTCTCTCTCTCTCTCTCTCTCTCTCTCTCTCTCTCTCTCTCTCTCACTCTCTTTATCTCTCTCACTCTCTCTTTCCTCTCAGTCTCTCTCTCACTCTCTCTTTCCTCTCAGTCTCTCTCTCTCTCTCTCTCTCTCTCTCTCTCTCTCTCTCTCTCTCTCTCTCTCTCTTTATCTCTTTATCTCTCTCACTCTCTCTCTCCTCTCAGTCTCTTTTTCTATTTATCCTCCTGTTTCGCTCTCCCTCTCTCTTCCCCTCTCTCAACGGGGACGAGCCAGTTCAATAGTTTTTTTCGATTTTTGATCTTGGTACTCTTCTGAATTGAGGTCAAATTTCGTGGCGACCACCAGAAAGACACAAAATGGGCACACTTATCAATTTCAGCGTCAAGGAGTGGAAATAACAGAGCATTCTGCCTTCACGCCTGACATAACTCCGATCATCTTGGCTGCTCATAAGGACAATTACGAGTGTATAAAACTGTTTCTAGACAAAAAAGGATCCGTTCCACATCCGCATGACGTCAGATGCTGCTGTGCAGAATGTCTTGTCGTGAGTTTACCTCGAACTTGGGTAATTAAACCACCGATCGGGCCTGTTTTGGGTCGCGCAGTACATTTTAAGGACCTCGATCCGGTCTTATGCATGATTCGGATCGCACAGTAGATTTTTCAGTACCACGAACTTGGGTAATTAAACCGATCTAGTACATTTTTTGGGGGATATTCTGCGTCACACAGTAGGTTTTCAGTACCTAGTAGTAGGCATGGGCATATTGCCAATGATTGGCAGTCGATTGGCAATGCAATTGGCAATGGACTTGGATTTCGATTTCTAGGCCTTCTTGACGTTGACGATGGTTCAGATGACCGAATTTTTGCTTATGGTAATGTCGTCTTCAAGAATTTAAAATCTGATGTGACATCCGAATCCGACGATGTCGTCGGTGACATCGTAAGTGACGTCGTCGATGACATCATCGAAAAAAAAATTTTTTTTTTGAAAATTGAAAATTTTTTCTGACTTCATTTTAGAATCTGACATTTGATTCTGACGTCGTCGTCGAAAAAAAATTTTTTTTCATGAAAATTGAAATTTTTTCCGAATTCATTTTAGAATCTAACATTCGATTCTGACGTCGTCGAAAAACTAACTCTAATCGAAAATCAGACAAAAACTTTATTCATAAAAATAACAAAGTGGCATTGACCCCAGCTCGATATACAAGAAAAATAGAGGTCTAAAAATCAAACTCGTACTTGAAAAAACAAAAATTCAGTGTTAACATTTAACGTATACTAAAACAAATGATAACAACATCAAATTAAAAACAGAGACAAATTTCAGGGTGGTACCTTTTCATTACTTTCTTAGGCTAGCGATGGATAAGTGCTTCTTAACTTATATATTTAAAAAAAATACAACATTCATGGTATATATAAAAATAAACGGTGACAACAATTTCACTCCTGACGAGACCAAGCTTTGCCAAGCAGGAGCTTTTCAACAAATTCAGGGGTTAAGTTCCATCTCCACGGCTTGACAATCCATTTCGCTGTTGAGAACAATCGTTCGCACGCTGCCTCGTTGCTACTCACGCACAAAATTCTCTTCGCAACTTCATAAAACTTTGGGAACTTTGTACGATAATAAGGCCAGAATTTGACAACGGGCAAATTGAGATTATCTTTGAAATGCAAGTAAACTTGCAGTTCTTCGTCTAATTCACAAGCTGGGCCTACTTGTTCTTCCTCATTCATGAGCGAGAGCATGGATGCGGATATTGCTGGCTTCAACTTCTTGCCTTTGACAATTTCGTTTTCTTCAACAAAAGGCTTGATGTGTTTCCAAGCCTCTTTGATAGTGTTGTCGGCGGTCTCGTGGAACTGGAAAAAAACATACAAATTTCGATTTTATGGACTGAAAACTGAGCTTTCCAACATTCTCGATCCTGTATTCTCCGGCCGTTTCTTAAATAAGAAAAAATGATCCGACCATCATAGATGTCTTTCAGGCGTAGTAGTTCTGACAGCCAACGCGTCGAAACTGCTTTCGTGGGCATCGGTGCATTCGTAGGGAACGCCTAAAAACTTAATAATTATAGAATCAGAGCAGAAAAACTGCTCACCGGTAGACAAACCGTAGACGCCATAATCTGCCGACCCTCACGGCATCATATTTGCTTGATTAAATGCTTAATTTCGGTATCCAAGACTTGATTCTTCACAAAAGTTGTTCTCCCAACCTAACCTAAGTTTATTATAAAAGTAAATCACTTTTGGTTGCAGATTGTGAATTGAGAAAAATTCATGATACAGGCGTGAGGGTCGGCAGATTATAGCGTCTCCCACGGACTTCTCACCGATCGTTTCGCTTTTACTGTTGTAGAAACATTTGACGCTGCCTGGAGAAGATCACGCGCCGTCTTCAACTGCGGAACTTGTTAAGTCTACCTAGTGACTCTTTGAGTAGAACGAAAACTGCTTTAGCTATTAGTTGAAGTAAATGGGCTGTGCACCGTTCATCTGAAAGTTTCAATAATTAAATACAAGCAGAGAGTCCTCGCTACGCTCAGAGCCCCTCTCTCCCTTTTTCATTACAAAATCTGATATTCATACTTTTTAATTGAAAAAAGTAGTTTTTAGAAGCAAGATCTTTACTATTTCTCTTTCTCTCACCTTCCTTTTCTCTTTTCCTTCTTCTCTCTCTCTATCTCTATCTCTCTCTTTTTCTCTCTTTATATCTATCTATCTCTCTCCCTCTATCACTTCCTCCTCACTGCTCGCTTTCACACTCCCTGTACAATCCAAACACGACGAACACTAATGCAAGTGTGGCTAGAACTAATGCAACAACATGCGAGGGTCCCCAGTGGTCACGCGAATAGCAATAATCAGAAACGTGCAGCGATGGCCGAGTGGTTAGAGCGTCTGATTTGTAGTCGCTTAACGCACGTTCAAATCCCGTCAACTACCCCGCCATTTTTGCACAACCCTTCCTCTTCCCTCCTCCCCCCCCCCGTAAATCGACACATAAATGGATCACCCAAAAATTTGCCTCACGAAAAAGGGGGGCGGTCCCCTCGTTCTATTATTAATATGATACTAGGAATTTTTTACAGTTCATTCCTAGGCCCCTCAATGCTCCATCTGCACTTAGAGGCATTTTTCTCAAGTCCATCTCTTTGAAGCTAAAACTCTGAAACCTATTTAGAAGTAGGTCGATCGTCTGAAGTACATAATCAAAACATATTAATATTATAGAATAACCGACTTGTGTCCCTTTGATACTGCCGTAGCACACAGAAAAGCGATTGGAACAATTTTCATGTTCCATTTTTGCAGTCCGTCTTCATCGTGTGTTTCCAGGATGATGGATATATTCATGACTGAATTTGTGTGACCGCGCTGCTCATGGTCAATCATTAAACCTGCGGTTCCAGCTTTTATGTGAGGTGTTATCTGAGACGTTAAAATGATCAGAATGAACATACTAGTTGATTATCCACATAATTGCTAATGTTTGACCTCGGAGACTTTCTACTTGGTAGTTCAGCTGCTTTTATTGATCTATTCAATTGAACTGCTCTGCAAGTACAAAATTATAAAAAGAATGCAAAGATATCTCACTTTTCAGTTAATTCTCCAATCATCGCACCAAAGTGTGCCTTCTATATCTTCATCAGCGGTTCTTTCGATTTTACAAAATATTCGGCCATGATATCATTAGCAGTTCGCATTTTGCTTCTCCCGGACGATGAAATCATACAATTTTTGCGGTGCCGTCTAAAAATAATATGTAATAAAAATATGTAAAAGTTACACAGATTTTTCATAAAACCAACCTTCTCTATTGTTTTATCCTTAATTTTCCCAGCAAGTATGTCTTTTATTGATTTTCTTTCCCCTTTGAACGCAGTGCGTCTGGGAGTACTATCGTCCACATCGATGGTTCTTTTGCGTAGTGTCAGAGCACTATCATTAGAGCTTGACTCTACGGTTTCATCCGAGGAATCTCCGTTTTCACTCATTCCTAAACAAGTATTATAAACAACAGTTCGAGTGAAAATGAAAAAAATGTGAGAGAAGCGCGAACTTTCTCACGCTCTTGTGTGGGAAACAAACCCAGCCAAAGGTAGATCAAAAGTGAGTACAGTAACCGCCACTTTCAATTTTTCTTTTCAAATATTTCCGATTTATCTTATATTTTTCCTATTTTTGTAACGACGTCAGATTCGAATGGCAGATTCTAAAATGAATTCAGAAAAACTTTCACTTTTCAAAAAAAAAATTTTTTTTGACGACGTCATCGACTACGTAACCTACAATGTCGTCGACGACGACGTCAGAATCGAATGTCAGATTCTAAAATGAATTCAGAAAAAACTTTCAATTTTCAAAATAATTTTTTTTTCGACGTTGTCATCGACGACGTCATCCGATTCGGATATTACATCAAATTGAAAA
>OZ022252.1:4907403-4940457 GCA_963978915.1 Caenorhabditis parvicauda
AGAGAGAGAGAGAGAGAGAGAGAGAGAGAGAGAGAGAGAGAGAGAGAGAGAGAGAGATGGGGAGATAGAGATGGGGAGAGAGAGATGGAGAGAGAGAGAGATGGAGAGAGAGAGAGATGGAAAGAGAAAGAGAGAGAGAGAGAGAGAGAGAGAGAGAGAGAGAGAGAGAGAGAGAAAGAGAGAGAGAGAGAGAGAGAGAGAGAGAGAGAGAGAGAGAGAGAGAAAGAGAGAGAGAGAGAGAGAGAGAGAGAGAGAGAGAGAGAGAGAGAGAGAGAGAGAGTACTTCTCCAACAGAGACGCAGAACAGTCAATGTTTCAGAAAGTCCTTCGCTCTTCAAGCCCCGAAAATCAGCTGGAACGTTATTCGGAAGAAGATCAGCGTTCGGCGTGGGAAAATGACGAAGAGTAAATCTATCGACGTCACGCATCTGGACCCTCTGCATCTGTCCACAAACTCTAGGTACATTACCGGACATAATCATATTCCGAGTACAAATTGCCCAAAAATACTATGTCTTAAGGGCAGCTTCATCATTCCGGAGAGACCTTCGGACGAACTTCGCGATTCGTGAAGACAATGACACCGAGGAGCTTCTATGAGCTTAATAAATTTATTCTCTATTCAAAAGCGATAACAAGTGTTCTAGAACTACAAACAACTACAAACAACTACCCGGTTTAGTCGTTTCTTAGGACGTTCAGGAAGGCTTCTTTTGGAATTTGAACGTTACCTAACATCTTCATTCGTGTCTTTCCTTTCTTTTGATGTGAAAGTTTCTTGTTCAGACGTTCCATACCTTAAGATTGGTTTGATTATCCACTAGAAGTTTGAGGTAATGGTCATAATGATACTCGCGGCGATATTTGAAGCATTCTGAGTTGTGAAGAAGAGTGTGAGAGAGTGATTTGCACTCGAGACGCAGTCTAAAACAGAGAGAGAGAGAGAGAGAAATAAAGAAAAATCACCTCCTCCTCCAAAGTTTCCTTTAAGCAACTGTGAAAAGTCTCTCTTCATCGGATGAATGGTCACTTGAGATAGGGCTTTTGTCGACGATCCAACACATGCTGAAACAGATGATCACGGTTATTCTCTCTGTTCTTATGGTTGAGGAATCCGGCTGTCACTTTCAACATCAAAGTTCGATCCACACCGTCATTTTTTCTTCTTCTCAGGACTCCAAAATCACCATTTCAAACTTTCTTACAGTGAGAAATCTTCTCAAACCAGAATTGTCCGATCTGGTAGCTCGAGCAACATTGACTCGGGTGAGTAGTTGGATCGAGCCCAGTGGCGATTTTTGTTTTTTTTCTAAAAATAACCTTTGATGGTGACTTCAAACTGCTGACGTGGAATTTCATTTTTCAGTCTGTGGACAATCTGCTTTGCTCTGTCTCGTGCCATTGCTACCGGTAGAATTTGCGAGAACTCGGAGACCTAAATTTCCTTGTTTTTCGTTTGCCACTGGTTGTTGATGGCTACAGAGGGGTAACAAAAATGACACGTGCTCTGTTTGTACTTGGTTCGTTGTCACAACTGAAAACGTATCTTGTTTGTCAACCAAAGATAGTCGGTCAAAAATCGTTTACTTGAAAAATTTTCAAATCGAGACGCTAACTATATTTTCGATATCAACAGTGGTTAGCCTCCTTGAAATTTTTTACAATAACTTTTAAAACAATTTTCTTGTGCAATAAGGGCTAAAACTGGGCAGAATACATAGAAAAAGTAAAGAAAACCAATGAAAATCAACCTCCTTTCCATTGATCAGAATGGCCAGTTTTATCAGCTTTGTTTCATTATAGCCATCAGGTTCATAGTCGAATGAAGTGTAGCCGGAGGTGATTCTCTTCAGACGTTCGAAGAAGTCGACGACCACTGGAAATATCGGACATAAAGATATTCGCCCTTTCGTAGAAATCTAGCAATGATTCTCATACATTAACCTACAGTAACCCTTTCAAGACTTCTTTAACCCACAGTACTTCTTTCAATACTTTCTCAACTTGCAGTAATCGTTTAAGATATCCCTAACCTACAGTAACCAGAGTTGCACGGAATTCCGACTTCCGCCTTCCGCCCTTTTTTCACTTCCGACTTCCGTCAAAAAATTTTTTTCGTGAAAAATGACGAGAAAACCGTGAAATCGTTTCTATTCAGTATGGAATTGACCTATCACCTGTTGAGAATGCGCGAATATACAATATCTCTAGGTTTTTTCAACTTTTTTGCACTCTCGACTACCGTTGAAAAAATTCTACTTCCGACTTTCGCCCTTTTTTCACTTCCGACTTCCGTGAAAAAAATTTCACTTTCAACTTCCGACTTCCGTTTTGAAAAATTTTACTTCCGTGCAACTCTGACAGTAACCCTTTCAAGACTTTCTCAACCTACAGTAATCGTTCAATATATCCGTAATCTACAAGATCATTGCCACACTTCCTCAACCTACAGTAATCCTTTCAATACTTCCTACAGTAACCCAGAAAGCTCACCTTCAGCTAGTGGCATCCTCCAAACAATCAATAATCGATTGGTATCGATCGATGACACGTCACCTCGTTCTCCCCGGCACTCGCTGCACAGACCATTCACGGTTCCCATCATCTCGTTCGGAACTATCATTCTTACTCGTACCATCGGCTCCAGGAACTTCTCCACGTCACTTTCTTCTGGAAACTTCGATGGGTCCAGGATGCGAACTTCTGATTGACCATCGTACCGCTTCTTCCTAATACTTTCGTTGTCCTAAATTTTCGAATTTTCACAAAAAATGTTTTAGAAAGTAAAATCTCAGCTACTAAATGAAGAGAAAATTTATTTTTTTTTTTACTTTCAAATATAAAATAACTTTTTTGATAGTTTCAAATTCGCTATATTCTAGAAAGCAAAGTCCATGGTTCTTAAAATCATCTCATTCCTAATGATTTTTTCCCTTTTTCTCTGTTCAAATTGATTTTTTTCTAAGATTTTTCTAAAAATTACCTTGATGAGAGCTCTGTACTCAACACTGGGTTGACAGAGGATTACGCTAGCGTCATATTCTTGCGATAGTCTCGCGCCGAACACTTCCATATGTAGAACTCCGAGGAAACCTATCTGAAATGGAACATTGGAATTATTCCATAAACTCGTCAAAAATAGTAATTTTGAATTTATTTCTTCCAATTTTTGAAAAAAAAACTTATATTATTTTATATCAGAGTAAAAAGGGTTCAAAAAACTTCTTCCTAATTAAACGGTTACAAATGTTAATTTTGAAAAATTAAACACCTCTTTTTATTTTCTGACTTTTAAAAAATTTTTTTAAAACTAATGACGAATGTCCGAAAATTTTTTGAAAAAAAATTCCATTTTTCCCCAAAATTAAATTTCAATTTCAGGTTTTAAAAAACAAAACAATTTGAATTCATATTTTTCCAGAACTTAGAATTTAGACAAGAATCTCTAAAAATTTGATTTTAAAAATTGATACAGTATCCAAAATTCACCCTCCAACCTAGCCCCAAGGCTCTACTCGAATCCGGGGTGACGGTAACCGACGGATCGTTCAGGCAAAGCCGTTCGACTGCTTGTTTCAGGTTTTCATAATCAGATGACTCTACTGGGAACAGTCCGGCGTATACAGTAGGCTTGACTGGCTGAAAAAGTTTTTCGACATGTTGAGCTGGATTAGTGTTAAAATGAAATTTATAAGAATTGATTGGAAAGTTGATTTCAGATTTTTTCTGAAAAAAATCAGATGACTTTACTGAGAATAGTCAAGCGTATACAGCTTCACTGGCTGAATAAGTTTTCTGTCATGTTGAGCTGGATTAGTGTTAAAATGAAATTTATAAGAATTAATTAGAAGATTAATTTCACCTTTTTTGAAATAATCTGAAAAATCAGTTTTTCAAAATCAGATGACTCGATTAGGAATAGTCCAGCGTATACAGCTTCACTGGCTGAATAAGTTTTCTGTCATGTTGAGCTGGATTAGTGTTAAAATAAAATTGTTAATAATTGATTAAAAGATTAATTTCACATTTTTTGAAATAATCTGAAAAATCAGTTTTTCAAAATCAGATGACTCGATTATGAATAGTCCAGCGTATACAGCTTCACTGGCTGAATAAGTTTTCTGTCATGATGAGTTGGATTAGCGTTAAAATTATTTAGCAATTGAGACACTTCTTGTCCAGTGTTCCTAATGAAATTGATTTCTGAGAGAAACCTTTTGAGGGTTGATCAAAATTCGGAACTTTGATTTGGTTTCAAACGATTTTTAATCAATTTTAAACTCCAAAATTTACAAAATAACCTTGATTTCTTCAAAAGGAACAACATCTTCCCTCGCCAGCTGGGTACAGTACAGAGTTTCGCCTACGGTAGCCTCCTAAAACTTCTGATTTCCATCACTTATTGTGAATTTTACCTGAACAGTCTTCATGTTGCAGATGATGTAACCAACTTGACCTGCGTTCAACTTTGTCACTTTTGTCATTTTCGGTTTCATAACTCCAATCTGAACGAATTTATGTGGTTAGAAATGTTTCAAAAACGCTAGGAACATAAAAAATAATCCTTTTTTTCAAAATTGAACCGTTTTTTGTTTTCCATAAACAAAACCGCCAAGAACAATTAATATTTGATATTTTTCAAGTGTTTTATTATTATTTTCACTCTGAACCTATCACAAAACGTCTGGAGAGCACCAAATGTTGATAGTTAAGTCATTTTTCTCTTTAAAACTTAAAAAAAACCTCAACGACTTCATATTGCTTCTGTCCGTTGTAAGACACGATTTTCTGCCCTTTCTCAATTGAACCTTCCTTGACCAAAATGAAAGCAATAGCCCCACGGAAATGGTCAAACTGCGAGTCGAAAATCATCGCTCTGCAAATTTTTAGGTAGGTTTATGTAATTTGAACTCAAAAAAGGGGCGGAGCGAGACAATATGCCACGCCCATATTTTCCAAATGAAAAATGGAGTCAGATAATTGAAGGTTTGGCCCGAGGCATGAAGAATCTTATAAGATTGCTCTTCCAAGAGAAAATTGTAGATCAAAAATAGTGTTACTGTAGTTTTTTTTCAGAAAACGACAAATTTAAAAACAATGGTAGGTCAAAATTATGTGACTACTCCAAGTCAACGTAATCGAAGTTGTACGAGAAAGGGGTGCCTGTGATGGGTCGAACAGTTGATTTTTTTTTACTTTTTTGCGATAATAACTGATATTAACAGTTCGAGATTACTGTTGGAGTTGGAACGACAGCAGGTCAAAATTATGTGTCTACTCCAAGTCAAAGTAACTGAATTTGGGCGAGAAAGGGGTACCTGCGATGGGTCGAACAGTTGATTTCTTGTTACTTTTTTTTTGCGATCATGACTGATATAAAAGGTTCGAAATTACTGTAGGTCAAAATTATGTGACTACTCCAAGTCAACGTAATCGAAGTTGTACGAGAAATGGGTGCTTGTGGTGGGTCGAACAGTTGATTTTTTGTTACTTTTTTTGCGATAATGACTGATATTAACGGTTCGAGATTACTGTTGGAGTTGGAACGATAGCAGGTCAAAATTATGTGTCTACTCCAAGTCAAAGTAACTGAATTTGGGCGAGAGAGGGGTACCTGCGATGGGTCGAACAGTTGATTTTTTGTTACCTTTTTGCGATAATGACTGATATAAACGGTTCGAAATTACTGTAGGTCAAAATTATGTGACTACTCCAAGTCAACGTAACTGAATTTGGGCGAGAAAGGGGTGCCTGCGACGGGTCGGACACTACTTCTTTTTACGTGATAACAAAAACTAACCGAAAAGGCTTTCCAGAGTCGACCACAGGTGGTGGTATCCTGTCTATGATCGCGTCCAGCACAGTTTCAACATTCTTTCCGTTCTTCGCAGAAATCGCTAAAGACTCATCGTCATTGAATTCGAACAACGACTTCAACTGAGATTTGACCCCAGGGACGTCGGCTCCTGGTAGATCAATTTTATTGATCACTGGGATCATTGTGATGCTCTTTTCGAAGGCTAGCCAGAAATTTGCGATCGTCTGAAATTGTTTTTAATTTGAATTTTGAGAAAATCACAATATTCCGACTTCAAATCTCGTCAAATACAAGAAATTGAACTTATCATTTTAATTTTAAAAATTTTTTGAACGATTTTCCTGCAAATTATAATATTCTAATCACATATCTTCCTCTACATGTAAAAAAGTATGACCTCCGTAAATCGGTTACTTAGTTACCGTAGCAGTTTCGCTCTGAAATACATGAACGATTAAGTAATGCGCCTTCAATTTCAATGGACTGAAAGTAAGAATAATAATTTAAATCCACAAAGATCTAACTGTTCGTTGTGAGAGTCCCGACCCTACCGTACTCATTTTACAAAAATGCGACTGCCGCGAGTTTGAAATCGGTCAGACTTTTTGCTAGATATGTATGAGAATTCAGTCGTTTTAGAAAAATGATGCTTTGTCTGCCTTCTAAAACACCGTTTTTCAGAGAAAAACATTTCAAACTTATTTTCAGAAATTTTTGATTATTTTTTCATCTAAACATTTTTCAATCATTAAAAACTGACCTGAGCTTGAACTCCTTGATTGGCAGCAACCATCAGAAGAATTCCATCACACACGGCCAAAGATCTGGATACTTCTGCTGAGAAGTCAACATGTCCAGGTGTATCGATCAAATTTAGAAGATATCCCTTGTATGGCAGTACTGCTGTCTGCGCTTTCACCGTTATTCCACGCTCTCGTTCAACTTGCAGAGAGTCTAGCATCTGAAAAATACCGCCCATGTTTCGGTAGCGCAGTTAAAAAAAATCCGACCTGTTTCTGTCCCGGTGGAACCACATTGCACATCTCGAGCAGCCTATCCGCCAGAGTACTCTTCCCATGATCCACATGAGCAACAATGCTGATTAATCGTTTAAAATAAAAGTAAAAAAAAACAAACAAACCCAAAATTTCTAATTTTATCCGGCGTATACTGCTCCAAATCGTATAACTTTGTGGGATCACCCGAATTGAATCGAACTACCATCCATCTTGCTTTTCCTACTCTCAAAAGCCGTCTGACAATCATTCTATTTCATCTCTGAAACAAAAAAAGGAAAAATTTAAAAATTAAAAATAGGCGAGGAAAGTGTGCTCCATGGACAATTTAAGTTACGGATTTAATTTTTTCTTTTTCAATTTTATTTTTTATTAATAATCGACGCACATAGCTTCCTCTATCTGTTAAAAAATCTGGCCTCCGTAAATCGGGAACTTAAATTCGCGTCGAAATACAAGAACGATTCAAGTAATGCGCCTTCAATTTCAATGGACTGAAAGTAAGAATAATAATGTAAATCCACAAAGATCTAACTGTTCGTTGTGAGAGTTACCGTACTCATTCTGCAAATTCTGCAAAATTGAGATTAGAGCGCGTTTGAAAACGGCCATGCTTCTAGCGATAT
This sequence comes from Caenorhabditis parvicauda, assembly GCA_963978915.1. Classification (NCBI taxonomy): domain Eukaryota; kingdom Metazoa; phylum Nematoda; class Chromadorea; order Rhabditida; family Rhabditidae; genus Caenorhabditis; species Caenorhabditis parvicauda. The sequence continues at coordinate 4,914,864 of OZ022252.1, forward strand.
ATGTGCGACGGAATTTCAGCTAATTATAGGAGTCTTCTGCGAACGACATCAGATAACTGTTTGAAGAGGAAGCAAGTAACGTCTCCAACAGTATGCTGGCAATATTGCTCTGTGTTAGCGACGTATGAAAGATCTCCTCTCGCGCAGATCACGTTGTACCTGGAATTTCTCCATCATTTTGTCTACTGAATATTTACCTTGCTCCCAAAACTGTCTCCGCAGCCGCCTGCATCCGTTTTTTTGCCACAGAAGTCACACGATCCATGTTCTACGCGAAAAATTGCAAAATTTTAAATGAAATTTTGCGTACCTTTACGATAATCTCTTTGAGTTCCGGGCTGTTACACTTCGCGTCTATAACTTCTTCTGTCGAGTCCAAGTCTGAAATTCGTGTCTTTCTGTGTGGCCACCACAAACGGAGCACCTTCGAGGCTCTCCAAATCTCGCTTTATCCTTTTTCCTTGGCAACTGGTACACGTGCTGCAGCAACTCGTCTGATAATCAGTCAATTATCGATTTATCGATTATTTACGTTTACCTGGACCACCGGGCAGGAATAAATCGGACATGGGGCTGGAGGAGGGCAAGGGGGCGGGGCTTGTTGGACCGGACAGGAGCAGGTATTACATGATGGAGTGGGAAATAGAAATGCCCTGACGGCCAGGGGAAGGATAATGAAAAGAAGCAGCATGCGAGACCGAACTTTAGCTTCAAAATTGGCAGAATAAGGATATCGCCCTGAGCTATGCCTTAACGGGGTCACTATGATGGTTTCACTGTGGACTTAATCCCATCTTAATCTTCTTTGTCCGAAGACGTGCTACCGGTTACAGGGTAGGAGACAGGATTTGAGGACACGCTTTGTCTGACCGCTCACGGGTGGAGGATTTCAATCAATGAAGGAACAACGCTGAAAGTCTTGAAAAATTCTATTAATCAGCAATTTGGGTTCAATTACCCGAATTTGAAGTAACTCCTCACGGATACAACTTTCCACACCTCACATATCTAGCAAAAAGTCTAACCGATTTCAAACTCGCGGCAGTCGCATTTTTGTAAACTGAGTACGGTAGGGTCGGGACTCTCACAACGAACAGTTAGATCTTTGTGGATTTAAATTGTTATTCCTACTTTCAGTCCATTGAAATTAAAGACGCATTACTTAATCGTTCATGTTTTTCGAAGCGAAACTGCTACGGTAACTAAGAAACCGATTTACGGAGGTCAGACTTTTTTACAGGTAGAGGAAGATATGTGCACCTTTTCCTTCAGAGCGAGGACACGATACATTTATGACTACTCCAGGTCGCCCACCCACAGATCGGACAGATTCCGGTTCAATTATCCAAGTTTGAGGTAACACATCACCAATTTGACTTCAAGTCTTTACACTTCGTTTAGTGAGAGGACATGGTACATTTATGACTACTCCAGGCCGTCCACCCACAGATCGGACAGAGACTGGTTCAATCAACCAAGTTTGAGATAACCTGTCAAGGATACAACTTTCCACTACTTTTTCTTCAGAGCAAAGACACGATACATTTATGACTAGCCCGAGTCGACAACCCACAGATAGGACAGATTCCGGTTCAATTACCCAAGTTTGAGCTTTCAACTTTACATTTGTTCAGATAGAGGACACGGTATATTTATGGCTACTCCAAGTCGCCGACCCAAAGATCGGACAGGTTTTTCTGCAAATTTCAACTGTATTAATTCTGGTATCTCGGATCCCGATCTTCGGAAAGCCTCAGTTTGTATGGAATCCGAAAGGGAAGGTTTGTAGATTTTATCTGAAACCGTTCAACCCATTTTCACACAACCCAATGCTTCGAGATTTATTAATTCTTGGCTTTTTTAAAATCAATTTTCACTATGCGACAACTTTCGAATTAGGTAGTGTAGTGGTCTATTACCTCGCGCTCCATTTTAAATGGTGTGAGTTCGACCTCTTCCGGTGGTTCACCCTCCGTTTCTCAATGCAATCTTAAAAAAAGAAAAGTCATTTTTTTTGAAAATTTTAAAACATGTTTTCACATAGCTTTCTCTACCTGTAAAAAAATCTAGCCTCCGTAAATCGGTTACTTAGTACTGTAGCAGTTTCGCCTTGAAACACAAGAACGATTAAGCGATGCGCCTTTAATTTCAATGAACTGTAAGTAAGAATAATAATTTAAATCCACAAAGATCTAACTGTTCGTTGTGAGAGTTACCGTACTCATTCTGCAAAATTGAGATTAGAGCGCGTTTGAAAACGGCCATGCTTCTAGCGATATATGTGTGTTTTCCTATTTTTTCGTGTTTCGATCAGCAGTTTTTTAAATTCTGCTCTGATGGTCACTGGTAAGTTACGAACTAATATCCATTTCCACTTTTTACATGACTCGTAAAAATGCAAAAATGTGGACGCGTTGGGGATTCGAACATTTGATCTCCTGAGTAGGCATGGGCATATTGGCAAAGGACTTGGATTTTGATTTCTAGGCCTTCTTGACGTTGACGATGGTTCAGATGACAGAATTTCTCTTTGTGGTAGTATCGTCTTCTGTAATCTATGATATAACATCCGATTCCGGAGACGTCGTCGGTGACGTCATCGAAAATTTTTTTTTGAAAATTGAAAATTCCAATCCAATTCAAAATCTGACATTCGATTTTATCATAAATCCGGAAGAAATCTATTTAAAAAATTCCGATGACGTCACCAACGACGAAATCAGAATCGAATGTCAGATTCTAACATGGACTCGGAAAATAATTTTCAATTTTTTAAAAAATAACTTTTTTTGATGACGTCACCGACGACGTCTTCGGAATCGGAAACCTCCTCGTCACATCAATTCATAAAAAAAAAACAAAGCAGGAATTCTGTCATCTGAACCATCGGCAACGTCAAGAAGGCCTAAAAATCAAAATCCAAGTCGATTGCCCATCGCACTGGCAATATGCCCATGCCTACTCGGGAGCTGAAAGGTTATGACCACTCGATAACAAAAGCGGGACGTTTATACGGGTAAATACGTTTATACACGTATCCTTCAGGATCCCTGAACCGCGCCGCAGCCGCTTCGCGTTGTCCGTTCCCCAGCTGAGGCATTGTGTCAATGTCAACACATAACAGCCAGTCGTTCGCACTTTCAAAAAAGCTCAAATCTTGCGCTCTTTTTGTTCGCCATCTGTTTTACACACAACGCGTTCGCATCTGTGCTCGGTCACTACTTTTACTACTATCATCCCAATAGATACGGTATTCTGAGATCTTGAGTACTGTATCTTTATTACGGTACCCTTTGAATACAGTATCCAAATCCTGATTACAATATCCTTGTTTGATTGAAGTATTCAGAATGGAATCCTTAAAGTTCTTACAGTACCCTGACTACGGTATCCAGAGTCATTATACAGTACCCAGAGTATGTATACGGTATCCTTATTACGGTACTCTATTAATACAGTATAATAATCCTGATTACAATGTCCTTGTTTGATTGAAGTATTCAGAAAGGTTCTTACAGTACCTTGACTACGGTATCCAGAAGCGTTATACAGTACCCAGATTATGTATACGGTATCCTTATTACGGTACCCTATGAATAAAGTATCCCAATCCTTCTTACAATGTACTTGTTCGATTAAAGTTTTCAGAACAGTATCCTTGATGTTTTTACAGTATGCTGACTACGGTATCCAGAGCCTTGATACAGTACCCTGATTCTGTATACGGTATCTTTAATACGGTACCCTATGAATAAAGTATCCTAAACCTTCTTACAGTACTGTATCCTAAAAACTGGCAGGTCAAAACCAGAAAGGGCCAAAATCTGTCGAGTCATAAAAGTGTCCCGTTCGTGCCCCGTTCGTAACTGACACCTCCTTAATGAGTAGTAATTTTACATGTGCCACGTTCGTGCCTCGTTCGTGAAACTGTAGAAAACTGGTAGGTCAAAACCAAAAAGGTGTCAAAAACCATCGGGATGAAATAAATCAAACAAGTGTTGGCGGATAAGATCGGTATGGTGGCGCATGCCAGCATAGTTATACACCATTTTCCCACCACCCTGCTTGTATTTGTTTATTGCTTCTTTCTGACAGTCACAACCTGCAGATTGATGCGTATTTTTTCTAACCCTCAGCTTGACTTTGCTACGTTCAGGCTTGAAATATGTACACACAGTGGCGAACATAAACATTTCCACTTTTTGTTTTTTTTTGTAATATCTCAGCCATAAGTTGTCCGATTTCTTTCAAGTTTTCACAGATAATTATTCAAACATTTCTGAATTCAGTCCACTTGATAAATTGTTGATGAATTTCAAAATAAAAACACAATAATCATTTTCCCCATACATGTCCAAAGTCGACTTCAAAGTTTCCCTGAATTCACTTCAATTCGGAGGGGCCAAATTTTGAGGGGCCAAATTATCAAAAACTTTTAAAAATTAATGATTCAATGTTTTGAATCGTAAAAACATCACATATTCCAAACATGGACTCCAGAATCCAAATTCGTCGACTTAATCAGTGAGGACTTCACTTCGCATGAGTTTTTGCTATTTTTTCTCGGATTTCTGAATTTTTTTATTTTCCATTTTATAAAGTTTGACATAACCTTTTCTTTCTCTTCTGAAAACCGGGAAGATTTTTTGAAACTTTGCTTGACGGAAAGTGGGCGCAGCAAAGGTACCTCTAGAATAACCGTGAGAAGTAACTCAAGAAACACTTGTAGACTAGAAATACTTTCTGAATAACGTTGAGAAGCACCTCCGGATTACCTTCTAGGATAGAAGTGCCTGAAGAAAACTTTCTAGACTAGAAGTACTTCGAGATTAAAGTTGAGAAGTACCTGAAGAAACACGTCTAGACTAGAAGTACCTGCGGAATAAAGTTGAGAAGTAACTCGAGAATATTTTCTAGGCTAGAAGTACCTGTAGAAAACTCTCTGGACTAGAAGTACTTCGAGATTAAAGTTGAGAAGTACCTGAAGAAACACGTCTAGACTAGAAGTACCTGCTGAATAACGTTGAGAAGTACCTCGAGACTATTTTCTAGGCTAGAAGTACCTGAAGAAAACTTGCTGGACTAGAAGTACCTCAACATTAAAGTTGAGAAGTACCTGGAGAAACACGTCTAGACTAGAAATACCTCCAGAATAAAGTTGAGAAGTACCTCGAGAATAACCACGAGAACCCCCCCCCCTCCCTCAATGTGTACAACCGTAACAAGTTGTGTCAGAAACGGATGTTGATAGAATCGAATGGTTTTATTGTTTCCCATCAATGAATCACTCGACCAACTTCTTCACCACATTTGCCTAAACGCTTCAACGACACGCGCTGTAGTCAGTATAAACACAATGTTTCATGAAAACCGTGCCACCACATTTTTCTTCGTGGGTGGTCCTCCTCAAATATCCAATTTTAAACCTTTTTCAGTCATTTCATCATGAGTCGCAAGTTTTCGCCCGCTTGTGTTTCACGAAAACCAGGCCATTCCATTTTTCTTCGTGGGTGGCCCCCCTCACAAGTTTCAAAGACACGGACCGTAGTCAGTACAAACACGGTGTTTCACAAAAACCGTGCCACTCAATTTTTTTCTCCGTGGGTGGTCCCTCTTACAAGTTCCAACAGAGTCACAAAAATTTAGCCTGATTGTGTTTCACAAAAACCGTGCCATCCCATTTTTCTTCGTGGGTGGTCCCTCTTACTTGTTCCAACAGTCGTCTAATTTTAACTTTCACACCATTCTAATTAAGCAACATTTTGGTTTTCGAAGACGTTTCATTTTCTTCGTGGGTGGTCTTCCCAGATGTTCACTTTTCCGCCTTTTTCAGTAACTTAACTAAAAGTCACAAATTTATGCCGACATGTGTTTCACAAAAAACCTGGCCACCTCATTTTCCTTCGTGGGTGGTCCTCTTACAAGTTCCAACGACACGCGCTGTAGTAAGTACAAACACAATGTTTCATGAAAACCGTGCCACCCTTTTTCTTTGTGGTTGGTCCCCTCAAATATTCAAACTTCCATCTTTCTCAGTCACTTCACTATGAGTCACGAAATATTAGTTCGCATGTGTTTCACCACAACCTGGCCACTTCATTTTCCTTCGTGGGTGGTCCCTTTTACAAGTTCCGACAGAGTAACAAAATTTTAGCCTGATTGTGTTGGTCTCAAACAAGTGATTTCATAATCAACGAAACTATTGCTGGTTCTTTAACTATTGCTGGTCCGGTTTTGTGCTTCTTCTTTGTAACTTTTTTTCTTCTCTGAATAAAAGTTTACAAATTTCAACAAATTTAACTTTTTTCTGTGTCTCATGAAACCATATTTTTTGCTTTCTCTTGACTCGCACGATCTATTAATCGACGTATATGCACACTGACATTCAAAATTTTCATCCTATTTTGATCTCTTTCTCGTATTTTCTTAGTGGGTGGTCCTTCCTAAATTTCATTCAATTTTCTTCAATAATCGAGCAATTTTATACATCATATCACGTTTCATGAAAAATATTTTCCTTTTTATGATTTTAACTCTTTCTTCTTCGGCAAATCATGGGAAAAAATTCCCTTGTATGTTTCTATATTTTCAACTTTTCGCTATGGATGGACTTCAGGTTTTCGTTCACTCAGAATACTGTAGTTACCGTATCGGTTACTGTAATTACATATTGAACATTCGGTAAGTTACTGTAAGCCTTGAAGAAATAGTAAATACGTCCACCTTGTTCATTATACCTTCTCAATCTAACGTCTTGATCGACTACTGTAACTTAGGATACTGTAGTTACCGTATCGGTTACTGTAATTACATATTGAACATTCCGGTTACGGTAGTTACTGTGAGCCTTTAAGATCCCCTGGTTTATTGTATCTTCTTATTTTAGCGTCTAGAGCTTACTGTAAGTTTTGTAAGCCTTCGGTATATATTAAATATGTTTACCTTGTTTATTGTATTGTACAGTACCAGCTCAACCGGTCCCCTGCTCGGCGTGAAATGAAATGTTTGTCGTTGCCTCGATGATCATATCACACATAACCAGATCCCGAGAGATGACATCCGCGGTTCGTTCAGATCACCTACTACCAACAGTTCACTTTGATCCATCTTCATTATTTCTTTTACTCAGCTCAGGTACTGTAGTTACTGTATCCCACAAAGTCTGGTTACTGTAATTCTGGAAATTTCTCTAGATAGTGTATTACTGTACGTATAATTAAACTTAAGATTACTGTAGGTACTAAATTATTACTGTATCACTCTAGATGGTCAATCACTTTGGTCCATCTTCATTTGTTTTTTACTCAGCTCGGGTACTGTAGTTACTGTATCTCACGCATTTTGATTACTGTAATTCTGGGAATTACTCCAGATAATGTATTTCTATACGTATAATTGAACTCAAGATTACTGCAGGTACTAAATTATTATTGTATCACTTTAGATGGTCAATCACTTTGGTCCATCTTCATTCGTTTTTTACTCCGCTCGGGTACTGTATGTAAAGTTCGATTTCTCTTTTGTACGTTCGAGCGGTAGCCTGGTTTTTGAAAGAATCCCGTAGTACTGTAATTTTGGAAGAATCCCGTAGTACTGTAATTTTGGAAGAAGCCCGTAGTACTGTAATTTTGGAAGAATCCCGTAGTAGTGTAATTTTGGAAGAATCCCGTAGAACTGTAATTTTGGAAGAATCCCGTAGTACTGTTATTTTGGAAGTTATCCCGTAGTACTGTAATTTTCGAAGAATCCCGTAGTACTGTAATTTTGGAAGAATCCCGTAGTACTGTAATTTTGGAAGTTATCCCGTAGTACTGTAATTTTGGAAGAATCCCGTAGTACTGTAAATTTGGAAGAATCCCGTAGTACTGTAATTTTGGAAGAATCCCGTAGTACTGTAATTTTGGAAGAATCCCGTAGTACTGTCATTTTGGAAGAATCCCGTAGTACTGTAATTTTGGAAGTTATCCCGTAGTACTGTAATTTTGGAAGAATCCCGTAGTACTGTAATTTTGGAAGAATCCCGTAGTACTGTAATTTTGGAAGAATCCCGTAGTACTGTAATTTTGGAAGAATCCCGTAGTACTGTAATTTTGGAAGTTATCCCGTAGTACTGTAATTTTGGAAGAATCCCGTAGTACTGTAATTTTGGAAGAATCCCGTAGTACTGTAATTTTGGAAGTTATCCCGTAGTACTGTAATTTTGGAAGAATCCCGTAGTACTGTAATTTTGGAAGAATCCCGTAGTACTGTAATTTTGGAAGAATCCCGTAGTACTGTAATTTTGGAAGAATCCCGTAGTACTGTAATTTTGGAAGTTATCCCGTAGTACTGTAATTTTGGAAGAATCCCGTAGTACTGTAATTTTGGAAGAATCCCGTAGTAGTGTAATTTTGGAAGAATCCCGTAGTACTGTAATTTTGGAAGAATCCCGTAGTACTGTAATTTTGGAAGAATCCCGTAGTACTGTAATTTTGGAAGTTATCCCGTAGTACTGTAATTTTGGAAGAATCCCGTAGTACTGTAATTTTGGAAGAATCCCGTAGTACTGTAATTTTGGAAGAATCCCGTAGTACTGTAATTTTGGAAGAATCCCGTAGTACTGTAATTTTGGAAGAATCCCGTAGTACTGTAATTTTGGAAGTTATCCCGTAGTACTGTAATTTTGGAAGAATCCCGTAGTACTGTAATTTTGGAAGAATCCCGTAGTACTGTAATTTTGGAAGAATCCCGTCGTACTGTAATTTTGGAAGAATCCCGCAGTACTGTAATTTTGGAAGTTATCCCGTAGTACTGTAATTTTGGAAGAATCCCGTAGTACTGTAATTTTGGAAGAATCCAGTAGTAGTGTAATTTTGGAAGAATCCCGTAGTACTGTAATTTTGGAAGTTATCCCGTAGTACTGTAATTTTGGAAGAATCCCGTAGTACTGTAATTTTGGAAGAATCCCGTAGTACTGTAATTTTGGAAGTTATCCCGTAGTACTGTAATTTTGGAAGAATCCCGTAGTACTGTAATTTTGGAAGAATCCCGTAGTACTGTAATTTTGGAAGAATCCCGTAGTACTGTAATTTTGGAAGAATCCCGTAGTACTGTAATTTTGGAAGTTATCCCGTAGTACTGTAATTTTGGAAGAATCCCGTAGTACTGTAATTTTGGAAGAATCCCGTAGTAGTGTAATTTTGGAAGAATCCCGTAGTACTGTAATTTTGGAAGAATCCCGTAGTACTGTAATTTTGGAAGAATCCCGTAGTACTGTAATTTTGGAAGTTATCCCGTAGTACTGTAATTTTGGAAGAATCCCGTAGTACTGTAATTTTGGAAGAATCCCGTAGTACTGTAATTTTGGAAGAATCCCGTAGTACTGTAATTTTGGAAGAATCCCGTAGTACTGTAATTTTGGAAGAATCCCGTAGTACTGTAATTTTGGAAGTTATCCCGTAGTACTGTAATTTTGGAAGAATCCCGTAGTACTGTAATTTTGGAAGAATCCCGTAGTACTGTAATTTTGGAAGAATCCCGTCGTACTGTAATTTTGGAAGAATCCCGCAGTACTGTAATTTTGGAAGTTATCCCGTAGTACTGTAATTTTGGAAGAATCCCGTAGTACTGTAATTTTGGAAGAATCCAGTAGTAGTGTAATTTTGGAAGAATCCCGTAGTACTGTAATTTTGGAAGAATCCCGTAGTACTGTAATTTTGGAAGAATCCCGTAGTACTGTAATTTTGGAAGAATCCCGTAGTACTGTAATTTTGGAAGTTATCCCGTAGTACTGTAATTTTGGAAGTTATCCCGTAGTACTGTAATTTTGGAAGTTATCCCGTAGTACTTCTCCAGCCTGAAGATCCCGTACCAGGTCCGCGCACCCCATGAAACGTCCCACCCACGCTTCACATTCGGAAAATTCGGGCGACGACTCATAAAAGGTCGCATATTAATGAGATGGGTATTGTACAACAATCATTTCAAGCACCGCTTCCGAACCATGATTCATTTCATTGATATAAAGTACGAATACACATTTCGAATATTTACAACTTTTTATCTTCTATTTTCGAACACCTCATAATTTTGCATTCCGTTCATATCATGAACGTTTTGGTTACTGTAGATTTGAAGGCTACTGTAGATTCAAGTTACTGTAGTTACTATAGATTCGAGTTACCGCAATTCCTGTAAAATTTTGAATTTTAACTAAATACATTTTTGAATAGTTGCCATCTAAATTCATCAAAGGTTGAGCTACTGTTGTCAATGTAGGTCAAAAGGTTAGTGTAGGTTTCATGACGGTACTCTTATAAAAACACATCTACAATATTTACGATCTTTTATTTTTTGCGTTGTTCCTTCATAAGAGCTTGACTTACTGTAGCTTGTTGGATTACTGTAATTATGATTCTAAATTTCTTGGCCTCTCACTCTCTCTCTCTCTCTCTCCTTCTCTCTTTCTCCCTCCTTCTCTCTCTCTCTCACTCTTCTCTTTCTTCTTCTTCTTCTTTTTCTTCTCTCTCATTCTCTCTCTCTCTCTCTCTCTCTCTCTCTCTCTCTCTCTCTCTCTCTCTCTCTCCCTCTCTCTCTCTCTTTCTCTTTCTCTCTCTTTTTTTCTCTCTCTCTCTCACTCTTCTTTTTCTTCTTCTTCTTCTTTTTCTTCTCTCTCATTTTCTCTCTCTCTCTCTCTCTCTCTCTCTCTCTCTCTCTCTCTCTCTCTCTCTCTCTCTCTCTCTCTCTCTCTCTCTCTTTCTCTCTCTTTTTTTTCTCTCTCTCTCACTCTTCTTTTTCTTCTTCTTCTTCTTTTTCTTCTCTCTCATTCTCTCTCTCTCTCTCTCTCTCTCTCTCTCTCTCTCTCTCTTTCTCTTTCTCTCTCTTTTTTTCTCTCTCTCTCTCACTCTTCTTTTTCTTCTTCTTCTTCTTTTTCTTCTCTCTCATTCTCTCCCTCTCTCTCTCTCTCTCTCTCTCTCTCTCTCTCTCTCTCTCTCTCTCTCTCTCTCTCTCTCTCTTTCTCTCTCTTTCTCTCTCTCTCTCTCTCCCTCTCTCTCTCTCTTTCTCTTTCTCTCTCTTTTTTTCTCTCTCTCTCTCACTCTTCTTTTTCTTCTTCTTCTTCTTTTTCTTCTCTCTCATTTTCTCTCTCTCTCTCTCTCTCTCTCTCTCTCCCTCTCTCTCTCTCTTTCTCTTTCTCTCTCTTTTTTTCTCTCTCTCTCTCACTCTTCTTTTTCTTCTTCTTCTTCTTTTTCTTCTCTCTCATTTTCTCTCTCTCTCTCTCTCTCTCTCTCTCTCTCTCTCTCTCTCTCTCTCTCTCTCTTTCTCTCTCTTTTTTTTCTCTCTCTCTCACTCTTCTTTTTCTTCTTCTTCTTCTTTTTCTTCTCTCTCATTCTCTCTCTCTCTCTCTCTCTCTCTCTCTCTCTCTCTCTCTCTCTCTCTCTCTCTCTCTCTCTCTTTCTCTTTCTCTCTCTTTTTTTCTCTCTCTCTCTCACTCTTCTTTTTCTTCTTCTTCTTCTTTTTCTTCTCTCTCATTCTCTCCCTCTCTCTCTCTCTCTCTCTCTCTCTCTCTCTCTCTCTCTCTCTCTCTCTCTCTCTCTCTTTCTCTCTCTTTCTCTCTCTCTCTCTCTCTCTCTCTCTCTCTCTCTCTCTCTCTCTCTCTCTCTCTCTCTTTCTCTGTCTCTCTCTCTCTCTCTCAGAGGCATTCGTTGAGAGATACTTCCCAACTTGAGTGTTATTTGAACAAGATCTGTAAAGGATACGCATATACGCCCGTATGCTCTTGCGCCTCTGTAGTTCTCATGATTCATTTTTACGATGAACTTCAGGAATAATCTCAACCCTCGGGAATAATCTCCACCTGGAGAATGAATGAAGATGAGGTGAGAAATTCGAAAATGTCATCGAATCGAAAAGCTTGACTATGAAATAACTGAAATATCATCATTTTTTTATCAGAATTTTTTTTAAATTTTAAGGTCGGAAAAATGCTGTGGCACAAAAAGCTTGTTTTCTCACGAAATATTTTCGAGATGATTACAGTTTAAAAAAAAATCATTTTCCTGCTAAAATTAACTTTGAGTATGTTTCCTAGGTAGTTTAAAATTTAATTTTAGTCTTTCTAGAACCACCTTTTAAAAAACAGCAATTCATGTACAGTAAGACTCCTAGTTTTCGCTATATCTCAGCTCAAAATGATTCAATTTCTTTCAGACTTCCAACAAACCTAGAAAAAAGTGATTTACAAAAGTTACCGAAATAAAACTACCGTAAAAACTACAAAAATTAGACTTTTCAGAATCTCAAACGGCTCGAGAATCTTCTCAAAGCCGGCAAAGCTGGGAGCTGCCGAGTCAATTTTCTCTCGAAATTCATTCATACCTTGGAGGAGATTGGGGAAGAGGTAACTTAACCAATCAGCTACCGCGTTCTGACCACGCCCCTTTTCCGCAGTAGATCAAATTTCTGTTACTGTAGAATTTTGCTTAGACCAAATTCGAGAGGGTTACTGTAGTTTGAAAGAAATGAGCTGATTACCGTAGTAAGGGTATATTGACAGTACAAAGAGGAAAGTAGGGAAATACACAAATCACTACGGACCACACTTCGGCAAACGCAGTGCACATATCTAGCAAAAAGTCTAACCGATTTCAAACTCGCGGCAGTCGCATTTTTGTAAACTGAGTACGGTAGGGTCGGGACTCTCACAACGAACAGTTAGATCTTTGTGGATTTAAATTATTATTCCTACTTTCAGTCCATTGAAATTAAAGGCGCATTACTTAATCGTTCATGTTTTTCGAAGCGAAACTGCTACGGTAACTAAGAAACCGATTTACGGAGGTCAGACTTTTTTACAGGTAGAGGAAGATATGTGCAGTGGAAAAGTGTAAGCAAAACAAATCGATAGAGTAGATCAAATCTCAGTTACTGTAGTTCAAAGAATTCCACTTTACCTACTTTTTTTTCGTCCCAGATTCACACATCGTAACGTAAAAAGGTTCGAAGTAGGTGAAACTATCGTGGGGAACAGTCCGCAACGTTCAATATGTCTAGTGAAACATTTTTACACTTTCGAAAATGAAAGCGGAGGTCGGCAAAGCGGTTGCGAAGCGGTTTTATTGTCTTATGCCTTAGCCGTGGTGTAGGAATAAGTGGGAAAAAGCCAATTCTTGAACGACAGTAACGGGAATTCACAGGATTAGGGTTGACACTGCTCGGTAATGGAAAAACGACGGATGTGTTATTTATACGCGGTTTATGTGCATTTTAGCAGGTTATGTGCATTTTAGCGGATTATGTGAATGTTAGTATTTTATGTGCGTGTTATAGTCTGTTTATATGAGATTTATAGTCCAAACGCTTATGTGTCGTTTATGGCCAAGAACTTTCAGAGGCCTTTTTGAGACTTTTTTATGTGACCCGCACATAACATGCACATGATCGGAAGTTACATGAACACTCAAAATTCGAACACTGTTGCATCCGAATTACCCTGGATGATGTGCTGATGAGTATTGAAAGATATTCTACGACTCCTGAGGTCTTCGAGCAGTATCTTACGAACTGTCAATATGTCCGCATTTTTAACTCACAAGGAAACTTGGCGAAATTTCAGTCTATTATGGCCTGAAAAATTTGTGGTATGTTCGGACAGAGAAATTCAAAAATCGGAGAAATTCGATAGAGAAAATACCATTGTGGGAGGACTTTTCCTATGAAACTATTCTAAAAACTCGGAAAAACACTGATTTACTTTACCCTGGAGTGACTAAAAGAACTAAAAAAAAATATGGCAGTGCCACCATCTCTTGAGAAAGTAACTTCGATGTCAAATATTTGTACGATTACAAATAGAGGTTCTACTTACGACGTATTTATTGGCATAGGTTCGCACGGAGTTGGTCCAGCGGGGGTCTTGGGAGCTGGCTGGAGACCAAACTGAGGTAGCAGTCCGGACCTCGTGGGTCGTGGCCGAGGCCACGCCCACTCCGTCCGGGAGGGGATGTGACATCCCCACTGCCGTTAAGCACGTGTCCCTTACGTGCACTAAGTGGTATAAAATTAACAAAATGGTAACTACTATTAAAAAAATTGGGTCGGGGTTCCAAGCACTCTCTCCTCCCGACGTTCTTCTGTGAATCCTTCCTTGTAGCTTTCTCCTGGATTTTGTGTTGTTGTCGGCTCCATGTTTGTTGTTGGAGTGGTGTAAGTCGTAGTGGTTCTTGTGTAGATTGATCTTTGTACAGGTTGACGTCCGAGATGAGTGTTGATAGCGGTAGCAGTCATCTTTGTAATCCTTTGCACGCTTTGGGGTTGTTCTTCTTGATGTCGTACGTCGTTGATTTGAGAGTGTCGGATGCCCTGGTTAATAAAGTGTCGTCTAAGTGGGTGGTTATGGATTGGTTACAAGTGGGGTGTAATATGGTGGAATAATTGGATACATGTGATGAATGATTAATACTGATATCTTCGTGGTGGTGCTGTTCGTCTCGTCGATCGTCGTGGTTCGGTGGGTCCGTCGGCCACGGTGTTGTCCTGTTGCGGTCCTGTCTGCCTGGTTCTTCTGTTGTTGTCTGGGGCTGCCGGTTGATGTGGCTGGTCGGCTCCCTGCTGCATCTTCTGCCTCGGTTGGAGTACTCGCACTTCGTTCTTGTGCGCTCTTGTTGGTCTTCCGTTCATGTCAAAGTAGACGTTGAATGTGTCAGTTGATGTGACCCTGAAGGGTCCGATGAGTACCGGTGCCAGTTTGTTGAGCGGTGTGCTTCTTCTGACTAAGATGATGTCGCCGGTCTTGATTTTCCTAGAAGCGATCCGGTGTCGGTTGTTGTAGAAGTTCTTGTATCGCTGCTCTGTCATCGGTCTTCTGTCTGTGAGGAAGTTCCAAACTTCTTGTAGCTGTATGTAGATCATATCTGTATACGTGTCGACGTCGAAGGCGTATGTCCTCCTTGGTGGTAGATCGTCAGGTAGTCGTGGTTCGCGGCCGTAGGTTGCCAGGAATGGTGTGGTTCGAGTTCCTGCATTGGAGACGGCGTTGAGAGCGAAGACCACCAGGTGTAGATAGATGTCCCAATCCGTCTGGGTGGCGTTGACGTATGCGGATAACATCTTCTCAATGGTTCGGATGTCCCGTTCGGCTTGTCCGTTGGATTGGTGGTGGTACGGGGCGCACTGTCTTGATGTTATGTTGAACTTCCGCAGTACGTCTTGAAATGTAGCTGACAAAAATGCGGGTCCGTTGTCCGTGATTAGTGCCTTCGGCGGTCCGTGGATGGTGATCAGGCGCTTGATTAGGACGTTGGCGATTGTCTCGGCGTCTTGGTTCTTCATTTCTTCCGCTATCTTGAACTTGGTGAACACGTCCGTCATCATGAGGACGTATTTATTGCCGTTCGCTGTTTCAGGAAGCGGTCCCAGTACGTCTACGGACCAGGTGTCTGCTGCTTCGGTTGGTGTGGTCGATCCTCCTAATGGTTCAGATGTGAAGTTGTGTGTGTTGACATCTCTCCGTTGACATTTCTCGCAGCTCTGGATTGCCTTGCGTACGTCTTCTGCGAGGTTGGTCCATTGAAATCGTCGTTTGATGAGTTCAACAGTCTTGTTGACGCCAAGGTGGGCCCCAAGGGTTGGTTCCTCGTGGTATGTTCTGATGATTTCCTCTATGATTGGATGCTTTGCTGGTATCACGAAGATTGGTGTCCGTGATGATGGGTCGGCGAGTGTGAGTAAGCCGTCTTGTGTGACCTCGTAGCGTTGTCGGAGTTTCTCAAATTCTGCTGTTCCTGCCTTTTCCTGTAGACGTAGTGCTTCTGTTGTTTCGTTGATCCATTTGGATCCAATTTGTGCTGCTTGGATGTCGGCGGTGGTGATGACGTTCACGGTTCCTTTCGTCGGTCGAGGGTCGCGGTGTTCATCTTCCAGATATCTACTGAGTAGATCGGGTACGGCGTTGTGGCTCCCTGGTCGATATTCGATATGAGCGTCGTATTCGCTGACGATGAGTTGGAACTTCGCCAGGCGTCCGACGAGATCGCGTCTGTGTAGAAGTGATGTGAGCGGCTTGTGGTCGACTATCATCGTTATGGGGCTTCCGAGGACATAAGTACGGAATTCTTGTAAGGCAAATACCAAGGCGAGTGCTTCCGTTTCGAGTGCCACGTAGTTGCGTTCCGCTTTATTCAGCTTGCGGGACGCGTATGCGATGGCGTTGAACGGCGCGTCGTCTGATTTCTGCTGGAGTAGTACTGCTGCGACGGCGATGCTGCTGGCGTCGCTTTCTATCCGGAACGGTCTTCCTGGGAGAGGACCGCTCAGGATAGGTGCTGTGGTCAGGGCATTCTTCAGTGTATCGAATGCTGACGCTTCCTTCTCGGTCCAGTCGAATGGAGTCTTGTCTCTTGTCAGGTTGTAGAGTGGCGCTGCTATCGTTGCATAGTTCTGGATGAAACGGCGAAAGTAGTTGGTGGCTCCAAGGAAGCTCCTTAGTGAGGTGACGTTGGTTGGTGGTGGGAGTTGGTTGATCGCTTCTACCTTCTTTGGGTTGGGTCGTACTCCGTTTCGTCCCACCACAAGGCCCAAGAATTGTACCTCTGCTTGTGCAAAGTGACATTTCTCGACTTTGGCCTTCAGTCCATAACGGCTTAGGACTTTGAGGAGGTCGTCGAGGTCCTTGAGGTGTTGTTCTTCGCTTGGTGATACGAGGAGAAGGTCGTCGAGGTAGACGAATAGCTTGCCTTTCACCTTCTGTTGTATGAAGTTGACGGCGGATTGGAAGGTGTGTGGCGAGCCGCAGAGTCCCATCGGCATGCGTCGGAATTGGTAGAGTCCTTTTGCTGTTGCGAACGCGGTGAGCGGTCTGGCTTCTTCGTCGAGTTCGATTTGAAAAAATCCTTGGATGAGATCCAGGTTCGAGAAGATGTAGTTGCCGGCGGCCATGTCGATGATTTCTGCTGTTGTTGGGATAATGTATTTCTGCTTCTTTGTAGTTGCGTTGAGAGCTCGGTAGTCTACCGTGAAGCGGAAGGTGGAGTCCTTTTTCTTGACCAGTACCACTGGGCTAGTGAAGTTGCTGGTGCTGTGTTCGATGATCCCTTGTGCTAATAGTTGAGTGACTTGTCTCTCTACTTCCTCCTGTTTTCCGAGTGGGATGCGTGCTGAGCGGGCTGATGGAAAGTCGACGTCGTTGCGAAGGACTATCTTGTGTTTGATGGGTCCGTTGAATCGTCCCAGTTGTCCGTCTTCGTTGAAGAAAGCGTCTTTGTTCCTTTTGATGATTTGTTTCAGCCGATCCTTGTTCGTAGTTGATAAGGCCACATCTGTTAGGTCGATTCTGTTGGAGAATTCGTTTTCGTCGCTAGGGATGTTCGGTAGTCGGTTTTCCCAGTCGGCTTCTGGCGGGATGTATGGTTCTTGTGTTTCCCGTGCGACGGGGGCGATGATGGGTGCCGTGAGGAATGCGGTGTCCTTCTTGATGTCGATTCTTCTGTTTGAAGTATTCGTGATGTTGATGCCAGCTTCGGTGTCTTGAGTGAAACAGATTGCTGTTTCCATGAAGTCCAGTTCGAGGTGGGGATGGGTTGGTTGTAGGAGGACGGTTGCTTCGTGTCCCGTCTTGAGTTGGATCTTCTTTGTTTCTCCTGGACTGAGGGATACCTCATTGGCGTAGTTGACGGTTATTGTTGTGTTCCCGTCTGGTGTGATGGAGTCTCCTGGCTTCATGAGTGGGATGTCGTCGTGGCCCACGTGTAGTATGCCGCCTGTTGCGTTCAGTGATGTGAGCGTTCCTTGGTCTGATAGGCGAGTTATGAAGTCGTAGCCTATGAGGAATGGGCTCGGGCAGTCTTCGTCTCGTGATATCAGAACGTCGTGATTCAGACGATATCGGCCTAGTGTGATCGGGATGTTGATGGTTCCGGTGAACTTCAGTGTTGATCCGTTGGCGGTTGCTGCTCCTTTCGTCGTCTTACTTGCTGGGCCTGTGGCGAGGTGTCGGAAAGTGCTGTCCCTCATGTAGGTGAAAGACGATCCGCTGTCGAATAGTGCAATCACTCTTCTGTCGGAGGCGTTGATTGGGATGAATGGTAGGTTGGTCAGTCGTCCGACCTTGCATATCTGTCCCAATGGCATGTCCGTGATGAGTTTCGTTGACGGTCTCCAACTGTGTAGTTCTTGTGGATGTTCGGAGAGGAGTGGCGCTGATGGGCACGGGTGCGTCGTAACTGCTGCGACCACTGGAAACGGCAGTCCTCGTGTTCGGCAATGGCAGTAGATGATGATCGTTATTGGCAGAGTGATGGCTAGGATGATTATGCCCAGGGTGAGTCTTGCTTCCAATGTGTGGACAATGCTTTTGGCATCTTCCATAATGTCTTGTATGACGCCAGTCGTTCCGTTGATCATGTACCCGCCAATCTTGGCTGCATCCTTGACTGCGTTGTTGTTTAGTGACCATGTTGGATTGTCGTCCACTAGGAGGCGGTGCCGGTGGTGGTCGAGCGTAATGATGTTCACCTCGGTGCTGAGTTGGGCCAAGTACGGTATCAGCGGCTTGGACACGTTGTCGAACAGTCCCGGAGAATTGAAGAGCGGGTTGTCGATCGCCGGTTGATACTGGTTGTGTTTTGTGCTGAGCTTGTCCACTTTGACTGGAACGTTTCCTGCCATCCATGTGTCGTTGTTTCTCCGGATCTCTGGGCGTATGGCGTTGCAGTCCGTGATGGTTGAGGTCCTTTGCAGATCGTTCGAGTGTAATGGCTTGAACAGGATCTCTCCGGATGCGAGTTCTATCGGAAGTTCGTTGTGACATTTCCCGTCTCTCGTCTGGTGGTTGAGGTAGGTATGTACAGCGGTTACCTTCTGACATGGGTACACATGTAGGACGTCTTGTCCTACATAGGTCGCAGCTATATCCGTCCGTCCCGTGATCAGTCTTATCCCGATCGTCGGGTTGATCATGGTGATTGCTCTCCATGTCGCCAGTTGTCTGTTTGAGTTGTGGCAGATGTTGGTGAATAGGTTGTTGTAGTTCCTCGTGATTGCCCGTTCAAAGTGCTCTGCTGTGTACTGTAGATTCGCGTTCAGGCTGCTCCTGGTGATGTTCTGGATGATCCTGGTGATTTCTTCTGCCTTCTGTTTTGCGTATTCCACGCTTGCCGTGAGGTGGTCCAGTCGGTCGCTGTGGTGACGGTCGGCGTAGATTCCTGCTGCTGTCAGTGCGACATCTTGCCGAAAGTTGCGTCTTGCTGCCGAGCTGGTTCCTGTGGGCAGGCAGTCCTCGTCGAGCGGGTCCAGTAGTGATTTGAGTAGGATCTTAGCGTGTGCCAGTGTTGCGTCATTCGTTCGGGGTGGTCGGTTTTGGATCCTCCTCGGTTGTGATGTCTTGTTGTCGATTACCTTCTGGAGGGCATCGATGATCATTAGTGCCGGATCTTTGTTGGTCTGGGCCTCGTCGAGGTCCTCCATCGAAATGTGTCTCCTGCACAATTCTTGTCCGATTTGTTCTTCTTCGTCTAGGTCGAAGATGTCGTAAGCTGCGTTGAGATTCTTGCGGGCGTTATACATTACTTTCCACGATGTGGTAAATAACGGTGGTTCTGCTGCTATGTTCTCTGTGGGCGGCTTCGTCGCTTTTCTTGTCCTGTTGTGTTCCTCCGTTGGTGGGTTAACGGCGGAGCGTCTGCTTCTTGTGTTGTCGTTTAGAAGATGGGAATAGCTCCCGTTCCGAGGATGGGCATAGCGCCCGTTTGGGGGATGGGCATAGCGCCCGTTTAGAGGATGGGAATAGCTCCCGTTTAGAGGATGGGAATAGCTCCCGTTTAGAGGATGGGAATAGCTCCCGTTCCGAGGATGGGAATAGCTCCCGTTTAGAGGATGGGGATAGCTCCCGTTTAGAGGATGGGAATAGCTCCCGTTTAGAGGATGGGAATAGCTCCCGTTTAGAGGATGGGAATAGCTCCCGTTTAGAGGATGGGAATAGCTCCCGTTCCGAGGATGGGAATAGCTCCCGTTTAGAGGATGGGGATAGCTCCCGTTTAGAGGATGGGAATAGCTCCCGTTTAGAGGATGGGAATAGCTCCCGTTTAGAGGATGGGAATAGCTCCCGTTTAGAGGATGGGAATAGCTCCCGTTTAGAGGATGGGAATAGCTCCCGTTTAGAGGATGGGAATAGCTCCCGTTTAGAGGATGGGAATAGCTCCCGTTCCGAGGATGGGAATAGCTCCCGTTTAGAGGATGGGAATAGCTCCCGTTTAGAGGATGGGAATAGCTCCCGTTCCGAGGATGGGAATAGCTCCCGTTTAGAGGATGGGGATAGCTCCCGTTTAGAGGATGGGAATAGCTCCCGTTTAGAGGATGGGAATAGCTCCCGTTTAGAGGATGGGAATAGCTCCCGTTTAGAGGATGGGAATAGCTCCCGTTTAGAGGATGGGAATAGCTCCCGTTTAGAGGATGGGAATAGCTCCCGTTTAGAGGATGGGAATAGCTCCCGTTTAGAGGATGGGAATAGCTCCCGTTTAGAGGATGGGAATAGCTCCCGTTTAGAGGATGGGAATAGCTCCCGTTCCGAGGATGGGAATAGCTCCCGTTTAGAGGATGGGAATAGCTCCCGTTTAGAGGATGGGAATAGCTCCCGTTGGTTGGTTCGGTCTTGGTTCTTGGGTTTGCTGTTCTTTTGGTCCTCTTGTGGTCTCCCACGGCTTCATTGACGTCGGAGATGTCCCCGAAGTCGTCGAGGATTATGAGCATGCCGGTTTCTGTCTCGAACATTGGTTTCGTGGAGCATCCAGCTTCCTGCTTTCTTGTTGGCTTCGTGCTAGTTAGTATTAGTGCGCTTTGTAGTGATTCGATTATGATCGAGTGATTGGTGAGTTTTGCATGATATTTTCCTACGACGATGAGTTTGTCGCATACGTTCGTGCCAACGATGGGTGGTTGCCAGATGGCTGTCATTGCCTCATTTTGGCAGTGGCCTGAGTGTATCGTGCAGTTAGCTGGTGTTAGAAACAGGTTCGAAGTCAGATGTTTCTCGGTCGTTGTTACGACTCCCGTCTGCATGCTGAACCGTGCGACTTCTTTGCATGCTGTGCCGTATGCTGTGTTAGTGGGATAGTCTTCTGGCTCGGGGTCAAGAGTCCAAGTGGCGAAACCCGCTCTTTGCAGATTCTTGTTGTGTATGGTCCGCCTGGTGTGTGCCTCTCTACATTCCGTCAAATTGGTTGACGTTATGTTCTTGAGTGTTTGTGTCCGTTTACCGAACCATAGCATGCTCTCGGTGCATCTGGTGTATATTTCCCAGGCACACCGGTTGGCTGGTATCTCTGTGGTGGAAGTGTTGTGCATTATCAGTGTTATATTGGTGTCTGTTACCTTAGTGGGGTGCGGTGTGGTGCAAGTCTCGTCTGCTGGAAGTGTGAGGAGGGTGCCTCCTCTTTCTTCGCATAGGTTGAAAGTTGCGCTTACCGTGGTTGATAGCAGTGCTATCGTGAAGAGTGTGGCTACCAGGGGGGAGACAAGTGGGAATCTCCCGTTACCTCGTCTGTTTTCTTCGTCCTGGTCGCCTGCGCGGTTGTTGTTGCGGCGCTGGGCATAGCGCCCGTTATTTTGGTGAGGTTGGGCATAGCGCCCTTGGTTGGCTGGCCGCCAATTGTTTTGGGGTTGGGCATAGCGCCCTTGGTTGGGGGAATGGGCATAGCGCCCTTGGTGGGAGGGTGGGGCATAGCGCCCTTGGTTGGGGGGGGGGGGGGTGGGGCATAGCGCCCTTGGTTGGGGGAATGGGCATAGCGCCCTTGGTGGGAGGGTGGGGCATAGCGCCCTTGGTTTGAGGGTGGGGCAAAGGTTGCTTGTGTGCGGTGTTTTTGTGATGGTGTGATATGTGGGATGAGATTTATGATGGGGTTATTGCGCCATTTGAGATTATTGCGCCATTTGAGTGGCGTCATTGTGTATTACAATGGTGTGTTATTACGTTTTTTTTTATGAGGGGCTTGTGGCGCCATCTGTTGTGCGGCTTTGTTTTTGATCATGGTATGAGATTATGAATGATGGGTTGTGTGATAGGTCATGTGAATGTGTGCGTGATTGTGTGTAGAATGGAAGGATATGGGTGGATGAAATGGATGGAATGGAGTGCGGTGAGGATGTGTTTTGCGTGCAATTTTTGTGCAAAGTGATTTTTACGTGCGAAGTGTGCGTGCTTGGTGGTCATTCAGTTTGTTCGATTTGGTTAGTGAAGAGAAATTTGTTAGATTTTTTTTTTTTTTTGACATTCTGAATGACCACACTTTTACCTGGTATCTGCTGAAGTTCTGGTCCCGTCTCGTTCTTCCTCGTGTCATTGAGGGTGTCTGTTTCGTTGTGTCGCGCGCTCTGAATTGATATGGCGGGAGAAAAGTGCGGCTTGGGGTCGAGCCGACTTTTTGCCTGTTTTCGTTTTGGTGGACAGTCACAGGGTGATGCGAAATGGGGGGAATTGTTTTTGCCCTGTGACCAGGCGACTTTATTTTATTTGAATCGTGCTGTAATTTCCGTCCTCTCCACGGGGTCAACCGTGTAACCTGGCCAGGTAGTTTTGAGGAGAACAAAAGTTGGAGCGCAATTGAGGCTTTTTGCCTGTTTCTGAGTACCGAAAAAGAATGTGTTTTTGAGGTATGAAAAATTTAACGAGACAGCCGAATTTTCTGATTGATTGAAATTTGCTTGCTGATTTTTGTGACTTGAATGTTTAATCGACGCGTTAGTTGGAGAAGGTTGTCCAGGCCTTCATGACTTTTGACCTACGGAGAAAAGAAAAAATGTAAAACTCACTACTAGTGCCAACATAACGTCCAGTCGTCGATACGGAGATTGACCTCTCCGGTCCGCGGCCAATTTTTATAGTAGAAAAAAGTGTTCGGATTTTTGGGGTCGGGGGGAATTGGGTGATTGGGGGTTTTGGCGGATTGTGGGCCTTCAGCAGACAGTAGGTATGCGATGCCGAGTCGGTGGTAGAACCTCCATGTACGATTACAAATAGAGGTTCTACTTACGACGTATTTATTGGCATAGGTTCGCACGGAGTTGGTCCAGCGGGGGTCTTGGGAGCTGGCTGGAGACCAAACTGAGGTAGCAGTCCGGACCTCGTGGGTCGTGGCCGAGGCCACGCCCACTCCGTCCGGGAGGGGATGTGACATATTAGTCTATATGTAAAAAAGCTCGGAAGGTTGTTTTAAATCAGATAAAAGTGATTAGATTGCACACCTCATTTCATTTTGCAAAAAAAATCATTCAGAAACAATAATTCACTGTTTTCCACTATTGTTGTTCATTTTCTGTGTTACATTCCCACCTTTCTCGCTGTTTTTACAGCAAACAGCACATATATCGCTAGGAGCATGGCCGTTTTCAAACGCGCTCTAATCTCAATTTTGCAGAATGAGTACGGTAACTCTCACAACGAACAGTTAGATTTTTGTGGATTTACATATTATTCTTACTTTCAGTCCATTGAAATTGAAGGCGCATTACTTAAATCGTTCTTGTATTTCGAGGCGAATTTAAGTTCCCGATTTACGGAGGCCAGATTTTTTAACAGGTAGAGGAAGCTATGTGAACAGTGAAAACGTGAAAAATTAAAAGTAAAAATGGCGACTGATAAGTTACAGTACCAGGTAGATCAAATGTTTTTTATTTTCGTTTTCTGTTCTTGTTTGAGCTATTTCCTGCTGTTTTGTTCATTTCCTTCTTGTATTTCATCAGTTTGATAAAAGTGAAGACTATAGAACATATTTTCGTGATAAACTCTCACACTAATGACCACCCGTAACTTGTTTAACTAACGTTCCATTTG
The DNA here is from genome assembly GCA_963978915.1 of Caenorhabditis parvicauda. Classification (NCBI taxonomy): domain Eukaryota; kingdom Metazoa; phylum Nematoda; class Chromadorea; order Rhabditida; family Rhabditidae; genus Caenorhabditis; species Caenorhabditis parvicauda. The sequence goes on from OZ022252.1 coordinate 4,938,661, forward strand.
CAGGTTTCACTTCACCTTACTAATTTTTGTTTTGATGAATGGGGCCTAATCTAAAATTTTCAGTCAATCGAGATGATGTGAGCTTCTCAAAAAATTCTCATATCGAGGCTACTATAATGAACCCTACGAGGATAAGAAAATTGACGGAAAGGATAAGGAAACAAGGTGTGTTTTAATTTTTTTAATCTTAAAACAGTCAAGTCGTACAGTCATACAGTAAGAGTAAGACCACTGCGCGAAAATGCCTCACAAACACCGATAATTCAATTTTCAAACCATTCAGGTCGATGTGGAATTTTCAAAATATTCATGATTTGGTGCTCGCGCTCGCAGAGAAGATGCAATCAACAATACTAAACGTGAGACGAGGAAGTTGCACCCTGGAAAAATGACGGAAAAGAACAAGGAAACAAGGTACGTTTTAACGTTTAACTCTAAAAATTAATCTACAATAAGTATGATCTGATTCTGCTCATTCTTTAGACCTTGTGTGCAGAATGGGAACTAACTCATTCAGTTTTGTTAACTTCATTTAGCTCAAAGGTGGTACTCTATATTACATACCATGGGTTAGGATATGGATTCAAAATCCACAAACTCAAAAATCGTGCACCTCCTAATTTACTAGTAGCCACCGCAGAATTTGTATGGTTCAGACTGGTGTTTTGATGTTTGAAGGTTTCATGTTCAGTACCGCAACGCGGCGCGAAAGCTAACTTATTGAAAATGGTAAACCCTTATTTGCAATAACTTCAACCCGTTCAGTAGATTAGAAACTCAACGCGTAATAGAGGACGTAGAGATCAAAGTAACATTTACTCGAAAAATAATCTCGTGAGCGCTACCTTTTAGCACATTGGGGAAATTTTTTTGTTTGCAATTTTTTCAACGTAGTTTTGAGAAGGATCAGTATTCCAATGAGGTTGAGTTCGCGGGGAAGGAGCGGTTTCAAATCCGGACCCCTGGTATACAATATCGAGTACCAGTTTCTAGCTGCGACGCACTTGTCTCGTTTTTCATCAAACTCTGGACTCGTTATAAGTTGATAATGCATTTAGATTTAGCGTAAATTAACCATTTTACAGATAGTCACACCGCTTCTCTTCAAAAAGCCTCTTTAGTTTTGCGAACTGGGACTCAAGATTCTGTGGGACTTGAGAAGATGTTCTTAACCATGTCACACGGTCAACTGCCGTGAATGAGTTCATCGGACTATCGGATTTTTCCTATCGTCAGTATTGTTTGACTAAAGAGAAAGATGAGGTATGTGTCATCTAAACTTTATTGAATTACATTTTATTTGCAGGTTCCAGAACAACAACTATGTTACAAATGTAATCTACTACGTCCGAAGAGCGAGAAGTCCAGCGGATCAGAAGAATTATTCAATGTCTTTTGAATGACATTAATAAAGTGTTATTCTCTATGTTTGTTTTCTTGTTCAAAAATATCGTGAGTATAGAAAAGGTCCATAAACCGCACATAACCGTATAACACGCACATAATCCGCGGATTCTATAAACGACATATGTTATTTATGTGCGTCGCTCATAAAAAACACATCCGACGATTTTCCATTACCGAGTGGCTTAGACATGGTGAACTAACCCGATGACACTTTAGAAAGACGTCGAAATTCATCTGAAAAGGCTCAACTTGATCGATTCCAATGACAATATCATCATTTCATCACCTCCGCCGCCGCCGCCGCCGCCACCTCCACCGCCACCAATGGCTCCAAGAGGGTGCCCTCCACCACCTCCACCACCACCAATGGCGTCCGGTCCACCACCACCG
>OZ022252.1:4940657-5023157 GCA_963978915.1 Caenorhabditis parvicauda
TGCAAAAAAAAGTGGAGTGAAGAGGTCTAGTGCTCCAAGTGAGATGAGAGAGTTTTGAAAAAGAGAGAGACGGAGAGAAGTCAGAGATCGATACAACACAACTATGTTGGAAGAATTCTGAAGAGAAAAGAGAATGAGAACAACGACATCCGATTAATGAGATGAAAGAGAGAGATGAAGAGAGAGAGAGTGTGAGAGAGAGAGGGAGAGAGAGAGAGAGAGAGAGAGAGAGAGAGAGAGAAAGAGAGAGAGAGAGAGGGAGAGAGAGTGAGAGAGAGAGGGGGAGAAAGAGAGGGAGAGAGAGAGAGAGAGAGAGAGAGAGAGAGAGAAAGAGAGAGAGAGAGAGAGGGAGAGAGAGTGAGAGAGAGAGGGGGAGAAAGAGAGGGAGAGAGAGAGAGAGAGAGAGAGAGAGAGAGAGAGAGAGAGAGGGGGAGAGAGAGAGGGAGAAAAAGAGAGAGAGAGAGTGAGAGAGAGAGAGAGAGGGAGAGAGAGTGAGAGAGAGAGAGAGAGAGAGAGAGGGAGAGAGAGAGAGAGAGAGAGAGAGAGAGAGAGAGAGATGTTCGATTCCCCTCCACCGACATGATTTTTGCTTTTTTTCATTGAAGCGTTCCGGAAAAAAGAAGATACTTTGGTGTCCTACAAGAATAAAACCACAATCCAGCTAAAACAGAGAGACAAAGTGACTGTATTCATATGGGACAGTTGATTCCACGTTGACACTGAAAAGAGCCGCTTCAATTGTTGACGTGGCAATTGTTGTCATACAGACTCATCCAATTTGAATGTTAATTTGGAAATTGGCACATGGCCAAAATAGACGTTTTCCGTTTGAATTTCAAATTTTGGGTTACTGTAACCAACTTCCGATTACTGTATAATTCCTGTGGGTCAGTAAAGTAAACGGTTCGTCGTGCGTTCGTGTTATGATTGACGTGTCAACACTTGAAACCATTGGAGTATACCAGTTGACAGTCAATGATAGCCTTTGTTGGTGAACCGATGGTGTGCCCGTGGTGACCCTGAATTCTGATGAGCCCCGAATTTGACAAAAATTCCGAATTAAACACCCTCAATTTGACTTCTATTCACACTTTTCATTGAACTAGCCCATTGAAAAGCGTTTGGACAACGTTTTTTTTTCGCACTTTCCATAATTTCTCCTATTTTTCGTGTTTTCTCCATTTCTCGTATTTTTGTAATTTCTCGAATTTTTCTCCATTTCTCGTATTATTGTAATTTCTTGAATTTTTTGTAATTTCTCGTTTTTTTCTGTAATATCTCGTGTTTTTTGTAATTTTTTGTTTTTTTTTTTGTAATTTCTCGTACTTTCTCGTATTTTCTGTCATTTCTCACATTTTCCGTCCCCCGAGTTTCTTTTTCCATATTATCAGTATACAGTCATAAATGTTACTGTCTCTCTCCCTCTGCCTTTTCCTGCTTACAGCCTGTCTCCTTATCATACTGTCCATTGTTACTCAAAAGAAACATTCAGTTGATCGAAGAGACGACAGAGAAAAGACGGAAAAGGAGCACACTCGAGCTGCTTCATTCCATTGATTACCATTCACTATGAAGTCGATCAAGGCTCTCTTCAAAAAGGTAAATTACTTATTTTTTATGCGCCGATTTCTCCTTATTTATCCGCGTTTTTGAGAGTTTTCAATTGGAGGTTGCCAATTTTCCGACTTTAAGAAAAAGCAAAAAACATTATGTCCGGAATCGAACCTTCACTCTTCTGGTCGCAACCAAAAAGCTTATCCTTTAGACCAAGGATCATTGTCCATGAGTTCTCTCAGTATACCATTTTATCCTACTCAAGAAAAAACAAAAACATTTTTCACAGGAATCGAACACTCGCCACTTTTTTCGTAACCACAAACTCAAACCATTAGACCAGAGCTGGAAAAGCTTAGCTCAGATAAAATGCAAAAAATCGGTCCCACCAGGGATCGAACTATCACCTTCCTGGTCGCACTCAAAAAGCTTAACCATCAGACCAAGGACCATCGTCCATGATCCATTTTGGTGTGTACCGCACCCGAGCCACTTCTATCTAATTTTCACGCCCACTAACCATAAAAACAAAAAAATTCCCACCAGGAATCGAACTCTCCCCTTCCTGGTCGCAACCAAAAAGCTTGACCATTAAGCCAAGGACCATTGTCCATGAGCCATTACGGTGTGTACCGCACCTGAGGCACTTTTTATAGAAGTGTAAACGCAAAAATCGTTTCGGCAATTCGGTTGAATGGCCTGTACGAACAATTGAGTGAGTGAGAGAGAGAGACGACGACCATGATTGGAAAAAGACAAACATTGAGAGAAGAGGGGGCCGGATTTTGTCGGATACCAACCAACATTCATTCCTTCCTACATTCTTCCCTTATTTGTTACTTAAAATAACATCTTAGGATCTCAAAGTACAGTAATCGTTCGGAATGAATGGTTTTTGGAGTCAAATTGATGAAAAAACTGAAATTCCGACTAATTTTGACCCACTTCGACATTCTTCCCTTATTTGTTATTTAAATAAGCATCTTAGGATCTCAAAGTACAGTAATCGTTCGGAATGAATGGTTTTTGGAGTCAAATTGATGAAAAAGTTGAAATTCAATTTTTGACCCATTTTGATATTCTTCTCTAGTTTGTTACTTAAATTAGCGTCATAAGATCTCAAAGTACAGTACTCATCAGGAATGAATGGTTTTTAGAGCCAAATTGATAAATTCTGACTAAATTTGACCTTTTCCGGCATGTTTCTTTTATTTTTCATTCAAATTAGATTCTTAGGCTCCCAAAGTACAGTCTTCATCAAAAATAAGTGGTTTTTAGAGCCGAAACAACACTTTTCCACTTTTTCAGAAACAATCAACGGAGCCCAAGCCTATGAACGAAGACAACGATATTGATGTTGACGGGTATGTTTTGGAAATCGTGGTAGATCAAACTTGGTTACTGTAAAATCAATGATTTTTGATCTTTTTCTGTAACTACAGTAACAATTCTGCAGTCTGGTAGTCTGAGAAGGCCTAACAGCGACAACGGTAACCTTGAGTAACTTGTAGTCTAGGAAACTGCAAAAGGTAGTGCTCGGCTCACTTAAATTTACGATACCTAAAATATAGTACAGTAATTTGCAGTCCACTGAGCTACAAGAGCTAAAACCAAATTGTTCCTGACTATAAGAATTTGTAACGATATACGGTCTTCTACTGTTCTTTCCTTTAGGCTCAGAAATCTCAAGTAAATTGCAGTCCACTGAACTGCAAAGAGTCGGGGCCCTTGAGCTTGGAAGTATGGTAATTTGCAGTTCACTGAACTACAAAAGCAAAATTGTTTGAAACCGAAGAAATTTGTAACTATAAACGGTCTCCAACTGTTCTTTTGACTGCGCGTTCCGCCCGTTTAACTTCAAAAAGTGACGACCTCCTTTAGCGGTCGTTTCATTCATTTCATTCGCTTATCCTTGACTTATTCAGTCAAAAAAGTAACACCCAAAACGGTCCATCGACAATGACAGGCCGAGTCAATACTAAACGGCCACACGTCAACCCAAATGGTGTTGTTGTTTTCCCACCGTTCCCATTAATACCTACACTTTTCGTCGTGTGTGGTCCTATTGTGTCCTTTTTGTGGCTTCTTGGTGCCCCTACAAGGCAGTAGTTCATTTTCGTTTTCCCACCGTTCCCATTGATACCTACACTTTTCGTCGTGTGTGGTCCGAATGTGTACTTCTTGTGGCTTCTTGGTGCTTCTTACAGGCTAGGAAATTGTTGTTTTCCCACCATTTTCATCGCAATCTACACTTTTCGTCGTGTGTGGTCTTAATGTGTCCTTTTTGTGGCTTCTTGGTGCCCCTACAAGGCAGTAGTTCATTTTCGTTTTCCCACCGTTCCCATTGATACCTACACTTTTCGTCGTGTGTGGTCCAATTGTTCCCCTTTTCTGGCTTATTGGTGTCCCCTACAAGCCAGGAGTTCAGTTTCGTTTTCCCACCGTTCCCATTGATACCTACACTTTTCGTCGTGTGTGGTCCTAATGTGTCCTTTTTGTGGCTTCTTGGTGCCCCTACAAGGCAGTAGTTCAGTTTCGTTTTCCCACCGCTCCCATTGATACCTACACTTTTCGTCGTGTGTGGTCCGAATGTGTCTTTTTTGTGGCTTCTTGGTGCCCCTACAAGCCAGGATTTCATTTTCGTTTTCCCACCGTTCCCATTGATACCTACACTTTTCGTCGTGTGTGGTCCAATTGTTCCCCTTTTCTGGCTTATTGGTGTCCCCTACAAGCCAGGAGTTCAGTTTCGTTTTCCCACCGTTCCCATTGATACCTACACTTTTCGTCGTGTGTGGTCCTAATGTGTCCTTTTTGTGGCTTCTTGGTGCCCCTACAAGGCAGTAGTTCATTTTCGTTTTCCCACCGTTCCCATTGATACCTACACTTTTCGTCGTGTGTGGTCCGAATGTGTCCTTCTTGTGGCTTCTTGGTGCCCCTACAAGCCAGTAGTTCAGTTTCGTTTTCCCACCGTTCACATTGATACCTACACTTTTCGTCGTGTGTGGTCCGAATGTGTCCTCATTGTGGCTTCTTGGTGCCCCTACAAGCCAGTAGTTCAGTTTCGTTTTCCCACCGTTCCCATTGATACCTACACTTTTCGTCGTGTCTGGTCTTAATGTGTCCTTTTTGTGGCTTCTTGGTGCCCCTACAAGGCAGTAGTTCAGTTTCGTTTTCCCACCGCTCCCATTGATACCTACACTTTTCGTCGTGTGTGGTCCAAATGTTCCCCTTTTGTGGCTTATTGATGCCTCTACAAGGCAGTAGTTCATTTTCGTTTTCCCACCGCTCCCATTGATACCTACACTTTTCGTCGTGTGTGGTCCAAATGTTCCCCTTTTGTGGCTTCTTGGTGCCCCTACAAGCCAGTAGTTCAGTTTCGTTTTCCCACCGTTCCCATTGATACCTACACTTTTCGTCGTGTCTGGTCTTAATGTGTCCTTTTTGTGGCTTCTTGGTGCCCCTACAAGGCAGTAGTTCAGTTTCGTTTTCCCACCGTTCACATTGATACCTACACTTTTCGTCGTGTGTGGTCCGAATGTGTCCTCATTGTGGCTTCTTGGTGCCCCTACAAGCCAGTAGTTCAGTTTCGTTTTCCCACCGTTCCCATTGATACCTACACTTTTCGTCGTGTCTGGTCTTAATGTGTCCTTTTTGTGGCTTCTTGGTGCCCCTACAAGGCAGTAGTTCAGTTTCGTTTTCCCACCGCTCCCATTGATACCTACACTTTTCGTCGTGTGTGGTCCAAATGTTCCCCTTTTGTGGCTTCTTGGTGCCCCTACAAGCCAGTAGTTCAGTTTCGTTTTCCCACCGTTCCCATTGATACCTACACTTTTCGTCGTGTCTGGTCTTAATGTGTCCTTTTTGTGGCTTCTTGGTGCCCCTACAAGGCAGTAGTTCAGTTTCGTTTTCCCACCGTTCCCATTGATACCTACACTTTTCGTCGTGTGTGGTCCGAATGTGTACTTCTTGTGGCTTCTTGGTGCTTCTTACAGGCTAGGAAATTGTTGTTTTCCCACCATTTTCATCGCAATCTACACTTTTCGTCGTGTGTGGTCTTAATGTGTCCTTTTTGTGGCTTCTTGGTGCCCCTACAAGGCAGTAGTTCATTTTCGTTTTCCCACCGTTCCCATTGATACCTACACTTTTCGTCGTGTGTGGTCCGAATGTGTCCTTCTTGTGGCTTCTTGGTGCCCCTACAAGCCAGTAGTTCAGTTTCGTTTTCCCACCGTTCACATTGATACCTACACTTTTCGTCGTGTGTGGTCCGAATGTGTCCTCATTGTGGCTTCTTGGTGCCCCTACAAGCCAGTAGTTCAGTTTCGTTTTCCCACCGTTCCCATTGATACCTACACTTTTCGTCGTGTCTGGTCTTAATGTGTCCTTTTTGTGGCTTCTTGGTGCCCCTACAAGGCAGTAGTTCAGTTTCGTTTTCCCACCGCTCCCATTGATACCTACACTTTTCGTCGTGTGTGGTCCAAATGTTCCCCTTTTGTGGCTTATTGATGCCTCTACAAGGCAGTAGTTCATTTTCGTTTTCCCACCGCTCCCATTGATACCTACACTTTTCGTCGTGTGTGGTCCAAATGTTCCCCTTTTGTGGCTTCTTGGTGCCCCTACAAGCCAGTAGTTCAGTTTCGTTTTCCCACCGTTCCCATTGATACCTACACTTTTCGTCGTGTCTGGTCTTAATGTGTCCTTTTTGTGGCTTCTTGGTGCCCCTACAAGGCAGTAGTTCAGTTTCGTTTTCCCACCGTTCCCATTGATACCTACACTTTTCGTCGTGTGTGGTCCGAATGTGTACTTCTTGTGGCTTCTTGGTGCTTCTTACAGGCTAGGAAATTGTTGTTTTCCCACCATTTTCATCGCAATCTACACTTTTCGTCGTGTGTGGTCTTAATGTGTCCTTTTTGTGGCTTCTTGGTGCCCCTACAAGGCAGTAGTTCATTTTCGTTTTCCCACCGTTCCCATTGATACCTACACTTTTCGTCGTGTGTGGTCCAATTGTTCCCCTTTTCTGGCTTATTGGTGTCCCCTACAAGCCAGGAGTTCAGTTTCGTTTTCCCACCGTTCCCATTGATACCTACACTTTTCGTCGTGTCTGGTCTTAATGTGTCCTTTTTGTGGCTTCTTGGTGCCCCTACAAGGCAGTAGTTCAGTTTCGTTTTCCCACCGCTCCCATTGATACCTACACTTTTCGTCGTGTGTGGTCCAAATGTTCCCCTTTTGTGGCTTCTTGGTGCCCCTACAAGGCAGTAGTTCATTTTCGTTTTCCCAACGTTCCCATTGATACCTACACTTTTCGTCGTGTGTGGGGTAAATCTGTTCTTTTTGTGGCTTATTGGTGCTTCTTACAGGCTAGGAAATTGCTACACTTTTCGTCGTGTGTGGTCCTAATGTTCCCCTTTTGTGGCTTCTTAGTGCTTCTAACAGGCTAGGGGAATTGTAGTTTCCCATCTCTTTTCTTCCCGTGTGGTCCAATTGTGCTCTTTTTGTGTCCTCTTGGTTGTGGCCACAAAACTTTCATATCTTATTGAATGTGTCCCTTTCGTGCCTTCTTGGTGGGTAATCAAAGAATGGGATACTTTTTTCATCACTAAATATCAAAAAAACGACAATTTTCGGAGAATAAGTGGTCAGAACAGGTTTGGAAGAAAAAAGCAGATTTTCAGACAAACGCATGTAGACGAATCTCATCAGACGATGGAAATTGGAGACTTGCCAGAGAAAGTTGTCGAATCAATCGAAGAATCGCCTATCGCGCGAAGCCCAGAAGTCGAAGAAGTCACAGAAATCCTCGCCGAACAAACTTTGACCATGGTAAGTTAATTTTCTGCTGAAAAAGGCTAATTCGACAGCAAAAGTTGGAAAAAAAGAGACCACCCACAAAGTTTAATCAAATAAAAGTTTGAGATACGTTTCAAAAAGATTGTAAGATTGAGATGTGAAATGAAACATCATTCTATGGAACAATTACAACAGAATACCAACAGAAGTAGAATAAGAGCACACCTGCTTAAGCTGGGTCCAATAATTACTTCTAATTCCAGAATTAAGACCACCCACGAAGTTTAATCACCCTAGGTTGAAAGTTGAGACCTCACACGAAGTTTAATCAGCCGTACTTGAATTTTCCAGTTAATGTTACGTTTCAAAATGACTGTAAATTTGAGCTTCAAACAAATGGATAGTTTGTTGCATAATTGAAATTAAAAAAAACAAGTGGAATTATAGAAGGTAGAATTATTGTATTATCTCTGTATATGAGTACTGCAGAATGTTTGAAATATCAGATCAAAGCTAATTATAAATTCTTTTTGAAGTCATGAAAATATGTTTTTCGCAAATTTTTAACTTGATCAAGCTTGATAAATAATCTTTTCCTACTTGAAAACTGGCAAAATTTAAAGGAATTACACTATTTTATGAATCTTACCGTACTGCGATTACTTTCAATCAGATCAAAGCAGTGAAGGTCATTCGAGAAAAATGAGTTTCATGAAAAATGGAACAAAGAAGTGAGCATGCTACGACTGTACGCAGTCGATAATTCCTTTTTAAGTCTCTCTTCGCACCAGCAATAATTTTTTCAATGTCATACATTTGACTTTTTTTTTCAAATTTTTCAGATTATATCGATTATTTCCTATGTATAGATCAAAAAAGTACAGTACCTCAAATTACTTTATTTTGAGAGTTCTCCTTTGTTTTTATTGTTGTCATCGTTTTTACTTATGACGATTTAAATTCTTATCAAGCTTTTGTTTTTTCTTAACTATGACACATAAACATAGTCAGATAAAAAGAATGTTACAAAAAAGAGTAATGTGTTAGATTAGGAGTTACTGTAGCTGTTTGTGTCGAGGGTTACTGTAGTTACAAACTTTGAGACACTGTAGTTAAGTGGTAGGTCCTGGGTTACGGTGGCGTGATACTGTAGTTTAGTGGTAGGTCAAACTTACGATTTTAGTACTCTTACTGTAACTGTTTGTGTCGAGGGTTACTGTAGTTACAAACTTTGAGATACTGTAGTTTAGTTGTAGGTACTGGGTTACTGTAGCGTGATACTGTAGTTTAGTAGTAGGTCAAACTTACGATTACTGTACTCTTACTGTAGCTGTTTGTGTCGAGGGTTACTGTAGTTACAACTTTTGAGGAACTGTGGTTTAGTGGTAGATCCAATACTGGGTTACTGTAGTTCAAAATTGTGTTTAATTGCTAGTTACTGTAGTTTAGTAGTAGGTCAAACTTACGATTACTGTACTCTTTTATTAGGTCAAATTTAGCGTTCCTCCTAGTAGTTCAGAAACAAGTTAATCGTTTGTTACAGTATTCAGTAGGTCAAACTGATGGTTACTGTAGTCCAGGAGTAGATCAAACTGTCGATTACTGTAGTTAGTGAAATTCCCGTACCTATCTTACAATGACGATTTTAAAACCCACAAATTTGCTTGTTTTCGCATACGAGACAACGTCTGTTGTACACAGCGATAAGGTCTGCAGATATGTTTGCTAGAATTTTCTTCATTCTCCCAATCAGAAGTTTTTTCTATATTTTAAATATTTCCTTCTCAATATTCACCCGGATAACTTAGAATCGCGTCTGTCACAAAAGAATAGAGTCAGTGTCCCAGTCTTTAACTTTGACATTCCCAAAAACTCTGAAACACTGGGTGGCTTTATTCTCGTGGGACAATAACCAACACGTCTTGCTTCGAAATTCCCGCGCTTGAGAACACGGCTGTCTTTATAATTATGAGACACCTTTCAACAACCGTAATAACGCTGTAGTGAAGGTTAATTCGAAGGTATAAATGACGTTAAACCTCTTTCTCTCTCTCATATGGGATACTCGAAAACAAGAGAAACCACTTAAGGCAGCGGCATCAGCCTTGGAAGGAGGAAGCATAGCCAAAGCAAGTGTAATCCACTACTCTCCAAAGGGTACAGGTAGTCGTGTTCGATTGACTGCCAACAAGAGACCTTCACTCCCGCAAGTCCCAAGAACAAGCAATATTCAGCTGCACGACGAGATTCCGTTAGTCTTTTGTATTTTGCCTATGAGTATTACGGTAAAGCCTACGAGTACTATGGTAATTTTGAAAGTATTACGTTGAATCTATTTTCTCAAAAACGAAAAAAACATTTTTTCTCTCTCTTTCTCTCTCTCTCTCTCTCTCTCTCTCTCTCTCTCTCTCTCTTTCTCCCTCTCTCTCTCCCTCTCTCTCTCTCCCTTTCCCTCTTTCTCTCTCTCCCTTTCCCTCTTTCTCTCTCTCTCTCTCTCTCTCTCTCTCTCTCTCTCTCTCTCTCTCTCTCTCTCTCTCTCTCTCTCTCTCTCTCTCTCTCTCTCTCTCTCTCTCTTTATCTCTCTCTTTATCTATCTCTCTCTCTCTCTCTCTCTCTCTCTCTCTCTCTCTCTCTCTCTCTCTCTCTCTTCCTGGAAGTAAGCAACATAAATGTTCCTCTTGCAATAGTCATGCCTCTCCATGAGTCAATGTTTGACACCGATCACGGCAACACATTGTTCAGAATGGACCCGATCCCGATCAGTCAGTATGAGGATTCTCCGCCGCCGCCTCCGACACGTCGAGCCGAGTTCAAAGAAACCACCAAGGAGCATTCCTCTGGTGCGGTGCACCCTCAGATGGTGCAGTCTCCGGTCTACGTTAGCAAGGTTCGAGTTTTTTTTATTGATTTAAAAATTATAAAATCCAGGTTGCGTACAATTTTGACTTCTATATTTAATTAAATTCCTCGACTTTCACTCTTCAAAGGTCAAAAGTTAGGAAATAATGAAAAGTATTTAGATTCGAAATTTATAAGTTTCGTTCCAACAAGCGTCGGCTAGTTCTTCAGTAAAACGATCGTGGTTACAGTTAGAGGTTAAAATCCAAGCCGTAGTCTAAACGTACCAGAGTGCTGCGGTCCAGTACTCTGTAAAATTCATACCATTCTGAACCTTTTTTCCGGGCTAGAATAAAAGTATTACTTCCTCTTGAATCTCAGCTTATTTCGAATATCGTCCCCTAACTGAAAATATACATATATTGCGCTTGGAAAACTAGTTCAAAATCCTTAAAGTTACGTCTTCCAGACAGAAATCCGCCTAGACAAGCCCGACCCACCAACTACGCCAACCGTCCCACCACACGTAAATGGTGTTGGCGAGAAGCCAAAAGTAGTAGCGACACCAACCATAGAAGAGAGATTCAAAATCCACGAGAGGAAGTATCTCGAGTGGCAACAATATAGAGCAACTGAACATGGATCAGCTCGGGAGCAGAAACTACATGTATGTTTTATGCCTACTGTACTTCACCTACCGTAGTTTATCTAGGAACTCATAAAAGAATGATTAAATATGAATTAAAACAGGTCGACTTGTCCACTTTGCGATCAATATTTACAAAAAAATTGATGAAGGCAATTTTGAAATTATTTCCTGTTCAACTTCCGGATAAACAGATTGGAAGAAGTTTTCAAAAATCGAAACCTAATTTTTAACTCTAACAAGTCTTCAAAAACTTGATAAAATAAATTTTGAAAATTTACAGTCCGAACTGCTCAAAGAACACGACACGTTGAGGAGAGCGATTCAAGAAACCGATAAATCTGTTACAGGTGAGTTGCCAAATGGTTACTGTAGTGACTACGGTATACCGTACCGCGGTATTTCCAAGAGAAAATGATCTTTTTGAGATACCTGGTTCTTTCTCGGCATGATCTGGCAAATACTGTACGATCTGTCAAGTAAAGCAACGTTGGGTAGGGTTAGTACTTGGATCAAGGACGGTCGAGGAATCTTCGTTTTTAGATTTTCTGATTTTCTCGATTATCGATCGAAAAATCACTTGTACATGAGGGTAGGCGCCAAAAATGGGCTGACACCCACGCGTGAGGCAAACATTGGTCATGCTCTTTCTGCCTCTATTCAACTAACGAAAAGACAACATTCTCTCACAGAGCCAACACACAACGGCTCATTTTCAGAACAGAAGGTGTTGCACGTCAAGACGGAGCAAATGAAACCGACTTGGAAGGTCAACTCTGGCTACAGTTCACCGTCTATATCATCTTCAAGTGGTATACATTCGCCGGCTTCTTTCACGTTAGTTGATTTTTTAGGGCATTAAGATAGCCTTAACTTTGAGGTATTAAAATACTTAACTACTTTAAAGAATCTACCTAAAGTCACGAAGTTATATTTTTAAGGTCTCAAGATATCAAGGTCTACTCTAACTTTAAGGTCCTCAAAGACTTACCCACTTTAAAGAATCTACATGAAAACATGAAGTTAGCTTATTTTAAGGCCTTAAGATATTTAGTTCACGACGAAAGGGTTTTAATACGCCATGAAATAGAGGTTTTAACAGACTTTCAGTTCAGTTGAAAGCTCATAAAAATTTCAAAAGAAAAATCAAACTCTCTAGACCGTGGGTTCGATTCTCCCTCAAGATCCAATTTTTGCTTTTTCATGGGAAGTAAGAAGCTCATTGCAGAAAAATGTCCGCCACATCGTCTCCACTGGTATCCCCGAAGAGGCTCGACGAGAATCGTAACGAGTTATCGCGTAACGTTAAAGTGGTACCGGTTAACGGAAACGTAAGTCACACCATTAAGAACACACACCAATGGTGTACATTCAGACGACGTTCAACCGATTCGCCCAAGACGTTCTGGAATGCCAGCAGCGTGAAGAAACGCTGAAAAGGGAGAAGAAGAACACCCCAACACTGAGTCCTGTCAACACTTCCTACAGAGTCCTGCCATCCAACAACATCAATTCTTCACCAAGAATCGAAAAGAAGACGATAATACCGGTTTATGCTTCATTGGCGCCAAGCCCAAAGAAGACACCCGCACCAACGCCAAATTTTGTGGTGGTTGGTGCAACAGGCACTCCGAAAGCTTCCAAGAAGACCTATGCGGCACCGGCTCCGGTGAGGATTCAGAAGGTGAGATCAACCTACATGCTGACTTAGATTAGCCATAAAATCTAGAATCTGTGAGGTCTGAGTGGGTCCTAGGGGTTTCAACTACGCTCAAGCTATACCTGATCTCGAATCCTTTTCAAGCAGAATCCACGTCATCATCCGGGAAACTTGAGAAAACGCTTTTATTACAGACCTACGCTGCACCAACTCCACATCCACCACGTCAGGTCATACCAGTGGTCACCATCAACAAACAGCCAAAACGGGAAGAAATCTATGCAAAGGGGATCATCTCAAGCCTACAAGAGAAACGAAGAGCACCATCACCCGTGAGCTCGCCAAAGTTGACACCAAAAGTGGTGCCGATCAAAATCTTGCCAGCACCGAAGCAAGAAATCAACATGAACGACATTCTTCCGCCGACTTTCATGCCGAAACTGAAGAAAGTTGGAATGCCTGTGGAGAAAAGTGGAATTTCGTTAGGAAGGGTGAGAAAAGGAGGGAAAATCTGAGTTTTACACCAAATTAAGGTCCTGGACACCCCACCAAGCAGCTCAACGCCTCCACCAGCCCCACCACTTCCACCAATGGAGCTGGTGTTTGAGAAAACGGAGCAGAAACGTTTTGCTCCGCCGACAGCTCCACCACCGCCACCACCGCCACCTCCGCCGCCACCAATGATGTCAATGATGACGTCATCGTCGGTTACACGGTGAGAAATAAAAATAAAACAAAAATGAAAAAATGATTCAGGAAGCCTCAAGAAACAAAACAATCACAAGGAGACAGTCGAGATGACTTGATGCGGGAAATTCGTGAAGCTGGTCGATTAAGAGCATCGAGAATAGCTTCTGCATTATAAACTTTGAAACTCTGATACTATTACTTATGTGTGAATGAAAGATTTATTTAAAACCTTCGAAAATGACTTTTTTAAAATCGTTGAAAAAAATAAAATTCAACTAGGCGGCGAAAAATTTCTGTGCATTTAGGCGTCAGTGCAATGCACAAGTGTCGTCGCTTACAGTAATTTATTCTTTTTATTTCACGATTTCCGTTCCTAAAACCAGTCGATGCTTTACTGAATCGAGAAAGTTGATTCATTCCAATTGAAATCAACTTGTGGCAGTATACTCAAAGCAGGTTTGTTACTACCGTAGTGTCTACAGTTTAGGCCAAACATTTTAGGAATTTAGTTTGTTTTGCCTTTCTCTTCCGGTTAGTATCTGTCTATTCATAATAATTCTTTTCAGATAATGGCCGATGATTGGGGATGCTCTGTGGATTTGTTTGGAGATGTTCCTAATTCGGTTTGTCCAAAATCGATGACGGAATTGGTCGAAGGACTTACGTCTAAACGGGCTGAGGTGATTTTCATTTTCATTATTCCCTATAGTCGATTGTTACAATGGTTTTCATGTGTAAGTTTTTTATTTTCTTATTGAGAAATTAAAAATTGATCGAATCAGTTACTATTATATATTCATCAACTAAGCTGTTTTAAAGTTAATCATTTCATTCAGACACCGGTTGCAAAGAATGCCAACTTGCCAAAAAGCCCAGTCCAGTCTGAAAACGTGGAAGTCATCCCCTGTATCATCAAGAGAAAAGCCGTTAGCTCTGCTCCCAAGATTCTGAAGAAAAAGAACAAGAACAGCCCAGTCAACAACAATAGAGGAGAAGCTTCTGTCAAGCATGTTACCTTTGACGTAAGGATTCAGACTCGATTTTCCACAATTTTTCCCACAGGTTGAACGACTTCTCGCTCAAGAGGCTGCCAAAGATGATCGAGAGAAAGCGCAGGAACGGCTTATCGTAAGAGTTTACATATGAATTTTAAATAATTCACTCTTCAGTTATCTCTTGGTGGTGAAGCTCCGAAAAGGAGTTACACGAACTACAAACGGTTGAGAGAGGAAATCATCAATGCCAAAAATGGCGGTGATAACACCTCTCCAAAGAAAAAGCGCGTATAAATATGGTACTTACGGCATGTTTTATCTCCCGCCTTACCGGAACAATACCGGTTCTCATTTTATTTATAACTTTTTTCAAGACGGTTTAGAAATTCACACTTCGTCTTCCTAGAGTTTCGTTTTATTCCCCCCTTCTCCTAATTTTAAACAATTCAATTTACGCTGGCGTATCCCCCTTCTCCCCCATACCAATTCGGTCTTTTGACTCTGGAAGTTGTAACCGATTTTGTATGTATTGCATGCTGATAAAATGCGATTCGATTTGGTCTCACATAATTTGTTCCGTCCCCTCGAATGTACATTTTCTCATTTTTTATGGCATATAAATATTTTACTGTCAATGTGAGTTTTGTGTGCAATTTTACGTGGTTCGAACCATTCGTATTTGACCTTTGTGCATTCATGCTCTATTGCGCTGCCATGACAATTTCGATTCTGGCGCGTCTTTTTTGCTCATTTCTATCTGCCACGTTCCTTCCTTTCGTCTTCCTTGTTTTTATTCATTTCAAATTTCTCAGACGTGGGATGTCGCCATCTCGTTCCCGCTCGAGATCCCGCAGTCCATCAAGAGAGGTAAGCTTATGCACTTTGCTATTGCCGTTCACCCCTCTAACACCTTTGTTTGTCTTCTCTTATTTTCATTTCTGATCATCTACAGAAAGAAATATTGATGATGTGTGGATGAAGCTCTTATTGAAGAATGAAGAGATGTAAGATGTAAAGAAAAGGAAGTGAAAGAAAACTCATCTGAGAGAAAATGAAAAGAAAGAAAAGGGTTGTGTTAGAAGTTGAAGTTGAAGAAGGAAGTTTCCTTGAGAGACTGGTGAGTGGGAGAAGCTTAGTTTCAAATTTATCCAGACGTCGATCAATTATCAAATTACAGCGATCTCGCTCAAGAACCAAGTCTCGTAGTAGATCAAGATCCCGCTCGAGAACTCCACCAAGAAGACGTTCGAGATCCCCGTAAGTTACTTTCATCGACCTTCAAATGTTTGTTCTGCATATGTTTATTTCATTTTTCCAATTTCAGAAGACGCTCTCCAGGAAGAGGTGGTAGCCGCACCAGATACTCCCGTGACAACCCACCACCAAGCAAATGTCTCGGAGTCTTCAACCTTTCCACCTACACCACTGAACGTGATCTCAAGAACATCTTCGGAGAGTTTGGAGAGATCGACCGCGTTGATCTGGTCTACGACCGTCCATCCGGACGCTCACGTGGTTTCGGTTTTGTCTACTTCTTCTCGGAGAAAGACGCCGGATATGCACGTGAAAAGATGATCGACGCCGACATTGACGGTCACAAGATTCGTGTCGATTACTCAATCACCAAGCGCGCACACTCACCAACCCCAGGACAGTACATGGGACCAGGTGGCGGCAGACACGGATATGGAGGAGGCGGACGTCGGCCAAAGTAAGTTTCAGTCAATAGTTCTCCTTCCATCAGATTTTTCTAAGTTCCCAAAATATGCTGTACAAAGTTTAATCACCCAATTTTCAGGCGTGAGAGCTACCGTGACGGCTACTCTTCCCGCCGTCGCAGCATCTCCCCAAGAAGAAGCCCACGCAGACGCTCGCGTTCCCGCTCCTACGACTAAATGTGGAATATGTTGGTTCGACCATTATTTTTTCATTAATTCTTACCGTGCTATACACATAGTACCCATCAAAAGATCTTCAATATCCCGTACACACGTTTTACTCTCCGATGCGGTGACCATTACAAACAACACTTGTTATTATCGTCCATGTTCATTTGTTTAATATTTTTCTATAATAAAATGTGTACGATGAAATGACGAAAATTTATCGACAAACGTGGTAGAGAGGAGTAACCCGGGACTTCCGTGAAACCAGTAGGAGGGTTATAAATAGAAGTGATTCCTGACACATGGAGTTGGTATAGGTTATACGATGATGTTTTTGGTTGCAATTTTTGACTGGAAAAATCATTTGAATTCACAGATCGAATCACATTGTATGCGTAATGGGGAAAAAAACTACAATCATTGCGAAACATGTAAAACTTGAAAATCTATTGTACTGACAATTGTAACGAGGCGTGAGAAAAAGGAAACAGAATTATGATTTTTGGACGCGGGAAACGGTTTTTCTTAATATGCAAAATCTGATTTTTTGTAGTTACATCGATCTTCAGTCAAAGTTATTTAAAGTTTGAAAAATAAATACCAAAACTGTTAACTTGAGTTGTCCTCTTTTTAAAGTTTCAAATCTACAGTAAAAATTCAAATCTCTAAGAACGCGCTAAATGTAAAAGTTCAGCAATTGATCAAAATCCCTCAACTATTATAATGTCATGCAACGATCTAGACTTCTGGAAAATTACCTTAAACTTCGGAACTAAATCAAAAACTACTCGAGTCACCTTGGATTTAAGTCAGATGAAAAATCGATAATTCTGTTCCCACCGCCTATAAGAGTATCTGAGTGGATGCACGTGAATGGAGAAGAGAAGAAGGCAGACCCGAAGATTTGTTAGACGCGTGACAGACAACACGAGATGGCCTTGTTTCAGCTGATGACAAGTCGAATGAAACCGACTATTATGCTCATCACCAAGAGTAGTGTACCGATTGTAAGTATCAGAGATTTAACCATGTTCCGTTTTCTGAAAGTTTCAAAATTATGATTTTCTTCATTGCTTTACTCCATCGAGCGATTTTTAAAAAAGCCTGTTGGAGACGGCATAATCTGCCAACCCTCACTCTTGTGTCTCTGCAACCAAAAGTAATTTCCTTTTACAACAAGTACTTTACAGGGACGCATTTTTCACAGTTTTTTCTCTGTTTCTTATCGTTTTTAATAGAGTTTCCATTGTTTTTTTAATGGAATCTCCATCGTTTTTTCTCGGTAAAAAATATTTTCTTCGATTTTCTATCGTTTGCGAACCACTCAGGAAACGTTTGAAAAAGCAACAAAAACTATCGAAATGGATACCAGATCCGTGAAATTTACAAAAATCTAATTTGCTGTGATTTTCGGCCATTCACTACAATTTTTGGTCGATTACTGTAACTTTCGGTCACATACAGTAATTTGGAAAGAGCAGATATGCTACTTCTAAGTTTCTGATGGAATTTCTCAATGTTTCATAAAAAATCTTTTTTTCAGATTTCACTACAAATTTTCTCCATAATTTCTCATTCCAACCCTCAAAACTAATCTTTTCCAAGTTTCATGAATAGAAATAAGATTTACCTAGTCCCAAGACCAGTCGATTTCAGCAGCACGCCTACAATAAACTGTCCGTCTAGTGCGTAGCACGGAAGAGCGTTGAGGAGTGCCAGTGCCAGAGACAAGGTGAATAAGTATTTGGCGACGAGTTCGAATGCTTCCAACCAATCATGACTGACCCAGGAGAACCTGGCGGTTAGGCCGTCAACCTCGACGAGGTCCATCATCTGCAAACAAAATCAATGATAAATACCGTACACACCTCGGCACAAGCATTAGGAAATGTAACCGCGTTGCCGACCTCTTCGCTTTCATTTTCGAAAGTGTTTATACTTTCTCAGTGGTCGAAATACGATCGTTTTCGGAAATTTTCGACGGTTTTCAGAAATTTTCGGTCGTTTTCAGTAATTTTCGATAGAAAAGGGCCGTTTTTTTTTCTGAGAATTACTGAAAACGATCGTTATTTTCGAAAATTTCTGAAAATGTCTGAACACTACTGAAATTTAGCTAAACCAACCGAATATCACTGAAAACTACTGGAATTTTCTGAAAAAGCCCGGAAATTTCTTGAACCTGTTGTCTTTGTAGCTTTGAATTTTGTACCCCCAAAACGACGATCTGACCATACTTCGAATACGAACAAGGAATTAATAATTAACAAATGTTTCACTTGACATAATGAACGTAGCCGACTGTTCCCAACGATAGTTTTACCTACTTCAAACATTTTACCATTACGATTCGAGAAGCTAGGATAAAAAAGATGGGAACAATAAAACTTTTTGAACTACAATAACGGAAATTCGATCTATTTTATCGCTTTTCTCTGCTTACACTTTTCAAGTGCGTTTGCCGCAGTGTGGAAGATCCCAATAACCTTGCTTTTAGGCTTAGGCTAGACTGTAGCTGACCCAAACCTAACCTAAGCCTAACAAATAAACAAAATGGGTATTTATAGTATGCATTTCGGCAGCTTTTGAACAGGTTTCCACCAGATCTGCCCGTTTCATGAAAAAATCTAATTTTTAACGAGGAAGTTATGTTTTGATACTTTTCTCATAAAATTACAAATGTTGAAAGCGAACCTCTCTGACATGACCAACAAACAGAACCGGAGCTCTATCGATCCCAATCCTCACCAACTGAGTCCCATTGAAGAGTGCCGGGTAAACACATAGATCGCTGTCTTGCTGTAATTACTATTGTAGATTCACGGGAGGGTCTGGGTTACTGTACTCTTCCAATTAGGACCATACACTCTTATGATCGTATGATGATGTAAAATGAGAATTTCAACTCGATAAGATTCACAATTTCGTGACTTTTCCATAGGTAAATGTGATGAAAAGGCCAGAAAAATTGAAAATTACCTTCGCACACTGTACGGTAACGTTACACGAGTCTTGTTCGGCAACTTTCTTCGCATTCAGGCAACTATACTTGGTTGCTTTCGCGTACTTCTCCGTGACTACTTCTGCCTGAAAATCTCTCTTTTCCCTCTTTCTCTCTCTCTCTCTCTCTCTCTCTCTCTCTCTCTCTCCCTCCCTCCCTCTCTCTCTCTCTCTCTCTCTCTCTCTCTCTCTCTCTCTTTTACTCTCTTTCTCTCTCTCTCTCTCTCTCTCTCTCTCTCTCTCTCTCTCTCTCTTTCTCTCTCTCTCTCTCTCTCTCTCTCTCTCTCTCTCTCTCTCTCTCTTCCACTTTCTTTCTTTACGAAATTGAAACCACATATTCAGACTTCTTGATTGAAAACGAAAGTCATTTTTTGAGGCAAGGTTTTGACTGTGTCTCTCTCTCTCTCCCCTCTCTCTCTCTCTCAGCATTCAACCAACAAGGAAACTATGGCTATTCATAAAAAAACTAAGCTTTTCAAAGATTGTTTCAAAAAAGAAAAATCACCTTCCGATCTTCCATTCCTAGCACAGAATTCAGATTCGGGGCTTTGGTGGCCAACTGCCTAGTGACGAGAACCTGTTCTTCTCTTTCAAAACACACATGAATACTGCTCGCGTTGAACTCATCACAGCAGTGGACTTCGTCATTGGAGATCCAAACCTTCAAGAAAATTGATTTTTTGGCGAAAATAATCGATTTTCCGTTTTTGGTGATCTATGAATCTTTTTTAGAACCTAATCATCGAGGTTTTAAAGTTATTTAGATTCAAAAACTCATTTTTTCATGAAAATTTTATATCAGAATCATTCTGATTTCAAAATTATCTGTCAGTTCTTTGTAGGAATCAGTGATCCAAAGTAAAAATCAACCGTCTTCGTAAAAATTTTTGGAAAACGGGAGGAAAATTTTGAGATTAGTTTCTAACAAAAAAGTCGAGAGTCAATCGGAACTACTTTATCTAATTCACGCGATAAACTATACTCTTAGAGAACGTTATTTTCTTGATTGTCAATTTAAAAAAATTCGTATGTTTAAGGAGTATTCATAAAGTTTATTCGGATTCTGAGAAAAATAAACTATTGTTATGATTTTTTAAAAATTACGGCTGAAAGGATGAAATCCATTTTTCCTACAAAAATCGAACCTCATAACCAAGTTTGTCGTTCTCTCAATGGTAAATATTCAAAAAAGATATTCAATCAGTTTTATGAATTTCAAGGAAAACAATCATTATCATAGAGATTACGAACAGTTTTCGTTCAAAATATAAATTTCCCTATTTTTTCCATTTAATTTATTTTCTTTTAATTTTTACTAAACTTGAAAACCCAAATCTCACCACCGAAGTCGTCGTCTGTTCCACCAACTTCTTATCGATACACTTTCCAGTCCTCTGGTTCGCGACTGTTCTGAGACACGTCAGCCAGTCGGCCGGGCTGGTGACGTGGCAGTCGTCGACTCTTCTGATCACGTCTCCACTCACTAGTCCATTGGATCCATGTAGAGCCGATCTGACGTCTACACCTCTCACTGTGACTCCTTGACCAGACGTGAAAAGTGGTGAGAGGAGAATTGGTGATGACGTGAACATTAGATACGCCATGGCGGCCAAGACCAGGTTGTGCCAGATACCGGCACCAAAAATGGTTAGCTGTTGGCGAAGCGAGGTTCGTTCTGAAAGTAGAACATGGTTAGTCTGGGATGAACATCTTCATTTGTTCATTTGTAAGATTTTCAATTCTTATTTCTTTCAGTTTTCAAAATAACTTTTAAAAATACCTAGTTTTACAAAATTTAAATGAAAAACACTCGGACGGGCGAAATAAAAATATTTCGAATATTCTCAAAGTCTAATCATATTATTATTAGAACAAGGGGACCGCCTCCTTTGCTCGGCCCACTTTTCGTCAGGCAAATTTTTGGTTGGCCCTTTTTGGTTTTGAGAGAGAGAGAGAGAGAGAGAGGAGAGAGAGAGAGAGAGAGAGAGAGAGAGAGAGAGAGAGAGAGAGAGGAGAGAGAGAAAGAGAGAGAGGGAGAGAGATAGAGAGAGGAGAGAGGGAGAGAGAGAGATAGGGAGAGAGATAGGGTGAGAGATAGGGAGAAGGATAGGGAGAGAGAGATAGAGAGAGATAGAGAGAGAGAGATAGAGAGAGAGGGAGAGAAAAAAAAAGAGAGAGAGAGAGAGAGAGAGAGAGAGAGAGAGAGAGAGAGAGAGAGATAGAGAGAGATGAAAAAAGGGAAAAAGAAGCTGTGAGTGTTGCGAAAAACTACCTGCACGTTTTTCTACACTCTAAATTGAATTAATTAATTTTCAATGACAATAAAGTGAAAAAGTTGAGTTAGTCTAGGAAAAATATAAATTTAATCTTCTGTGATAGAAAAATTATTGTGAACTGAAAATTCCATTCTCGTAAGTTGATGATCTCACCATATAAAAAAATCACGAGCGTAGCGAAAAAACTCACTTAGGGAGTAGTTTTCAATGTCTGTGAAGGCTCCTGGATAGATGCCGATCAAGAAGAAACCGAAGCCGTTGACACGAACGTCGCTACGAACCGCTGCCCAGGCATGACCGAGCTGAATCGAGTGTTAGATGGAGAAAATCGATAAAGTTACCTCATGGAAAACAGCAGCTACGATCAGGACCAGAATGAAGATGGGCATGTGCGAAATAGGCAGGTTGAAGCCTGGGATGATCGGTACGAGACCTGCAAAGTTCATTTTACTGTAATTTTTCCGGGTTTTTATTGTTTTCCGAAAGTCAAAACTGTAATTTTCTCCAAAACTTTTCGTGGACCGTAGATGGGCGACAGTCGTCCCGGACATGTGTCGCCCAATTACAGTCCAATGCCGGTCCAATTACAGTCCATCTGTCGCCCGGTCCACCTGTCGCCTTAAATTTGATGCGGCAGGCACGTGTCACTATTGATATAGAAACGTGTCTAAATTGAGGCAAAACGTGTCTATATAGTGGCAGGCACGCGTCGCGATCGTGGCAGGCACGTGTCTTCATTGTGGCATGCACGTGTCTTCATTGTGGCAGGCACATGTCTCGATTTAGGCAAAAACGCGTCATGATTGATGTAGAAATGTGTCCAGATTGATGTAAAAATGTGTCTAGATTGTGGCAGGTACGTAACGCGATTGTGGCAGGCGCGTGTCTAGATCGTGGCCGAAACGTATCTACAATGTGGCAGGCACTCCATTTACAAACACGCATAAATCGTTAAAAATGTTCACCAATACAAAGCTCACCTCCTTGCTCTTTTTGCCCAGTCTGCAGCACATCGTAATCTTCATCGGTCAGTAATTGGTGCACCTCCTGTGCTTGCTCTGGTGTGGCGGGTTGTGGCTCCATTGGTGTCATCGTGGTGGTCGTCAGAAGCATCTCTTTCATCGATCGATACTCGCCACGGAACGTCGATGATGGATGCTTGGCGCGAAGAGATGGCAGCCACTCGTTGACATCTTCAAGTTTTTGTTTGAATTTTTCATTTCATTTTTTTAATTAAAAAAATATTTTTTTTTCAATTTTCAGTAATTCTTTTGATTTTTTTGTAAAAATAGAAGAGAGAGTTTGTTTTTTTTTCATTTTCATCAAATAATAGTCTTTAATTTTGAAAAATCAAAAATTTTGAGTCGAACTATTTTTATCAATTCATAATTCCATTCGGGAAATTTGTTATATAAATATTTCTTTACATTTTTTCATTCGGTCAACTGACTCATTTCGTTCAGTTCGCCCTATATTCAACGAAGTAGGGATGCAAGTAAAAAGTTTTTAAAAATATTTTTTCAACCAAACATTTTTCACTTCTACAGTAAGAATTACTGTAAAATAAAATACTCACCATTATACACACTTCTCGTTAGATAGATAGTAATGCCGAAAAGACAAACGATTGAAACAATGGCGCCAAAGTTGAACCACAAATCGATGATCGTGGACCTGGCCGAGTTACGTTTCACATCTGAAATATAACATTTTGGGGTACATGTCGCTAGTCGTTTTCGAAGTTTTCGGGTCATACCAATATCTTTGTTAATGAAAAAAGACATTCTGTCCTGTTTGCAGCTCATAAGTGTTGGATCGAAATAGTCTAAACGTCATAGAGAGGGTTCCGTTGGAGAAATGCGCATCAAGTATATATCTAAATTCAACCGCGCGCTGCTGCGCGGCAAGTGTCCTGAATGTGGCCGTTTTGGCATTAGTCGGAACTATTATTTTTTTACAAAAAAGTACTCGATATATTTTTGAAAAAGTAAGTATTATTTTTCAATGTTTCGTTGTTTCGTTCAATGTTTCGTTCCAACCGTCATGTTAATTGTTAACAAAAGAATAAATCTGAAATATGACAATAAAGAGGCACGGCTATGTCGATAATTATACGAGAGTCATTAAATCAGTTATTTTCTATGATTTTCACCAATTGAAGTAATTTACAGAACAATCCACATAATGCGGTCGTAAATACGGAAAACAACCCTAGACATTGCCGAGTTCGATTCTCACTCGGATCTTTGTTTGTGCTTTTTGTGAGTGACTTCAAGTTATGATTCAAATCTCACCAGACTTCTTTTCCGACGTCAACGCAATCGTCTTCGAGTCAACCCAATTGAAGTAGAAGCGGATCTGAAATGAAAAAATTTCGAGTGAGTCAGTCAAATTTCCTATTCCTGGCTCGTACCCAGCCCACAGGTGGCCCATTCCCGGTTCATATGCGGCTTGTTCTCAGCCCATACGCGTCGGATCGAAACGGTCTAAAAGCCACATGATAGGCTCTGTTGGCGTGGAGATTCGGGTCAAACTTAGAATTCAATCCTTCCGCGCTCTGCGGCGCGGCACAGACTTTTTCAGTTACGATATAGAAAATAGGCCGGATGAGGACATGATACCGTAGTCAGGCCTACTGTAACAAGACCGTATCATGCTGGGTACTGTATATACGATCACTATATTGTATCAATTACTTGGATATGGTTGACAGAGGCATGATACCGTAGTCAGGCCTACTGTAATCAGGCTAACGACATGGTATCACGCAGAGGATACTGTACTTAGAGTCATGATATCGTAGTCATTTTCTATCCAAAAAAATTTTCAAAAGACCTGACATAAAAAAAACTCACTTGAAATGGCGAAACCTCGAGCCCTAGTCTATTCGCGAGGCGTAAATACGGTGCACATTCTTTAAGACGGAGCCCATAATCGAGTAAGAATACTGAACACCATGTGATGAGCAGCACGGCTATAGCTGTTGATATTAGCATCAGGCAGGGGGGAGGAAGACGATGGGTTGTGAGTGATGAATGAATCAAGGGGACGTCGTGGTACCAGGAACGTGTTGTTTTCTGTAGTTTACCAGTTATTAATCAATGAATCCAAAAATAACCCAAAAATTGTTTCTTAATTTAATACTAATTTAATGCTATAGCTGTTTATATTAGTCAATTACTATTGCGATCGGGGAAGAACCTGACAAATTTAATATTTATAGGTAACTTACTGTCCCTGATGATGGCTTGACGCCGAAACGTTGGACTCATAAAATATTTTGTGTTAAACCCGTGGTCACTGAGACGATCTGTCATTCACACGAATCTTATTTAAATAACCAAAAGTACTAGTCAATTACTATTGCGATTGGGGAAAAACCTGACAAATTTTACTGCGATATTGATTAGTCAAAGTACAAATTTTTTAACTCATAATTTAATTACACCACACACATAGGCACAGGCCAATATAACTGCTTCGCAACCGCTCTGCCGACCTCCGCTTTCATTTTCGAAAGTGTTTGTACTTTGATAAATGTTTCACTTGACATAGTGAACGTTGCGGACTGTTCATAACGATAGTTTTACCTACTTCAGTCATTTTTTCCGTTACGATTTGTGAACCTGGGGTGGAAAAAGTAGGAAAAGTGAAATTTTTTTGAACTACAGTGACATAAATTTGATCTACTCTATCGATTTTCTTTGCTTACACTTTTCAACTGCCTTTGCCGCAACACTAGTGTGCACCATAGTGAAAAAAACACAAAACATGTAACTAACATTTTTTATGTTTCGTTTTGGGAAGAAATTTGATGAGTTTTCAATGACTCAGTTTTTTCGTAGCTTCACATATCTAGCAGTCTGACCGATTTTAAACGCGCGCCAGTCGCATTTTTGTAAAATGAGTACGGTAGGAGTCGGGACTCTCACAACGAACAGTTAGATCTTTGTGGATTTAAATTATTATTCTCATTTTCAGTCCATTGAAATTAAAGGCGCATCACTTAATCGTTCTTGTGTTTCAAGGCGAAACTGCTACGGTACTAAGTAACCGATTTACGGAGGTCAGACCCCCCCCCCCCCGAAACGTTGGAAAATAAATACAGCTTGTGCAATTCTACTGGTCACAACAAGACGATCTGATTCAATTTTCAAAGTCACTAATCAGTTATTATTTTGATCATGAAAACACCTGGCATACTTATTGATAAATTTTCACTGAACCAGTTGTTATTGGTGAAAACCAGAGTTGCACGGAAGTAAAATGTTTAAAAAAGGAAGTCGGAAGTTGGAAGTGAATTTTTTAAACGGAAGTCGGAAGTGAAAAAAGGGCGGAAGTCGGAAGTAGAATTTTTTCAACGGTAGTCATGAGTGCAAAAAAGTTGAAAAAACCCAGAGATATTGCATATTCACGCATTCTCAACAGGTGATAGGTCAATTCCATACTGAATAGGAACGATTTCACGGTTTTTTCGTCATTTTTTACGAAAAAAAATTTTTTTGACGGAAGTCGGAGGGCGGAATTCCGTGCAGCTCTGGTGAAAACTGATGATATCTCATCAAATATCAATTCATGATTATTTCACATTTCTCTAGAACTTTTCAAAGCTTCGTTCTTGATTCAAAATTTTTATTTTACTAATTAACTTAATTTTGTGAAATTAAAAAATCTCACCAGTTAAAGAGTAACTTCACTCTACCATTCGTGCCTGAAAAAAAACTTGTCAAAAATAGTTCAAAAAGAAGATATTAAACTGCGCAAAAGACAGTGTTAACGTGAAGAAACAACACAATCGGTGAGAATCGAAATATTTATATAAAATAATATCACCAAGAGAAAAGTCGCGTAAGATCTAAAACCCGTTGTGAAAGGATCATACGAGAGGGTAGGGTAGAATAGTACTGTAATTCAACGATTTCATCGTAAATATGTTTTTGAGACCAGATTTTTTGTTATTTTTTTCTAAATTCACTTACTTGAACGTCATTTTTCGGGTTGAAACCAAGTCAAACCGTAAAAATTGCCGTTGGAATTCGAAAAGTTGAAAAATAAGAATAAATAGACAACTCAAATCTTCTTGATTTGCTTTTTCAGCATCGCCAGTCGCTGTTTGTGAGCCTCCGTGTTCACGTTTTTCTCCTTTCCGATTTCGACTGCAGACGGTCCTTGGAAGATGTGGACGGCTGCTCGCGGCACCTGCAAAACAACTTTTTATTTTAGAAAGAAAAATACTCGACACAGCTGCATAAAAGTAGAATCCCGTGCCGCGCATCAGCGCGCGGTTGAATCAAAAACTTGACTCGCACTAGCAAATTGTACCAGAGAGAAATTACACCGCTTCAAAGAGCATATATTGATAATTCTGAGAATTAAAAAAAATGAAATTTGTAATTTCAACGAAACATTAAAAAATTATACTCACTTTTTCAAAAATATATCGAGTACTCTATTGTGAAAAAAAAACATTATTGACTAATGTCGAAACGGCCACATTCAGTATTGACTAATGTCGAAACGGCCACATGACACATGCTGCACAGCAGCGCGCGGTTCGATTCGAATAATAACTTAATGCGCATTTCTCCAACGGAACCCTCTCTATGACGTTTAGACTGTTTCTATCCAAAACTTATGAGCTGCTAACAGGCCAAAATGTCTTTTTTTCGATAGCTAAGATATTTATATGACCCGAAAACTTCGAAAACGATTATCGACATACCCCAAAATGTCATATTTCAGATGTGAAACGTAACTCGGCCAGGTCCACGATCATCGATTTGTGGTTCAATTTTGGCGCCATTGTTTCAATCGTTTGTCTTTTCGGCATAACTATCTATCTAACGAGAAGTGTTTATAATGGTGAGTATTTTATTTTACTGTAAGTCTTACTGTAGAAGTGCAAAATGTTTGGTTGAACAAATATTTTTGAAATATTTTTTTTATTTGCATTCGAACTTTATTGAATATAGACCGAACTAAATTGAACTGAACTGAAATGAGCGCAAAAAAATTTTAGAGAAAAATTTCTATAACCATTTTCAAAAATGGAATCATGAATTGATGGAAATAGTTTGATTCAAAAATTTTGATTGTTTTTAATGAAGGGCTGTAGTAATGAAAAATCGATGCGTCTCGCGTTGTGTATTGCTTACCTTTTCCTTTTTGACAAAAAAAAGACAGAATCTCACCGATGGCATATGAAAAACGTTGCTTATGATGAATTCAACGTCTCTTCCTTCGATCTTGCTCGCACCACGATTCTTGATCAACTTGCACGTCTTTTCTATTATCTGAAAGAATCGCAAAGTGCATCGAGAGAGTCGTTCATCAACAAAAAACACACACTGCGAGAAACAAGTGTTGCGAACTTTGATTACACTCAGCGAACTTGAAAAACTCGTAAAAATTTCCGTGACCAGAAAACTAACATGGGATTGCCACCAGGAAACACTAAAATTGTGAATTCTGACAGGTCTCTAAGGTTTTCGAATGTGCTGAAGATGATAGAACTGCTCTCAAAAGTTGCGGAACAAGCCTGGTTTTCGAGTTATGACCGACACTAGTTTAACATGTAAATTACAAAGAAAAGTGGACATCTATCGACTTATGATGGTATCCATATATCAACTTTGCCTCGATCTTCAAAAAATGTGTTTCGGTCGCCTAGTGGTTAAGACTTAAGACTTACACTTTTGGTTTCGAGGGTTCGAATCCCACTCGTTCCAATCTGTTTTGCTTTTTCATGATGACTGTTTACTTTTTCGATAATTACAGTCACTCATTGTTATGATTGTTGTCGAAACTCCATAGTATCAACATCGATGTTTTTTTCAAGGATATGCTGGTTGAGTAGAACCCTCTTACTGTTGAACAGGATACCATATTTGAATCAGCCATTGTCACAGTACTCTCTCTTAATTGGCAATCCGAACCCACGTAATTATAATCGATGGAAAAAAAAATGCAGATTTCATTGTTTAGTGACAAGTTGACCCACGTGGGTGACTTGCTGAAGAAGGAGGGCATTGTCCAACTATAATAGTACGTCGTGGCATAATGAAGTGAAAATTCATTCCAGATGGTTGAGGAATGATTATACATTAATTGGTTAGAACTACAAAAAATCAATTATAATCGTGAAAAAAGCAAAACAGAATGGAACGAGTGGGATTCGAACCCTCGAAACCAAAAGTATAAGCATTAAGTCTTAACCACTAGGCGACCGAAACACATTTTTTGAAGATCGAGGAAAAGTTGATATATGGATACCATCATAAATTGATAGATGTCCACTTTTCTTTGTAATTTACATGTTAAACTAGTGTCGGTCATAACTCGAAAACCAGGCTTGTTCCGCAACTTTTGAGAGCAGTTCTATCATCTTCAGCACATTCGAAAACCTTAGAGACCTGTCAGAATTCACAATTTTAGTGTGTCCTGGTGGCAATCCCATGTAAGGTTAACAAAATCGATATTAATGAACATATTTTTTTTCTACTTATTTATCTAATTTTATGTGGGATTATAGAAATCTGTTGACTGTAAAATTTTTTCTCTCTATTAATCATACTAATTTTTAATGTTTCTATCCTACTACAAAGTTCATTGTAGCTAGAAATGGTAATGTTAAAGAATAATGAAACATGTCTTCCTTTTACAGTAGAAAAAGCATACCGACTCGACAAATTCCTCTGCGTATTCTACCAGAGCGTCTTTCACCGCCTCCTCCAATACGGTATTCGGATGAATTTGCGAGACGAGTTCATCCAGATGCGCCTTGTCCAGCACAGTTCCAGATGGCTGAGGCGCGAACTGTTGTTGCTGCTGTGGTGGAGGTTGGTGTGGGTGCATGGGTTGGCCCATTGGTGGTGGGTGTCCTTGTGGTGGAGGGCCGCCCATCTGGAATACATTTCGAATTAAGTTTTGCATCAGAGTTGATGGAAGTACGGTAGATGTCAATCATAAATTTTTCAGTCCGAATATAATTTTTGAAAAAATGTTATTTTGAAGCTATTGAAATTGTCAGAACATAAGGAATATGTCTTGTAGAGAAATATTTCCATTTTTCGAAAAAGAAAAATGATATGGTATTGCGCGATCGATAACGGTAACTGTAGAAACTTTTAGAGCGTTTTTTAACTCAAATATAACAAATTATTTCAATTTCCGATTTTGGGTTGAAGAGTCTAGTTGGACCGGTTTCGAAGACGGTCCGAATTGTATTACTTCTAACGAAAAAGTAGACTGAATCATTTCCTTACATGTAAGCTTACAAGGTTCGAAGGTTTTTTGTGATAATCAAATTTAAACTTTGATCGAATCTTATACTCCGAACGTAGCGATAATTTCTATTAGTTCATCAGAAATAGGGAAATGGCTACAAAAATCAAAAGAAACCTGCATGGGCATTCCTCGATTCGGCGTGAATCCAGGTTGAATAGGCTGGAAATTCTGTTGACCCATGGGTTGGCCGACTTGGTTCACCCTGAGTGGTGTGCTTTGTGGTGTTCCATATGGTGTTGGTCGGGCTGAAAATTTTTAACTTGAAAGTAGAAAATCCCAGTTTATTCAGGCGAATTTCAGGAAAAATGCGATTTCCACTCGTTCAGATGATAGCGTAAAAAATTGTCGAATCACCATGAAAAAAGAAAATATTTTCATAGGACGATTTTTTTCAACCATTTTCTCCGAGTTTTGAGATATTATGTATCATTTTGTCCATTCGAAAGAGACACGACGATTTTGTCTGATATTCATCAGGCCATTTACTTTCAATGCGTTCTAAAGACTCGGACCTTCATCAAAAGTTGTTTTCCCAACCTTACCTAAGTAAGCTAATAAAAAAATTACTG
This sequence comes from Caenorhabditis parvicauda, assembly GCA_963978915.1. Taxonomy (NCBI): domain Eukaryota; kingdom Metazoa; phylum Nematoda; class Chromadorea; order Rhabditida; family Rhabditidae; genus Caenorhabditis; species Caenorhabditis parvicauda. The sequence continues at coordinate 4,970,839 of OZ022252.1, forward strand.
TCAGCTGCAGATCGCAGATCGAGCTTAAAAACACCACACGGGGTGTCAAACAGCGAATATAAGACAGGATAGTCGAATTTGAAAAATTCATAGAAAAAGAGAATACTCTCAAATTCTCAAAAAAAGTGTTTCAAACAAAGATAACTACCCCAAACTTGGATAATTGAATCAGTTTTATCATCTTTTTTTCGTGAGTCAAATTTTAAAACGAGAAAACTCTCAACCGATATATCTTTCGGAAAATGATTTTTTAATAAAAAGAGCAGGATCACCACAATCACACTTAAAATCTTCATCGATAGTCTACCTCAAACTTGCATAATTTCGATATATTTTTCGGAAATGAATCATTTCAATTGGAAATAAACAGAAATACTACAATGAATGAAACTTTCCATGGATAATCTACTCGAAACTTGGATAATTGAACCTGTTTTTTCGTGAATCAAATTTTAAAAAGGCAGAAATTTCTCCATCGATGATCTAACTCTGATTTGAATAGTTCAATCGATATATCTTTTGGGAAATTAACTTCTTTTGATAGAAAGAGCAGAAATACCAAAATTACACTCAAAACTCTCCATCAATAGTCTACCTCAAACTTGGACAATAAAACCATTTTTTGGATAGAAAAAAGCAAAAACTCACGAGCCAGATGTTGTGGTACTCGCATGGGTCCTCCCCCTTGCATCTGCTGATTGTTCATCATTTGGAAGTGTTGCTCGTTGTGCATTGGCTGCTGAACCATTCATAAACATAAACTCTATTAGCTTCACACTGAACACTGGATTGGACATCCCAGGAAAGTGAATTAAAAATCTGATTTTTCATAATAATTTCTTCAATTCACAGTGAAAAATATTAGAAATAATGATAAATCGAAAATCTTCACATCAAAAAAGAAAATTTTCATTTAAACATGAAGTATTTCTCCAAAACACAGTGAAAAATCTCGGAAATCATGATGAATTTACAATTTTCATCATAGACATGATGTTTTTTCCTCAAAGCAAAGTGGAAAATCATATAAATCAAGATTAATCGATAATTTTCATGTTGAAAAATTGAATTTTCATTGAAACATGATGTTTTTATCTTCTGTGGAATTTGTTAGACATCAAAATAAATCGACGGTTTTCAAAGTGAAAAATTAAACTTTCCCTCATTTTCATTTAATAATTCATGTTTTTCTTTATTTATAGTAAAAAAAATATTAAGAAACGCTGAGAATATCAAAAAAGTAGAGTTTCTGTAATTATTAATCAAAACCCAAATTTTTGCGAAAAAGAGGTACTTTCAAAAACGATTCACTTTCCTGAGATTGTTCTACGGATATTAAGGCAATTTGCACGATTAAGAATTCAGTATGAATCAAGCAGGGTTTCAACAGTGAGGTGAACATTAGAAAGGACAATAGGACAAGTTACAGCTTCAAATTCAATTGTTACATGTAAGTAACGGTTAGAAAAAGCTATTCACTTCAGATTTTCGTTTATGAGTAAAAAATAAGCAGACTATTCTGAGAAAATCTGGAGCAAATAGGATTTAGACAGTTCGGACAAAAAAGCAACACAAATCTCTCACTGGCTGTGGTTGGGTTTGATCCGTGGGTACATTTTGAGAGATTGAATTTTCATTCATAGCTATAAATTCATTTTACGCGGAAAATATCGAGAAAAAAAGAAAGAAACTAAAATAAATTATGCGTGGTATAGCTTTTGGAAACTGTTGCAACAAAGTGGGAAAGTTCGGACATGAAACTTATTTTTATTTTTCAAATTTTAAAAAAGGTTGAGAGTGGTTTCGCGACAATGAGAATGATCCGAGGAAGTGAGAAAAATATCAAAAAAAAATTATGGATTGAAAACGGTTTGGGAAAAATTAAGAAAAACGTCTAAGAAGTAGTTTCCACAAGAAGAATGATTTTGAGCTCATTACAGTGAAAGAACCCGAAAAAAACAATCGGAGCTAGCTAATGGACAGAAATAAAGAGTTCCGTGAGAAAAAAAAGAGGTCAGTATTCTGATCAAGCACCACTAGACGCATTCAAAATAGTATTTGCGGTCGTCCTTGGAAGAAGGAATAGGAAACGAGAGAGAGAGAAAGAGAGAGAGAGAGAGAGAGAGAGAGAGAGAGAGAGAGAGAGAGAGAGAGAGAGAGATGGAGAGAGTAAGAGCAAAGTAAAAGTCAAAGAATGGTTTACCTTCGACACTGCTAACTCTACTCCCGGAGCTCTTCCAGACAAGAGATCCCGCCCACTTTTTTAGCGCCATGGCTCCAGAAACAGCCAATGGCAGCTTGGTAGCGCATCCGCAGCCGCTCGAGGCAACGTCGATAGGTACCAAACAGTTCTGGAATCACATAAGGCTGTAGCCCATGGATTATTTCGACTACAGAGTTGGAAAATATTGAAATTCCGATTTCAATAGACCTTTGGGGAGTTACAGTAGAAGATAATACTGTGTGAATCGACATCGAGAACATTCTACATAATAATGAACCCAGAAATTCTCTCTCTCTACGATTTCTTCGAAACATTCCTTCTGATTCATCCCCAAAATTCGAGACCGAGTATTGTTTGTCTTCTATTGAGGTTTTTGGAAAATTCGCGATGACCTTGAATACACATTATTCCTTTTCCTCTTGCCACATTCAAGTTTCTGTATTACGATACAGAATTATTCCTCGAATCGTCGTTTTTAGTTGAGCTGTCAAATTTCGGTGCAGACGTGCTGCAGGGTCCTTTCGTAGTAGTAAAAGTACTGAGTGATTGAGCTCACCAGGGAATGCCACGAAGACACACTAAAATTGTACATTCTGACTGGTCTCCTAGGTTTTCGAATATGCTGACGATGATAGAACCGCTTTCAAAAGTTGCTTCATCGACCTGGTTTTTGAATTACGGTCGATGCCATTTTAACATGTAAATTTGGAAGAAATCGCGTACACCCTCGTTTCTGCCCATTAATGCAATGTTGATCGCCAGTCCTAGATCTTAACCACTAGGCGACGCAACACATTTTTTTTAAGGATACCCCTTGCGTTGATGGGCAGAAACGAGGGTGTACGCGATTTTTTCCAAATTTACATGTTAAAATGGCATCGACCGTAACTCAAAAACCAGGTCGATGAAGCAATTTTTGAGACCGGTTCTACCATCTGCAGCACATTCGAAAAGCTAGGAGACCAGTCAGAATGTACAATTTTAGTGTGTATTCGTGGCATTCCCTGGTCAGTATAGCTGCTCATGGAAGAACGAGAATCAAATGGCATCGACCGTAAATCCACCAATTTTGTCTGATATTGACTGCTTGACAACCCGCGTCATGTCCTAATCTTGATCTGCAATCTGCAGCCAACAGTAATTTACCTTTTATCACAAGATAGCAACTTTTGTGAAGATCTGAGTCTTGTAAACACGGGAAAAATCATCGTCAGAGCTAAGAATCACTCGATACAGGGTTAGATTTCAGAGTTTAAGGTTGAGCCGTCCTTTGCCAACGTAGACCACGGAATTGAGCACAAAAGAGTTCCAAAACTTCTTCTTTGATCATAGATCGAAGATGTAGAAATCCTAGCTTTGATGATGTCTACGATGACGTCATCAAAGCGGTGTATAACTGGTCAGAGAAGACGTGTTTTAACTCTTGTGCGCGAAATACCGTGGTCTACGTTGGCAGACGACCCTTCAACCTGAAAGTTTCTGATTCACGCCGTCACTAGAAATCTGAGAGCAGAGTTTTATGAAATATAGAATACTTCTGGATATCAATAACTTGAAAATCTTCTAGGATTTTTTCCCGGTCTATTAGATCTTCTTCGATCGATTTTCCGATTTCTTTGAATTAAAGCTTCTAGGATCATCAGTTTGACCTTTTTTCGTATTGTCTTATGCAATTTCGTCGGATTGACGTTGTTTTCCAGACATGAATAATTCTTTTTGGATCCTTATTCGAACCTACAGGGTTCAATTCTTTTCCAGGAGATTGTTCGTTGAGGACCATAAACATCTTCATATCGTTCGTAACTTTGAAAGTATTTATTCCACTGAGGATCCTAACGTCTCAAAGGTCTGAACGGTCTCTTAGATCTTCCTCGATCCAATAAAAAAGCGATTTCGTTGCATCTTGATGATGATTAATGCTTTTTCCCGTTAATTCTACCCGATCAAACTCCTCCACTCCTATTCAACGTCCATCGTTCCCTCGTTTCTGACACACATGACTGTGTGTGTGGGCGTCGTCCCTTTACGTCTTTGTTAGTGTCAGGTTAGGGCGTTGCCTTCGTTTCATCGTTTAATCATACGAATAGGTTTTCTTGCATTTCTTCAGGTTAATTGATTTCTGTATGATTCCGAGAGCAGTGTTTTTCTTCCTTCTGAGTTTTCCATACGATCCTAAAATTTTTGTCTCTCTCTGTGAGTAGATTTATAGTTTTCAGGCTTTCCTCGATTTTTCTGGTCTTCTTCGAATGGAATACTGTGTCTTCTAAGTGAGTTAAGTCACTATTTCTTCGATTTTTTGAACTTTTTTGTAAGTCCAAAATCTTCAATTTTGCTCGACTTTCTGTAGTTCAGGTCGGAATTTTCACGATTTCAAGCATCTTGTACGTCAGGTCACAGGCCAATCCGAAACTCTCAGGTTGATATATTCCAAAAAATACTAGCGTTCGTATCTTTATGGACGGTACTGTATATCTTTCCGGTGATATTAGTCTGATTTTACTCGATTTTTTTGTCTTCTCTAGAATTCTGGTCGCAGTAAATTCTCATTTCTCCGATTTCCATCTTTCATAAGTGTCAATTAGCTCCTTTTTCATCGTTCACTCACCAGTTGCACGTAATAACATACAGGCAAAAAGTCGACGTGAAATCGGTGAAAATCCAGTTCTGCTGGCAGTGTGTGCGCATCTCCCCACCTTGAATACGCCCAATTCTCCATCGATCTCCCTCTTCTTCTTCTTCTTCTCACTTCCGACCTTGGGCGTGGTTGTTGCAAAATAACCGCAACAGTGTACATGGGAGCGACGTTAATTAGTTGTCAACCTGGTTGTCAAGTATACCACCACGGAATGACCTCTATTACGGGAAAACAATGTGGACTGAAGTTGCCTCACACACTTTTCCCCAGATCATCTTTTCTCCTCACTTTTTCCATCTATATCTCGATTTTTAAATCTTCTTCTTAGATTTTTGAATCTTCTTCTTCCTTCTTACTGACTTTCTTCAACAAGATTTCTCTTCTTACTCTCTTGTCATTCTTACAAAATCTATCTCTTTTTTGATTATTCAGTTCTATATTCTACATTTTTTTCTATACACTCCACTACTTTCTAGATTTCTACGATTCCTTATTTTGCAAACTTGGAAAATTTATTCCGAGATCGCCATTTTTTTCATTGTTCCATGTTTTCCTCGACACTTCACAATAACTCTCGGCAAGTCCATCCATCTGGCGTGTAGAATCTTTAACTTTCCTAAAACAGTGTTTTCTTGATCTAAATTTTCTCTTCCAGCTGTTTCTTTTTTTCACAAGGGCATTTTAGATCAATACCCTTCTTCATTACTTACTTATCAGAGTATTTTCCTTCGCTATAGCTAAGTGTAAAATTTTTCTTTATTGATCCATTTTCTCTCGAAATCATACGTCATCGTATTTCGTCGATATTTTCATTCGTTCTAACATTCAAGAGACTTGTGTTGAACTCCTAGGCGTTTTCATGCAAGTTTCAGAGTACTCTTCCATCTCTTCAATCGATTAGTTCTATGATATGCTCTTCTTCTTCCTCTCCTATCAATTTTTGATTGCATTCATATTCATTCCCAGGTATTCTTCACACCTCCAAACCTGTTCTAACAACAGATTCGAAAAAACCACCAATAGGATATTATTACAGTGATGGCAAAAGTGGAGGTACAAATCCGCTCGTGCTTCTGTTGTGGTTTATCACTTGCGACTACCGCCATAGCAGTTTACTCCATTGTGAGTTCAAAACTAGTTGTTTTCGTGTGTAACAACCACACCATACACAAATCAATTTATCATACGTTCGTTACTTTCTCGCGCGCGTTTATACTAATGAGACGGATACCGCGTATACATCACATTAACCTAGTTCTCACAGTCGAGATTTGGAAAAGGATGAAGAGTGTAGCGTGTTGCGATGTTTGAAAGTAAACGATTCGATCAGTACGGAAGCATGAATTTCATGAGGTAATAAAGTGACAGGCTGTGAAAAACTAATAACAGAGAAACAGTAATATAGACGAAAACTGAAGAAAATTCCAGGAAAAAAACAAAGTGAAAAAACTAGGGAAAAACATTACGAATTCATGAACGAACACATTCAAAGTGATGAGAAGAAGTCGAAGAATAGACAGATGATACTATGAGACATAGAAAAGTAGAATCACCACTTGAACTTTAAAAAAACAGAAAAACGAAAAACGAAAAAAAATCAAGCAATTGATCTACATGAAACTACAGTAACCGCTCAATAGAGCATGTTCCCATTTTCGAAATATCGATTGCATTCTTATTTTCAGATTTTGTTCGTTCTTTTGACTGGTCTAGCCGGTTGGGGATTGTCTGACACTACTGCCAATGGTGATGCAACGTACTACAACTCTTGCGAGCTCGAGGCACAGGGAAAAATTAATGCAGGTGCTTTTATTTATTGACATTTAATTATTTTTATTTTCAGAGAACAGAAAGTTGACCTTCTCCGGTGGACGAACTGTCGTTGTGGTTGAGGATTCTACTTCATACCACTGTTCGTTAGGACTGTACACCGAGGAGCTGAAATTCTCATCGTCTCGTGAGTTCTTACATTTTCTTCATTCATATCAGAATTTAAAATTATTCTTCACAAAAAGTAATAATAAATGTTCCAGCAAGATACACTTTCCTCCTTCTTGACATCTTCCTCTACATTTCGCTAGTTCTGGCCTCGTTCCTTCTTCTCGCAGGTATTTTTATTCTTTTTTCCTATTTTCACAGTTGTTTTTAGGACTCTGCATCTACAATCAATGGCTCCTAGTACCATGGATCATCCTTATGACCATCGAGATTCTCAGAGGACTTCTATCCGTCTTCTTCATCTTCTGGTACAGCTACGTAAGATTTATCCGTTTTCCATATTATCTTTTTTGATTTTAGGGAAATCTCGCTCGAATCGCCACTGGAATTTTCTTTTTAGGCCTGCAATTCTTCCATGTGAGTGTTTCTTTTTGAAAAAAATAAGAATTTTCATCATTTTCATTCTGAATAGTGAAGTTTCACAACTAAAAATACCACTTCTAATCGTCAAAACTTGTTTCCTTTTTTGTAAAATCGAAACTTTTGTCAAAACAGGAACAAGAACGAAGTACTCCACAGCAATCTTATCTATAACGGAGGTCTTAGTATTTTGTGGAGTTTGACCTTTGCAGTGATGTAACATTAAAAAAACAGTTTTTTATTTAAAAAAAAATAGAATAACGGCTTTAGATCTCTATCCTCATGGTGATCATCGCCAAGTTCCAACGAATTCACAACCGAAGGAACGGAATTGTTACGGATAAAGTGGTAAGTTTTCTTTTATTCAAGGAAAAAAACGACCATACCATGCTTTTATACGAAGTTGAAAAAATTGGATGAATTTAATCACAGTTTTCTGGAAAATGATAAAAATTGAAATGAAAATTTTGCGAATTTTAATACAGTTCTTCAAAAGCAACAAAGAATTTTTTGAAAATGATGGAAATTTAGTAGTGTTGAAAGAAAAATTTAAAACTATAAAAATTGAAAGAAAAAGGAGAATAAATCACGTATGGTTACTGAGTGTAATAGAAGAAGTGAAAAAAAATTGGGAAAAAAAGAAAAATGTAGAAATTTAAAAGTTCTACAAATTACAGTACGACGCTCGAGCCGGACCAGGATCTCGCGCACCATCAACCTACTATGGCGAGACACATGGTGCACCACCATCCCGCCATGACCCTTACTACCCAGAACCAGGAAGGCCCTATGCGTACGATAACCAACCAGTGTACAGATATTAAGAACTGAGAAAGACCCTCAGGAGTGAAGTGAAAACGTTGAAATCAAGGTTTTTTCCCTATTTTTTAAGAATATTAGATTCGTTAAAGCGCTAAATTGAAGATTTCCGTCTTTGATTGCGAAAAAAGCTCTGCCAAAATGGAGTTGCTTTGAAATTTCTGAAGAGGTTCGTCTCATTTTATATCAGACAGTTAGATTTTAAGACTTTTCTAAATGTTTTCGCTCTTCCATAAAAATAATTGAAATACTTTTTCAAGTTTAATGGAAACAACCCTAAGAAAAGTCGAAAATGAGGTTTTCTAACCTTTTTCGTTGTTTCTTATTGAAGAGTAAGATTTCAAGACTTTTTTGGTCTATACTGAGAAAAAAGAACTGAAAATGGTATTTTACTAATTTTTATGAGGAAAAGTGAAGAGAAAAGTTAAAAAAAATGAGTTTTCGAACGTTTTCACCTCGCTCCGCTCACCGTCTCCCCCCTCACCCTAGCCATAGACACGATATTGCTCAACCCGAAAATTCACATTTTGAATCTCTGAAACCGGTCGAATAATCCTTCGAATATACAAGAAATAAATTTATCATTTACACACGATTCAAGCGAAATTGAACAATCTTCTCACTGATTTGACGATCAGATGCGCTACAAAAGGCCATATTATGAAGAAAAAGAGCTGCGTCCAGGTGATTTGTCGTGGTACTACGAGATAGACGGTCTGAAAGAAGATTTTGAGACGTGTGTGTTTCACGAAAACCGTGCCAGCTTTAAAAATCTCGTTTTTACAGTCATTTCAAACCAATTTTATCGAAAAAAAGCTGTTGCACGAAAACCGTGCCATAATGAAAAAACAGGAGTTTCTACACTTTTCCTGTGTTATGTCAGACAATAAACTCAGTGTGTCACGGAAACCGTGCCAGGTTGAAAAATCAAAAAAAAAACCAAGTTTTGTGGCCTCTTCTATGGTGGGTTGAAAAAAAAACAACACAGTCTCACTAAAACCATGCCGTTGATGAATTTAGGACCTATTCGCTGGGGAAAAAACCACAAAATGTGTCATTTTCCAACACTGTTTCTTTGACACCGTACCATTGATGAATTTTGGACCTTTTTTGCTGGGAAAACAACAAAATTTTTTTATTTCTATCACTGTGTCTCTCAAACCGTGCCAAAACTCACAGCTTTTTTGAACAGTTTCGTGAGTGCCCTCTGCTGTTTTTCCAGTCCTTCGGACAGTTGTTCAATCTGATTCGAGATGTTCTGCAGGTCTGCTTGGATTCTTTTGCACGACGACGCCAGTGTTGGGGATGATGGATGTCGTTTTCTGGAGAACGACGACGACCTTGAATAGTCATCGTTGTCCAGGGCGTCTGCGTATTCTAGATCCGACTGAGGTGATGCTACTTCTACCACTGACGCTGTAGTCGATTCAGCTTCGTACTTGTTCTCGTCTTCTTTCTTCTGGAATGTTCTCTCTCTCTTTCTCTCTCTCTCTCTCTCTCTCTCTCTCTCTCTCTCCCCTCTCTCTCTTTCTCTCTCCCCCTCTCTCTCTCCAACTCACATCTGCTTCAGAATTCGAAGAATTTCCAACTTCTGCCGGTCCCGCTTCATGAAGTCCAAGAAGTATCAACTTCGGCTCCAGAAGTTTATTAATTTCATTGTCCTGAAACATTGATTTTTTCTCACTCATGTACAAGATTTCACTTCTCGTGCTGTACATAAGTTTTTAGTGACAGCGTGTGTTGAACATAAATCACTTCTTACAGCACAAGTTTATCATTAAGACTTTAGACTACCGTAAACTGCTGACTTACTGTGGTGTAGACGTTTTTCGACCAAAAGTGTACTCACCTTTCCCTCCGCAAGTTCTTTCGTAAAGTCTGGATTTGTCTGTTTCACATTCATAATCTTCTCTGTCAGAATGTCCACATAGCGATTCATCGCATCTTCTGACGTCAGTTCTCCCAGCGAATTCCAAGCTTCCCATTTGTAAACTTCTTGAACACTCCAGAACGATGGCTTTGGGACGTTGCAAGGACCCACTGTCGACTGCTTGTAGAGGCCGTAAAAGTTGAGTTTCTCTTGTACCGATGTTTTGATGTCGCCTGAATTAGAGAAAGGTTCAAAGGGTTACTGTAGCTCCAGGTTACTGTAAGTGTTGTAGTCCTAATTTGCTTGACCAATTTTGGTTACTGTAGTCCGACCTTTTATTAGACCTACTGCAAGACTGTAATTATCTCTTGTCTACAGTAGCTTCACCAGTTTCCGTTACTGTAGTCCTACCTTTTATTTGACCTACAGTGAAACTGCAGTTATCTCTCGTCCACAGTAGTTCTACCAACTTCGGTTACTGTAGTCCTACCCTTTATTTGACCTACAGTAAAACTGCAGTTATCTCTGCTCTACAGTAGCTTCACCTACTTCGGTTATCGTAGTCATTTTTATTTGAAATACAGTAAGCATGTTCTCTGGTCTACAGTAGCTCAACCAACTCCGGTTACTGTAGTCCTACCTTTTTATTGACCTACAGTAGAACTGCAATCATCTCTCGTCTACAGTAGTCCTACCAATTCCGGTTACTGTAGTCCTACTTTTTATTTGACCTACTGTAAGACTGCATCTATCTCTCGTTACTGTGGTTTCCAAAATCACTGTTAGCCAAACTGTCATTTGACCTACAGTACAATTTTCGGCTACAGCTGCAAATCACTTAAAATCGTTACTGTAATTATCTTTCTGCTACCGTATTTCTACTGTAGCTTCATTGTTACCGTAGTCCTAACAGTTTTTCACTCGCAATAGAAGTTTGATTATCTCTAGACTATTTTTCCCTACCCAATAATGTAATTTCATTTTTCAAGTTTTCTGTATATTTGAATGAAGGAATGTAAGCTCCGTTCTATTCTTCAGGCTTAATGTTAAGACTGTGTTTAGAGCTCGAATTACTGTAGGCTCAAAGCGACGTTATCTGATATTGTCTCAAAAGTAGATTACAGCAACATTACTTACTGTAATTACCTACAGTACCCAAAAATGAAAACCAACCTTCTTTTGGCAGATTCTGCACTACAAACACTGCCGCTTCAAACCTCTCCTTCGTGCTTGTCATACTGTAGTTACTGTAGCTGCTTCGGAGCTGGTCAAAAAGAGTCAGTAGGGCGAAAATTCTGTGCGAACGGGTACAGTGAAGTGTGTTATCTATCGATTGATGGAAGAGAGAGGGAAAGTGGAATGGAATCAGACAACAAGAATTATGCGAAGGTGTTCCGACCCGCCACGGTTTTCACCTCTCTTGGAGGTTTTTTAAAAATTTACACACAAAAGAGTAGTATTTAATTTCGGTTCAATTACCCAAGTTTTGGGTAAGACTTTTCTCCGTTCAGCAAACATCACAGATTGAACTGGACTATCCTAAAGTGCATTTTACTGGATCCAGTCTGCGATTTTCGTGAAAATAGCGACTTTTCTTGGAATTTTCCTATATTTTGACAAGAATGTTCCGACCTGCAGCGGTTTTAGCATATTTCACAAAATCAGACTGAAAGATATGAGATTCGCGTCAATTTTTCGGGATTTTCAGTGTTGATTCGATAAGAACCGGCAGTAGAACACCGTATAAGATGTGAAAAGATCGAGAAAACGACAAATTTATTGTTCCAACTTGATTTTACCCGACAGTTGACTGATACATTTCAGAATCTTCTTCTTTTCCAACAGATTGTCCGAGTGTCGAAGTGTGTTGTACAGCTCATTTCTGCGGAAGGCTATCAATCGTTTCTCACAGGCGCGCATACTTCGACCTGAATGTTTCTTTTTTGAAAAGTTAGAACATTTTGAATATTTGTAAAAAAAATTTAGAATTTTTAAACATCTGTAAAAAATTCAAAATTTTTATTTATTCAATGAAAAACTGATTTTTTTAATAAAAAATATTTTCCTCGATTTTTCATTTTTTTTGAGTAAAATATTATTTTTTCCAATTTTTACATGATAAAATATCTTACTTTTTCGTCATTTACAGTTCTCTCATCTTGTTTTTCTTCACTCAAAATCTCATGAAGACGCAAAAAAATCAAAACGAACCTACAAAAAGAGTCTTTATGACCACTTTTTCATGTGCTATTAGTTGAATGAACGGCAAGACCGATGCGATGTAATTTTCTGCTGACGACTCCACCCTGATGACTTGGACGTCTTCGTCTTGAACTCTGACCTAAAATCAAAATATTTATTTTTTTTAGTCTCAGTTTTCGAGAAAACAGTCATTGAAAACGTTTTAACAGATGTTCATTCAACTCAAACCATTCCAATCCTGGTGAGGAAAAAGCAGAAGTCTTCACAATCTACTTAACCTATCAAAATCGAATCGTTTTCGGATTTTTTCAGAAAAAAGTAAACGACGACAGAAAAACCGTCGGAAATTGTCGTTTTCAATAGCTTCACAATGCTGTTAGGAACTGCCTAAAACTACCTTGAGAGATCTACCTAAACCATTCGATTAAAAAAAACACCTTAAAAATGACCCCTAACTCCTCAAATCCATTGAGAGTTATCTTAAAAACACTCTAAAATACCTTCATTGAACCCTAAACCACTCGATTCTTTTCAGAAAATACCTTTAAAAATGACCAAAACGGCCCCAGACCTTTCAAAAAAAATCTACCCTCCAGAACCTTACATGTCAAGACCGAAAAAACCCAATTGTGATTTAGAAAAATTGAATTATGGCTAAAAAAAATTGCTCAAAATAAAATGAAAATGGCCTAAACCCCTGAAGTACCTAAAGCTATCCCAAGAGACCTCACTTCACCCAAACCACTCGATTCCCTCTAGGAAACACCAAAAATGTCTAAACCTCACCGATAAACTTGATCTGATCGCCGCGTTCCCTACATCTCCATACATGTCAGTGACAGTTTTCACCAGTTCACCGTAAAGCTGAAAACCTAGTTTTTTTTGCATTTTTTCAGTACAAATCTCACCTCATGCGTCCTGACCTTCGGTTGGTGTCGTTCACCAATCAGCTGCACCATGTAGTATCTGTTCTTTATCTTCACCATTTCTGAGAATCAATTTGAGCTCTGTTTAAAAAATGTCATTTCTGTCGAAAAACAAAAAAAACAGTTTCTCTAAAAAAACTGATTTCTCATCGAAATGTTTAAAGATTACTGTAATGAAAAGTTCGAGACTCGATGAAAAATACAGTTTCTCACAAAAATGATCAACTTTGTATTAGAACAAGTAGCTAGAGGCCAGGAAACCTTTGAGAAGCGAGTAAAAAAGGCAAATTCTAAAAATTTATCACTAAGCCTACGTCTAACATTGACACTTCTTATACCATCGTGGGAACGGAATTGTATCCTTGATGTTTCTAACGGAGAATAACACTTGGAGAAGACGATCGAAACCGACGCCGAAACCTGCTGTCGGTGGTTGTCCTCGTTCACGGCATTCTAGGTACCTGTAAGACATAAAGATACTCGTATTAGGAATCCTAGGTCATGTTTCTGGACAACTTCGGCCTGATCGTTAAAAGCTACACGCACCTCGGCAAAGGCATAAGACAATAAAACCGCGTTGCAACCGCGTTGCCGACCTCTGCTTCCATTTTCGAAAGTGTTTGTACATTAATAAATGTTTCACTTGACATGATGAACGTTGCGGACTGTTTCCGACGATAGTTTTACCTACTTTAAACATTTTTACGTTACGATTTGTGAATCTGGGACGAAAAAAAATAGGAAAAGTAAAAGCACATATCTTTCTCTACCTGTAAAAAAGTCTGACCTCCGTAAATCGGTTACTTAGTTACCGTAGCAGTTTCGCTTTGAAATACATGAACGATTAAGTAATGCGCCTTCAATTTCAATAGACTGAAAGTAAGAATAATAACTTAAATCCACAAAGATCTAACTGTTCGTTGTGAGAGTCCCGACCCTACCGTACTAATTTTACAAAAATGCGACTGCAGCGAGTTTGAAATCGGTCAGACTTTTTGCTAGATATGTAAAAAGCTACTGAGCTACAGTAACTGAAAATCGATAGAGTAGATCAAATTTCAGTTACTGTAGTTCAAAAAAATTTTACTTTTCCTACTTTTTTCGTCCCAGATTCACAAATCGTAACGTAAAAATGTTTGAAGTGGGTAAAACTATCGTTGGAAACAGTCCGCAACGTTCATTATGTCAAGTGAAACATTTATTAAAGTACAAACTTTCGAAAATGAAAGCGGAGGTCGGCAAAGCGTTTGCGAAGCGGTTTTATTGTCTTATGACTTTGCCGAGGTGAAACTATCTATCTATCTATCTGAGTTCGTCCTGATAATGAAAACCTATCCGACATCCGACATAAAGATATTCGCAATAAAAACCCTAGAGAATGTTACTGAAAAACTTCGGACAAAGCCATAAAAACCAGTTGAGACCTATCCGGCATAAATAGAACCGTTAGATCGTATTTCTTCTTAACATCGGACTGTTTTTCAAACTACCACAGTAACGGAACAGAGACCATTTAAGCTACAGTAAAATCATGGGAATCTAATGGGATGGGGTTTTTCATACAAAATCTTATTTTTCACATTTTTTAATAAAATCATACCATTTCGCGACTTGACCCCGTTTTCCAAGTTCTTTTGGACAATTCTCTCTGAGCGATCCACCTGCTAACTCTCCGATCAGTGGGAACAGAAGATCGAATGATTCTGTCTGGAATACGTTTGATGAAGAGAGCAAAGTGGGCACGTGGTGATCACAAACAGGCCACAAACTGGGCACCAAGATGGCACGTTCTGTTCGCAATAAGAACGTAATCGTGGACAGAATACAGAAACTTTTCCGATTCATAAAGTTCTCCACACCGTTTTTTGAGCTTCTCTATGAAAACATAGAATAAGTCACATACGGGACAGACATGGGTAACGTTGTAGTCACAAACGGGTACCGTGTCCGACACAAACCAAGCCTATGTCAGTCAAAACGCGTAAACAACTCACATATGCTCCACACGGGGTTCTTCTCATGTAGAACGGCTTCTGGCCGATTGGGAAATGAGTGACAAAAACTGGCCCATAGTGATCCACTAACGCCAGTTCATTCTGCTTGCTGAGACTTCCACTGGGACCAAGTTTACTACCATTCTTTTCTATGAACTCAATCGCTTCACTATACCGTATCCTCGGCCAGGGAGCCGAATATTTGCAGAGATCTATTTCCTTAATCAATAAAGTATTGATTGAATTTATCGATTTTCACCTTCGAATCAAAATCTCCTAAATTCCCAATTTCCTCTTGCAGCTCTGTCCGGAAACTTATAACCTCTCTGACATACGATTCCACAAATGCCGTGAGCTCATCAAGTTCCTGTAAAGTAAAAGCGTAGGTCCCGGCCGGGATCGAACCGGCGGCCTTCTGCGTGTAAAGCAGACGTGATAACCACTACACCACGAGACCGGTCAAAAATCGGGGGTCCATTGCCGGCACTCGAGCCTCACATGTGTCTTTTTATCTTTGCGTCTCCTGAGTGAACAGACCACTCTATCCCCTTTTCTACGGCGTTTTTGACAAGGTTACTGTATGAAATGAGTCAAAATTACCGTAATAAACGCCATTTCAGCCTCCAGCATTCGAAATTCACTCATGTGCGCGTGGGACTGCTGCTTTTCCGCGCGGAAGGCCGGTCCGAGGGTATAAACTTTACCCAGACGGCTGAAATTAATTTATTTGTAAATTATCTCAAAATTAATTCAGTATTAATTGTAAATAATCAAATAATACACAAACATTAATTCAAAATTAATTCCAATTAATTATTTCCGAATTAATTTTGTGAAACACATTTTTGAATTATTTTGAAAAAAATTATTTTCATTTTAATTTTTTAAAAATTATTTCAAATTATTCACTTTCGACAGAATATTTAAAAGCTGCTTTTTTTAAAAATTAAAAATAATCGGATCGACTGGAAGTTAATCTCATATTAATTCCAAACTAATTCTAGATTAATTTAATTTTTCTATGAAAACAAAACTAACATTCAATATATTATGGCAGGTAGAAAAATGATTTTTTCCACATTAGGTAAATTTTAACCTTATTTTTAAATAGGGAAACGTAATTTACCTCAATTCTTATAATTTTCGATCAAATTTTTCATGGTTGAAAAAATCAAAAACGTACGTGCACATGGCCTCCAGATGGAGCTGTGAACTGACCGTCAGGAAGACCGGCTGTTCGCCTGTAGCCGACACCACCGAGAACACTTCACCACCACCTTCACAATCGTTTTTTGTCAGCATCGGTGGCTCTACGTGCATGAAGTTGTTGTTCTGTGAGAGGTACGTTTCAGAAGTGGATTTAGAGATGGAATCTTACAAACAGAACGCTGAAAGACATTCTTCAATGAGAAAATAGGTTAAAAAAAATTTTTTTTGCAAAAATCGCACAACTGTCCTGACCGGAGCAGCTTTTTGAAAGGTTCTCCTACGGTTCCCAATCCCATTATTCTGTGATCGTGGCGGCTATTGCTGGTCGTCATGAAGCTTATGAACTTTTTTTTCTATGAATAAAGTTATTATTAATAATTGAAAGAAATTTCGATGATTTAAGACATACCTCAAAGAACTTGTGAGTTTTCTGAAAGACAGCGGATCTGAGTCTCATAAGGCTAGCAAAATGAGAAGATCTTGTGCGTAGATGCAGCTTGCTTCGAAGGTTATCCGGACTGAGAGAATCGTACCTCGGCTATAATCAAATTACCTTACAAAGATAAGAAAGAGTGATTTAGGCTCCCATCCTAAACCTAAAATCGGTGAAAATCACTCACAGTCACGACTAACTTCCGAGAAAATCTATTCTTTTTCGGCTTTTTCATTTATCTCCACCACTCACATCTTTGTCGGTCGAAAAGACTTGCAATTCTTCAACCCTGAGCTCCATGTCCTGTTGAGCTCCTTGACTTGGTTGCCAGCTTCCTTGGGCTCGCAGGGAGCATCCTACTTGTACTGAAAGGAATGATTTTCAGTGATGAACGCACAAATTGTTCCTTCTGCGCGTCGAAAAAGAGAGAGAGAGAGAGAGAGAGAGAGAGAGAGAGAGAGAGAGAGAGAGAGAGAGAGAGAGAGAGAGAGAGAGATAGATTCACTCAAAAAACCTTTCTCGCTTCCACTCTTGGGTGCAACCAGTTGGACTTGGTGACAGCTGGTTCCATCTGACACCTTGGCGAACACCAGTCCACCACGTCGTTGAACTTGATCGACCCATCCCTGAACTTGGATCGAATTGAACTACATGTAAAAGATACATCCCACAACTTCTTGTTTACGCTTTCGAGAGAGAGAGAGAGAGTGCGGACAACTACAGACATTTTTTTGAATTTTGACAGGCGGAGAGTTAGAGAGCGTATACTATCGCTAGACGCAGGCTTCAGCGGCGAGAGAGTACGCGCAAAGGCGAGAGGGTGCAGAGTCTTCACCCTGTTTCACAGTTTTAGCAGGGAGATGTCTGCCGGCTTCCTTGTTACCACTTTCGATGACTGCTTAGCTGGGATAAGCCGCTCTGCGACCGCTTTGTACGACCGTTCACGGAGCGCACTTACCTCATCACTCTGTTTTTACTAATGTTCAAGTCCTTTTTTCCTCCTTCTCGAGATCAGTCTTACCTACTTCTAACATGTTTTGTGAGTATGGAGACGCGACGATTTTACAACGGGCTCTCTTGTTCAGTAGTGTTTGCACAAAACTCACCTTTACGCCAGTGTGCAGACTATGTTATTTTATGTCGTATATTTATTTTTTATATTGGTATTTATTATCACTAATGTATCACGTAACTCTTTTATCCTTCCCAGTTTATCGTCACTAAGCACTCTAAAAGTTTCTTTGTGATTTGGGAACTTTCTTTCTTCTCAAAAGACTCCCGAAAATAAAATAACCATGCGAACATACACACTCAATAATTTCCTACATTATATAATATATTTCAGAGCACCCATCAAGCTTTTGACGGCCGTTATCTGGACTGCAGCACTGACAATTCACATTCGGTGGGGTTTTTTATTTCGAGTGATGTATGATGATGTGGAAGATTTTTTTTTTCAAAAAACTCTTTTGTTATGTTTTGCATATGTCACGTTCAGAGGATGTCTGGAGAAGACGATCCAGATGCTGATTTTCACCCGACAATGACATCCGTGAAGCAGAACGCAGAGGAGAGGTATATTTTTTCACACGAACAGTTTACCGGAGTAAATTGCTACAGTAAATGTTGATGTGAATTATTTCAGAATTACCTGTCCTGAGTGTCAATACGATTGTTTGAGAAAAAACATTAACAATTTCTGGAGACATGGGGAAGGGAAGCACCAATGGTCAGAAGAGAAGGTTCTTTTGTTGAAACAAACGTTTGGAGTTCGCGTGAAAACGATATCGTCGGAGAAAACTTCAACAACAACATCAACAGTATTTAATATGTTTTACACACCTAACGAAGACGTTCAGATGACACCAATGGTAAACATCATCAACAAACACTTCGAAACAACAGAAGAATACAAAGTAAGGATTGCGATATTTTTTAGGAAAGAAAATTTCATATTCAGAAATGGGACGAGGACGAATGCAAAACTAGTCTGACTAGCTGGATACAGACACGTCGCTATTCAAGCAAAAGAGGCGAGATCACAAAGTTGGCGTGCAATAGACAATCGACTAGAAAAAGAGGAGCAAAACGTTCCCTTTAAGTCACTCTTTGACTATATTCAGGAAATTCACTCCGCAACGAATTACCGACCCGGCTTTCACAAAGGTAATCCTGACGCAAAATGATTTATTGCATTACTTTTTACAGAGAAGAAACCACAACGAAAATGGAGAGTAATGGATCAATCCTCAACCCAACCCCATCAACCCCACATGGTTACAAAACGACCCATGCATCGTTTAAACGATTAATACTTTTGTTTTTGTTAAGAAATATGAATGAAATTTTATGAATTGTCAAGTTTTAAGAATGTAAACGAACAGTAGAACGAACGGCAACTCGTCATCGTACCATTGCTCTGAAGAAAATTTCAATTGCATCAACTATGAGGCGGCATTCTGGCACTGCTCTGAAATATAGTGGAGTATGCTTGAACAGTTAGATGTTTCTTTCTTTATTTTTATAGAAATACAAATAACTTGTTCACTTTTCAGTAAGGTTGGAAGAAAGAACATGGAGATTGAGAACAATTAGAAAAAAGTACCTTGGTGGCGCCACTGACTCGAACCGGGAACGTGACTGCAATCGCATTACATCTTTCTTCTTTGCCTGGAGAAATTATTATGAAAGTGAAACTGTGATATTCTGCTTCCAAGCATTTCAATCTAACATTAGAGAATAATTAAAGAAGTCTCTGCACATTCAGAAGCATCATCATACATCACTCGAAATAAAAAACCCCACCGAATGTGAATTGTCAGTGCTGCAGTCCAGATAACGGCCGTCAAAAGCTTGATGGGTGCTCTGAAATATATTATATAATGTAGGAAATTATTGAGTGTGTATGTTCGCATGGTTATTTTATTTTCGGGAGTCTTTTGAGAAGAAAGAAAGTTCCCAAATCACAAAGAAACTTTTAGAGTGCTTAGTGACGATAAACTGGGAAGGATAAAAGAGTTACGTGATACATTAGTGATAATAAATACCAATATAAAAAATAAATATACGACATAAAATAACATAGTCTGCACACTGGCGTAAAGGTGAGTTTTGTGCAAACACTACTGAACAAGAGAGCCCGTTGTAAAATCGTCGCGTCTTGAGTATGGAATGAAAAAGGTAAGAAAAATGAAATTTTTTGAGCTACAGTAATTGAATATTGATCTACTCTATCGATTCGCTCAGCCTACACTCTTTTTGGATTTTGACGGGCGGAGAGTTAGAGAGCGTACACTATCGCTAGACGCAGGCGTCAACGGCGAGAGAGTACGTAAAGGCGAGAAGGTGCAGAGTCTCCACCTTGTTTAACAGTTTTAGCAGGGAGACGTCTGTCGGCTTCCTTGTTGACTATGGAATGAAAAAGGTGAGAAAATAAAATTTTTTGAACTTTAGTAATTGAATATTGATCTACTCTATCGATTCGCTCAGCCTACACTTTTCAAGTTCGTTTAGTATAACTAATCTACGCTGTAGTCATCACTGCTCACCTCAACCATAACATTCTTCCTGCTCGTCTTGTCTCTGACCACTGCTGCAATGTTGCTCGCGTGCCTTCGGATGGCTCTTCCGGCAATCATTTCGAGTGTGTCAATTGCACAGCTGCAATGTTTCAATGTTCGCTGGCTGATATTCTGCTATCTCTCATGCTTTATGTAACACGTGAACTACAGTAACCCACTCGGGTACAGTAACCAAAATCACTCATTGGGCTGGTGCTCTACGAAAAAAATTTTTCAGTGTTTTTGGAAATCTGAGGAAAATCGGCTAATTCTCTGGTGAACAAGTTAAATAGATGAGATGAAACACTGATTTTTGTCGCTCAAAATATTCTTCCCCATTTTTTGGCGTTATCAGTTTTTTTTTTAAAGCGGTGATCGTTAGGATGAGCTAGCGACATGAGGTTGAGGTTTTTTTTTTCAAAAAACCAACAGCTCACATAGCTTCCTCTACCTGTAAAAAAGTGTGGCCTCCGTAAATCGGGTACTTAGTACCGTAGCAGTTTCGCCTTGAAATACAAGAACGCTTTACGTAATGAGCCTTTAATTTTAGAATGGACTGAAAATAAAAAATAGTTTGAATCCACAAAGATCTAACTGTTCGTTGTGAGAGTCCCGACCTCTACCGTACTCCTTCTGAAAAATTAAGATTAGAGCGCGTTTGAAAACGGCCATGCTTCTAGCGATATATGTGCAGCTATTTCTCGCTACGCTTGCCCCCCAGCCCTTTTGAATAATGTTTTTTCACTCTTTCTTTTACTTATTAAAAAAGTGAACCTTTCAAGGTAAACATTTGTAATCATTTTCAGCATGAAAACTTTGACAAGCCTCCTCAATTTCGTTACATTTGGCAGATCCAAAATGCTTTTTTTATGTTCCTTTTGACTCTCTGCATACACCTCGGCAAAGGCATAAGACAATAAAACCGCGTCGCAACCGCGTTGCCGACCTCTGCATTCATTTCGGAAAGTGTTTTTACTTTGCTAAATGTTTCACTTGACATAATGAACGTTGCGGACTGTTCCCAACGATAGTTTTACCTACGATTTGTGAATCTGGGACGAAAAAAAGTAGGAAAAGTAAATTTTTTTGAACTACAGTAACTGAAATTTGATCTTCTCTATCGACTTTCTTTGCTTACACTTTTCAACTGCGTTTGCTGCAGTGTGCAATATGCTTTTTTTTATGTTCCTTTTGGCTCTCTACATAGTTCAGCGATCATGACCAAACGCGTGTCTGAACGTCAAAGTTCTCTCGTCGCTCAAATAAAAAGAAGGGGAAGAGTAGGGTTTCCTCTGCAATCAGCGTGCCACTGCCCGAGGCATTATCCAAGTTCACATCAAAAAAGACCACATCACTTTTGTTTCCAACTTCCAGTCCTTGAAGACATTCAAATCGTGATCTAGGAGTTGAACAGAATCTCAGACAACAAAAGTTTCCGACGATCTTTAATGTTTCTGACCGTTTCCGTTGTTTCTCACACTGCGGCAAACGCAGTTGAAAAGTGTGCGCAAAGAAAGTCGATAGAGTAGATCAAATTTCAGTTACTGTAGTTCAAAAAAATACTTTTCCTACTTTTTCCGCCCAGATTAACAAATCGTAACGAAAAAATGTTTGAAGTAGGTAAAACTATCGTTTGGAACAGTCCGTAACGTTCATTATCTCAAGTGAAACATTCATTGAAGTACAAACACTTTCGAGAATGAAAGCGGAGGTCGGCAAGGCGGTTGCGAAGCGGTTTCATTGTCCTATGCCTTTGCCGAGGTGTGTTTCTTAGCGTTTTGTTGAGAATTTTCGAAAACGGTAGGATTTCTTTAGTGTTATGATTTTACAAATTGGTACATACCGTGGCATACCGTACCTAACATTCTTGGGAATATCTCAACATGCACAAAAATGATAGTGTGCACATCTTTATGGCCGGTACATTTAGGCTTTCTCATTTAAGCTGAAAATTTCGGGGCCAGAGCGGACCCCCCCCAGCCCCAAATCTAACACCTTCAATATAATTTCTATTTCTTATTGCGTTTTTTAAAAATGAGGCCGCAGTAAAAATATTTCAATGTTTTTGTTGAAATAAAGTTCTGGTTGTGAAATTTGGAAAAAAAAAAACATTTTTTAACGATTCGGTAGTCGTTAAAAAATCTTTCCTCTTGTAAGACCAGCTTAAAGTTGTATCAGTTGTTGAGTACAAAAAGCTATGAACGCCATTATATTCATACCACTTTCCCCTTACAAATCAATCATCCTCAAACAAAAGAACTGCATCTCAAAATCTCATAGTTTTAGTCACAGAGTAAATATTGGCCTGCTACCGTGCTGTTAGCGCGTTCTGACTCAACTTAATCCTAGATCTGCAGGTGACTACGGTATTTTCAAATGTCAAACAGTCACTGTTATACGTTTAACAGTACCGTCACAGTCCAGTGATATCAGTGGAACACTAACCTTTCAATCATTAACAATCAATTCAAAGATAGCTTCCATTTTTATAACTTTTGTTGGCCATTCGAAAAAATCCAGCTTAACACATGTTCTAGCCCATCTGGCTTGTTAAAACTTCAGAATGTCATTTTGACCTGGATTAGTCAGATAGAATATCAGATCGGCTAAAATTTCCCACTTTTCTCTCACTCCTAAAAGGAATTGTCCGACATTAGTCATGTCGACTTGGAGTAGTCATAAATCTCTTTTGAGCCAGGCCGACCTGTTGAAAGCTCAGTCTGACCAAAAGTTTGCACTTTTCTCTCACTCCTAAAAGGAAGTGTCCGAACCCAAACCGGTCACCCCTTTTTGTCCGATTTTAGTCATGTCGACTTGGAGTAGTCATAAATCTCTTTTGAGCCAGGCCGGCCTGTTGAAAGCTCGGTCCGACCAAAAGTTTCAACTCTGCTTGTTTGAATGTAAAAAAGAGAGAGAAAGAAGAAGCGGTATGTGGGCAAATAGTACTCTTCCTCTCTCTCTCTCTCTCACTCATTTTGTCAATAGAACAATTTCGGTTTTTGCCTCTTGCTACTGCTACTTGTCGGACGCTTTTACTTCTCACACTCACATGACGTTTTTGATCTTTTCTGACCGAGCTCTCGTTTTTTTCCTTATTTCAATACTTTTTTTCGGTAAAAAATCATGAAATCACAGTTTAATAATACGATTTTTCGGTAAAAAATCATCAACTCACACAACTCTGATGAAGTTATCTTTTTTTTGACTTTCAAAAAAGATGAAATAAAATAATGTTGATCAGGCCAAAAAAGTTGACTAAAGCTCAAAAATTCATTCTATCCCAATTTTTCGACCGAAATTACCCGACTGCAAGAATTCTACCGTATGCAAGCCATTATCTACCGCTTTTTTCATCACACGTACAGTAGTATTTTTCATTCTAATCAAAATTCAAAAATTAACTGACTTATTGAGTAATTACTTCTAATAACTTTACTGATATTTGAAATATAAAACTATCACTGAATTTTTTTATGTTTCAGGATTCATTTAGTTCCAATTATTCTTCTCAATTGTATGAAATTTCACCACAACTTCGTTTTCTGCAGTCTTTGAAGTTCAAACTATCTAAATTTTGAGTGAAACATATTTAGAATTGAAGTTTGAAATTGAAAACCCCTAACCTTGATGTAATTCTCTACTAATACCACTTTTAACAGCTCAGACCCACTCATTTCATCGTAGAAGCCCGAAATTCCTATTCTGTGTACACTAGTATCGAGTTACCACGAGGCCCAAATAGCATGCTTCTACTGCTTTCTCGAAAATTCACTTTTTTTTTCTCTTTATCATATGTGTCACAAGTTCTGACTCAACTGAAGCCTAGATCTGCAGGCTTGAAAAGAGTACGGTATCCGGAAACGTCTAACAGTCATATTTCACTGATATCAATGGGGCAAACCCTTCAATCAACATAAACGTTCTTTCTGAACAAACTGATAGATTTATTGATACTTTTAATCACATTCGTGAAAACTGTTGAGTTACAAGTGGAAAAAAGTCCATGTTTTCTCTACTTCTATTTTACTCAATTTTACTAGGTTTTCTTACAAAACCCTATGACTTCCACCCTTCTATGTTCTATCTTGAGCATGTCGACTTAGACAAGTCATAAAACATCTTTCCACGAAAATTTCACATGGTTCATTTGACACCATTCGGACCAAAACTGTCCAACTTTCATCTAATTTTTCTGATCCGGTGTCGGACCCCAACCGGTCACCCTGTTCTGTCCAGTCTTGGTCATGTCGACTTGGGTTAGTTATAATCATAGAACTATAGACTCTACAGTTTTCCAAGGGAAACTCCTCTCTGTATGCCACAGTTCGAACCAGAAGTGTTGAGCTTCTTCCAGTGTCGGACCCAAACCGGTCACCCTGTTCTGTCCAGTCTTAGTCATGTCGACTTGGGTTAGTTATAATCATAGAACTATAGACTCTGCAGTTTTCCAAGGGAAACTCCTCCCTATGCCACTGTTCGAACCAGAAGTGTTGAGCTTCTTCCAGTGTCGGACCCAAACCTGTCACCCTGTTCTGTCCAGTCTTAGCCATGTCGACTTGGGTTAGTTCTAATCATGCACAACTAGAACTATAGACTCTACAGTTTTCCCAGGGAAACTCCTCTCTATGCCACTGTTCGAACCAGAAGTGTTGAGCTTCTTCCAGCAGTGTCGAACCCAATCCGGTCACGCTGTTCTGTCCAGTCTTAGTCATGTCGACTTGGGTTAGTTCTAACCATAGAACAATAGACTCTACAGTTTTCCAAGGGAAACTCCTCTCTATGCCACTGTTCGAACCAGAAGTGTTCAGCTTCTTCCAGAAGTGTCGGACCCAATCCGGTCACCATTCGACAGTATACGTCTCACACTGTCGAACTCAAAAATTCCAGCCATCCTTTGCGTTATCACATTATTCTCATCGGTTGAACTGTGAACCATTATGATGTCTCTTATCTCTCTTTCTCTTTTCTCATTCGTCATAACACACCACAACCCCCTCTGTCTGCTTGTCTATTTTCTCTTTTTGAAACTTTCCACAAAATCGATTTCTGTGCTTTTTTCCATTGTATTCTGATCAAAATGTTGTTCAGATGGGCAAGGACTATAGGTACAACGGCGGTTACCGTGGCAACTATGGATATCAACCGGCTCCGGCTGCCGCGAAGATGGAAATCACCATAAATCAGGTATTTCTAGATGTCTCATGAGAATAAAGCCACTCACACATTTCAATCTCTACATTTCATAGAAGTTCATAATCTTGTGAAAGGAATTTTTCAACTCAAAGTCGCGTGAAAAATGAAATTGAGTACAGAATTCTTCGAAAAAAAAACGTTTCAGACATGAAATTAGGCTTCTTTCGTGTTAAAATCCTTTGAAAAAATTAAAAGTTTTCGAAAGTTAGAAATTTTAGGACAAATTGAAAAACACTTCAACTCTCCGGAAAGAAAAACACATGAATTTAAGCTTGATCCGTGTTAAAACCACTAGAAAAACTTGGTAAATCTCAGGAAAACTATAAGAAATTTACTTTTCAATCATTCAAAATACATTCTACAGATAATATAGACTTATTCTGAATGGAAATCTCAAGTTAAACTTAGAAAACCTTGTTTAAAAAAAACAAAACACCAAAATTCCAGGGTGCCTCCGCACCATCACCCTCCTACACCCCTCACTCCAGTCTGCCTCGCCCGAGTGCACCAGCTCCACCACCACCACCAGAATACGCCCAACCACCAATGAATCCAATGTGGATCGATCGGTTCCCTCGGCGAGAGAACCGTGGAATGTTCCGTCTTTGTTTAGTCGAATTGATGTTGGCTGTGGTAATTCTTGGTGGTGGTGTGTGGTGCTACAGGGATACTGCCGACTACTGCCCGTATCACTCGGCCATTTGGACTTCGGTACTGTACGTCGCTAACGCTGTGGTGAGCTTTCACACTTTGAAACTAGGCATGGGCATACTGCCAATGATTGGTAGTCGATTGGCAATGCCTCTTTTCCATTGCCAATAGCATCGGCAGTCGATTGGCAATTCAGTTTGTTATATATAACACCATCTTTAACTTCAAGAAGGCCTAGAAATCAGAACCCAAGTCAAATGCATTGCCAACCGACTGCCAATGATTGGCAATATGCCCATGCCTATTTGAAACTACTCGGAGAAGACAACTCGGATGTAATTTTAATTCAATTTTTTTGATATTTTTGTCGCTATTCGATATGCCTTACCAAACGGCGACAATATGGCGACGTACCAGCGACGTACCAGCGACGTACCGGCAACAAATGAATGATTTCGCCATATTGTTACCGGAACGACCCCGTTATCTAATGCTATATCGAATGGCGACAAGAAGGCGACGTACCGGCAACGTACCGGCGACAAAATTATTACTATATAGTCGTACGGAGAACTTCATCATATTGAATCAAATCTAGGTCCATCTTCTATTCTTTATTTGATGAATACTGGTCCCGTAAATAATATCCAAGAATGACCTAGAGCATCAAAAAATTATCTTATTTTCGTCATGTTGACTAGCGGTAGTCATATCTTTTACCAAATATTTCTAGTATGATATCAGTCACATGTGATAAACGATTGTTAGAGTTTTCCTCCCGATATACCGTACTCCCTAGGAGCCTGCAGATCTAGGCGAGACAGAACTCTACAAATGATAAAGAGAGAGAAAAGTATGCTATTTTCACTCTCCTTCACAATACGAATTCAGATCGGGAGTGCTGCCGCAAAAATAGGAACAATCAACTTGTACATGACACACTTGGTGCTATCGTTGGTGTGCGTCATGATGTGTCTGGTTAGTGGTGGGCTCAGCGCTCGTAACTGGGCTCTGGTCGGCACCTACCACCATCCAAGGATCGACAGGGACGAAGCATTCTGTCTTCTAGGCACTCATGACACTGGCAGGTAAGGGACTTGTTCGAATTGTCGACAAATATTCGACATCGGAGCACATATCTAGCAAAAAGTCTGACCGATTTCAAACGCGCGACAGTCGCGTTGTTGTAAAATGAGTACGGTAGGGTCGGGACTCTCGCAATGAACCGTTAGATCTTTGTGGATTTAAATTATTATTCTTACTTTCAGTCCATCGAAATTAACGGCTCATTACGTAAATCGTTCTTGTATTTCAAGACGAAACTGCTACGGTACTGAGTACCCGATTTACGGAGGTCAGACCTTTTTACAGGTAGAGAAAGCTATGTGGGAGGGTGAGCATCAGAAAGACGGGAGTGAGGAAATTTACTCTTTGTAAAATAACACCACGCGTTGAACTCAATCTTCAATCTGCAGCCAACAGTAATTTCCTCAAAAGCATAGGTTTGGTTGGGAGAACAACTTTTGTGAAGAGCCTATAGTCTCGGATACCAAAGTACACTGTAAAAAGTAACATTGATGTGTGAACTTCCTCACTCCCGTCTTTCTAGCACCGCGTAACAGGGGAGCGCACACCGAGCTAAAGGTGATCGTTATCGATTAGACGCGTTGCACTAAAATTATATTGAACTCCAATTTGCTATAGAGCGCGTTCGCACATCAATATTTTTTTCAAATTCTTTTGTCCTGTTTTTCTCATCTTAACAAACAAGTTTGTTCCGCCAATCGCTATTGAAAAATTACAAAGCATGTAAATTTCCTTCGTAACTAGTTTTTTATCATGAATTTTGAGAAGACGTCAGAGAAAAAAGTTTTTAACTACAGTAACTGTAATTTGATCTACATCTATGCAGGATTTACGAAGGGGCGGGGTTTGTGCTCGCTGCTTATTGGTCGCCTCCCCTCGCTGCTCGATCCGACGACTGAGAATGTTTTGAAATCAGAATAATGCTTTATCAGAAAATCTGATATCGAACCATAGTTGAAGTTTAGATTGTATGAAATGAGTAGAATGAGGAAACAGAAGTAAAACCAAGTGATTTTCGTTCGGAACCATGGTTCACAACAGGAAAATCTAAAATTGAATCCATATAAATATTTCGGTGAAAAATTATATAAAAGATAGAAGCAGTCGGGCACACATTATCAGAGTACTAGTTCTTTTAAGAAGCGAACTGGAAAAAACGTAATAAAAGCAAGATACTGAAACGAAAGCAGTATTAAAAAAAAACATCACGAAACTAATGTTAAGAATCGTATTAGAAACACTAAAAACTCACAGTAAACTTCACTCCGATTCTTCTTCTAGATCCTGAAAATACAACTTTTCTACAGTAATCCTTCACACGACTCTGAGAATTGAAAATCGTCAGAGTCCGGGTGAACATCGAAAAAAATATAGACCCATTTGAGTCGATGGGAACCTAGATTCACCAGTTTTACCCAATCTGGCTCAAATTTACCAGAACTGGGCAGGATTTAACCTAATTTCCAGAGGAAGAATCTTTCATTTTCAGAATTTCCTACATCTTCTCTCACATGGACAAGTACGACTTCTCCAAGTGTCTTTGGCAGCTCAAGGTTGGAGTCGCAGTCAACTCGGTTCAGTTCGTCATTGCGGCTATCGAAGGTGAGAACTAGGATTTCTCACTTAACGTAGCGCGGCTCGAAAAATAGGAAAGGCAATTGGTTAAAGACACCAGTGACGCCATGCTGTGGTGCAGTGTTTTTTCGTAGCCTCAAACTTGAGCCTAAATCAGGTCGACCTCTCAAATTAAGCCATTTTGGCCATTTCTAAGCCTAAATGTACCCGTGTCAAGACTGAGCCATTGAAAATTCTATTCTCTGCCTAGGCCTAAATGCACCAGTGCCAAACACCGTGTGGTTCCATGGTGCCTTTTACTATTTTCATCAGGAGAAAGTGATCTTTTTAGAACTGTTTGAACATGAATACTAGGAAAACCTGAGCCGCGCAGTAGCGCGCGGTCGTTCTCAAACTCGATGCGCAGCTCTACACCAAAAAACCTATCATATGGCGTTTAGACCAAAGATAACAGCTGTTAGATATTTCTATTTTTTGAAAAAATTCAATAAAAACACTAAATTTTCAGTATTTCTCAACATTCTGAGTGCAATACTCTGCATGAAGAGGACCTGCACGTCGTGCATATGAAGAGCCACTCGACTAAACTCTGTTTCTAGACACAAATTGACTGACATTTTCATCAAACCGATTTATTGTCCGCAACCAGGCCAAGAAACCAGACTACGGGCATCAGAAAACATTTTGCATTATATGTACCATTAGCTTTATACGAAAAATAATAAACGAGATAAGCCAGTGCACAGAACACAGAACACGATACACAAAAGAACAAGGAGGAAGAAGAAACATTTATCTGAAACAAGAAGAAAAACAACAAAAAGCTATAAACTACTCTTTAACCGTATAAGATTATCAATGACCTTCGGCAATCTTCTGGAGGGTTGCTTCGTCTCCCTGGAAAAATGGATTTCTTCAAAAAATACGCCTGATATTGCTCGAAATTGTTGAAAGTGACACCCAATATCGCATACCAGGGGTTCGGATATAAAAGAAATTTTTTAATGTGTCATACACACCGCAAATTTCAAGTGATCACTCCACAAAAAAATTCGCTACGCTTAAGAGGTGGTGGCAAAATCACTACCTTTTGATAATTTCGCTCACATTGAAGATGTTGACATGAGTTTCATCAAGTCTTCGAGAAGTTCTACTTTAGTACAGTACCTCAGAGGATCGGACAATTAAAGGCCAAGATAACTTATTCACCACTCAAAAATAGATCGTTTTTGAATTTCAGACGAATGTCAGGTTTAATTACCCTAGTTTGAGGTAACCAACTGTCCCTGATGATGGCTTGACGCCGAAACGTCGGATAAACTGAATGAATGTTTTGTGCTAGACCCGTGGTCACTGACACGATCTGTCATTTACACGAATGAGGTTAAATTGCTACAAAATCACAATAGCTCATGTAAACGGATCATATTAATAAACCCCCCGCTCCATTTTCGTGAAGCTGATTTTTGAGGAAGGGAATGTGCAAAAAAGAAGGCCCCGAAACCAAGCGTGCTTGAATCAAATCTTACAAATTCTCATTTTCCCGTTCTGACAAATTCAAGTAAAGAACCGGTATTTTTCATATTCACTTCCAAAATTACCTGTGACATGGCAGTTAACCGTTTTCCCAGCTTCTCGTGAACATCAAGGTACTTGGCTACACATCTGTCGAGGCAGACCGCTTCTCCCTGAAATTTTCGCAATTACTTTTCTGTCACCAATGCAAAATATCTTGTATTCTGACACTAACCGCGGATAGAAAGTACTCATGCCCAGCAGGACCTCATTTCAGTACTCAGTACTGAACATCAGAATTATAAAAATCGTCTCCGAGATAGGAAGGGGTTAGTGATACAAAAAACTGATCGAGAAGGGAATTCTAGCCTTTATTTATTGAAGGCGCGCTTGTACATTCAGGTTTGGGGTTACTTATTTTAGTTGAAAATTGAAGAGCCAAATGGAAATCGAATTTTCTGAAAGGCTTGGGAGATCAGGCACCCCAACCCTCCTACATATAATTTCGCTCTATTCTTTGTAGAATTTTCAAGAAACTGAGGTCGCAGTTTCAGTACTGCGAAAAAATTCTCATTGTTATCTCCATTCATAGTGAACATATAGAACATGAAAGTTAATATATTACCGTCGAAGATGAATTTTAGTCAAAATCATGTATCCGATACTGATCGGTTATGAACTTTAAGACGCAATATTCTCTCGCGTCGAGACAAATCGGTCTTAGGGCTGTAACTTTCTTCAAAATATTCAATTTCGGAAAAAAATTCACCGGTACTCTTTCAGGTACCCAAGGATTGTCTTGTCCAAAAATTTTCTCGGTGCAGTACCGTATACCAATAACTGACAGCATTTTTTCAAAACAGACCAAAACGCTTCGTTATTAGGTTCAAAATGTTCAGCTCGATGAGAGCTACATTTTATCCCGTGAGACCTATGCTCTATTGTCACCCTGAACTACTGTAACTCCCCGTCAAAAATTGACAAAATCGGAAAATTGATATTTTCAGGTGATAGAGGTCTCGGCCAGTGCAATGACCTATATGAGCGCGTGCAGCTTATTTTTCTGCGTCGAATGAGTGTATACTCATCAGCCAAAGCGTTTCCACAAAAGGCGAAAAATTCAAAAAACTGGTTTCAGATCACAAAATATAGTGGTAGGTCAAAAACTTATGAACGTTTTCGGCTTGTTAAACATCGTTAGTTCTGCTTGAAAGTGAGGTAAATCCCTTCAAAAGAGATTTTTTTTGTAGATGAACACTGTAAAACTTTCTTACTGTCACACACACCTCTGCAGTACTCAGTACTTGCCGTATGACCGGATTCATATGATTTCAACGTCTCCACAGCTTTGCGAGAAGAAGAAAAAACACTTTCTGATTGATTACAAACATAAAAATCATCAAAGCCATACTATTGTAAACGGTAATGTAATAAATAGGCTCTCTGAACGCTGCACATGACCGGAATTCGATCCCTGCTTTATTTGAAGTC
Organism: Caenorhabditis parvicauda; assembly: GCA_963978915.1. Lineage (NCBI taxonomy): Eukaryota > Metazoa > Nematoda > Chromadorea > Rhabditida > Rhabditidae > Caenorhabditis > Caenorhabditis parvicauda. The sequence goes on from OZ022252.1 coordinate 5,002,580, forward strand.
GACCTAGCTTTAAATGGGAAACTGAAGTTTATGGTATTGCCAGCCCGGAGACCATGCTTCAAATAGTCCAGGCTAATGTGTTGTTCATACGCGTCTATGATACTGTAACAAGGATCTGATAACTACCAGCAGTGCTAACTCTAGGTTCGTAGTTAACTCCGGTTTACTTTCTTTGAACTAAAATTCAGAAACAAGAGGTGAACCAATGAAGAGAAGTTATAACTCTTTTGAAGCTGTGTAGTTTTTGATGGCGACGGTTTTGTCATCAAATTTTGATCCGTCTCCACGAATATTCTTCTGTGAATATACAAATAGACAGAAGCCGGAGAGAAAAAATTTGCCTTCACGATTTTTTTCTTCTAATAGACGGCCATTTTGTTTGGACTACGGTTAATCTAGTTGTCATGAATGGAAAACTGTGTTTATTAACCAGAACAGTTGTGGAGACGTTGAAATCATATGAATCCGGTCATACGGCAAATACTGAGTACGGCAGAGGTGTGTGTGTGACAGTAAGAAAGATTTACAGTGTTCATCAAAAGAGAAAAACTCACTTTTGAAGGGATTTACCTCACTTTCAAGCAGAACTAACGATGTTTAACAAGCCGAAAACGTTCATAAGTTTTTGACCTACCACTATATTTTGTGATCTGAAACCAGTTTTTTGAACTTTTCGCCTTTTGTGGAAACGCTTTGGCTGATGAGTATACACTCATTCGACGCAGAAAAATAAGCTGCACGCGCTCATATAGGTCATTGCACTGGCCGAGACCTCTATCACCTGAAAATATCAATTTTCCGATTTTGTCAATTTTTGACGGGGAGTTACAGTAGTTCAGGGTGACAATAGTGCATAGGTCTCACGGGATAAAATGTAGCTCTCATCGAGCTGAACATTTTGAACCTAATAACGAAGCGTTTTGGTCTGTTTTGAAAAAATGCTGACAATTATTGGTATACGGTAGCGAAAAAAGTTGTAACTCGGAAATGTGAATATTCAAGGTGTCCAAAGTGCACCTCCGGAATTTTTCCTAATGAAAATGAAAATGAAGCGAGTTACAGGCCTAAGACCATTTTGGGCCTTTTTGTCTCGACGCGAGAGAATATTGCGTCTTAATTTCATGCATACTGTTTTGACATGAACCCTCGCCACTACTATTTGAGTTCAATAAACCTGATGAATCATTCTCGTACCTAGAACTAATTTCAAGTATCAAAGGTGGCAAAAAATTGAGTTTGGCGAATTTCTTTTTTTTAAAAACAACCTTGGTCAATTCTGACTCCCTGAACGACGACGCAATGCACTTGGACTGACAGGCTGCAGTCATCTTTCTGTACATGTCGGACATCATCTCGACCTGAACATTAAAGTTAATTAGGAAATACCTAAAACTTAACCTCCAACTCGGCTACCTGTTGCAATTGTTCAGCGCTGGCCATTGTGTGTTGACTGAAAAGGTGAATAGAGATACAAAAGAATGGTCCAAAGGTATTTCATCGAATCAACGACATAGCGAAAGCAATTGACAGTTCAATAAATACAATTTATTTACATTAGCACTCGAAGCAAGATATACTGTTGTAAGTCGTTTCAGCGTTGAATCGACTCGGTTCAGCTTTGGGCCCAAAATATGCTATGATATAGGAGGTCCCATCAGCAGGTCCAACATTCTGCAGAACGATCAGGACTACGTCGATGATCCAGAAAAATAGGATTCCACCGAAAGTGAACATTTTGAAGAGACCTGGAATGAGAATAATTTCTGGAAGAGTTGCAAGAAATACCAAGAATGAATTATATAAATCTTATAAATAAAAACCTTACCAATTGCATAATAACCCAAGTATAGGCGGTCGATTCCAAGGATCCCGCAAAAAATGGTAAGTAGAACAGCCGTAGAATAGCTCTTGTGAGCCTTATAATCACATGCATTTTCCACCGTCACGTTGAAGTACCCAGAAGGTCCTGCGTCTTTGCACTTGATAGGTAAACTAGTTCGGCATTCCACTGAAAAAAAAACCAATCAACTTTCAAAGTCGTTGACTTACAGGTTATAGAATTATCCGACCGACAAGAAGCTGGTTGTTGAGTATCTGGATTGATCACCGGTTCCTCACAGAAATACCTAAATTCGAATTTTAAAAAATCGTCAAGAGGGAATAACACTCACTGGAACTTGCTGAGATCCTTACATGCGAATGTTTCGACTGATATAGACACGGAAACGTGAGAGAGGAAAACCAGCAGAACTCTCATGGCTCAAGAAGTTTCGTACATTCCCTCCGTTTCTGAACACATGAATCAAAATGGAATCAAGGTAGCAAATAAAATTTCGAAATAAAACGGATGAGAGAGATGATGAAAAAAAGAAGGTAAAATAGGACTTTCTTCTAATTCAAACTACACAATTTCTTTCAATTTATATGGCTAACTTTCGACTAGAACAGGCATGTATTGAAGTGTATAAAGGCATGTATTGAAGCAGAAAGGTTCGATTTTTTGAAAAAAAAAAGAAATTTTATTTCGTTAAAATCGTGTGTATGCACCTAGGACGCACTTGCGCGTTGACTACCGTATCTCGGAAATACCAAAATATTGCTCGCCAGGTTAAATTTGTAAGGATTTCCACAATTCATAGCTTATTAAAAGTGAAATTTTGTTCAAAACATCAGCGAGCGTCTCGAACGATTCTTTTATTCAAAAAAGAAGGTGTGTTATTACGAATAACAGCCAATTACTGAAAGAGTTCTCCTCTTGCTATAGTAGCTGACTTAGCTTTGTCGGTGTTCTCGTCTACAAAATTTTTCTTTCTTTTTCTTTTTTCTTTCTCTCTCCCTCTCTCTCTATCTATCTATCTATCTCTCTCTCTCTCTCTCTCTCTCTCTCTCTCTCTCTCTCTCTCTCTCTCTCTCTCTCTCTTTTCATAGTTTAAAATATAGTGTTTAATGATGCTGTAGTGTTCACAAAAACTTAATGAGACATTCACAAAACATGAGTATCAAATTGTTTCCATAGAACGCAGGAATGGCCGACAAAGCGCTCTCACTAACTTTTTAACATCTTCATCCCATCCACAAGTAAACCAATATTATGTAGTTACAGTTAGTACTTGGATCGACGACGGCCTGAGAATTCGCTTTTTACAGTTTCGACGCTCTTTTTCTCTGCATCCTTCCAGTTCAGTACTCTCTCGCTGCCTGCTTTCATGATAGGATTATAATTTTGAGCGGTCAATAGAGAAACTTCATCTCCTGATGAGACTTAAAAGATATCGAGCGAGAGGAGAGACGATAATCCGCTAGCCCACAGCTCGAAGCTCTCTCCATCAGTGTTGCGCTTTTTTCCGTCCAACTCCAAACTCAATCATACTCGCGCTAGTTAACGAAATCAAAAAGCAACCCGTTCGGCAGAACGAAACTTTTGCACTTTTCCATTAAATGCCGTGATACCTTTACAAGGTGTCGCGTTAGTGCCTGGTTCGTGCCCACTACCAACGGAGCACTCGCCCTCTTCGTTTTCTCCTTCTGTAGGCAAATTGAGATATAACGTCATATTTTGCACTTTTATCGTCACCAACTCCTTGTGTCATTTTTGTTCCTCGTTTGTGCCCGGTTAGAGACCACCACCAACGGAGCATACTCCCTCTTGCTTTTCTTTCTGTAGCCTAATTAATGAAATTACAACATGAACTTTTTGATTGTCCGATCTTGTATCACTTTTGTGTCCGCTTTGTGGCTTTCACGTGCTCTTTTCATAGACACTCATATCTCAAGGCAAAGTTGAACTTCCCAATGATCAAAAACCACTCCCTCGGCAACTAGCAAGTTGTCTAGAATGTTAGAAGCTACGAACTGGCCACGTGCTGGGCACATTATTAACGTCAGGGTCATTTCCCTTGATGTATTGCGATAGAACGGAAATTGATGTCGTCTGCTCGTTGTAAATGATACATTTTATGCAAAAGGACATCTCTCACTCTCTCTCTCTCTCTCTCTCTCTCTCTCTCTCTCTCTCTCTCTCTCTTTCTCACTTTTTTCCAAACAAGAATCAAACACCAGATTTGAATTTTGTTTATATCCAGTAAGGACAGTTTTCCTATTTGCTCACTCCAGCATGCTGAACTTCCGATGGAGATTAGTATCTATTTTTCTCTCCGTCTCTACCTCTTTCTCTCTCTCTCTCTCTCTCTCTCTCTCTCTCTCTCTCTCTCTCTCTCTCTCTCTCTCTCTCTCCCTTCTCTCTCTCTCTCTTCTTTTGCACTCGAGACTGGAGTCTACTAATCACCTCGACTCACGAGGAAAACTCATTAATTAAACGTATTCAAGCATAAATAGCAAGTTAGGTGTAATGTATTCAACATATCCCCAAGTTTATATCTTCACCTCGTGATGTTTTTACGTAGAGAGAGAGAGAGAGGGAGAGAGAAAGAGAGAGAAAAGAGAGAGAGAGAGAGAGAGAGAGAGAGAGAGAGAGAGAGAGAGAGAGAGAGAGAGAGAGAGAGAAAAGATAACAAAGTGTGTTCATTATATCCGGAAAGGGTCTGCATATTATTTTAAGACATAGAGTACCTTTACTTGCTAGAGAGCGTCTTCTAGGACAGAGTTTAACTTCTCTTGTTAGACAGAGTGTGCACATTATTTTGAAACAGGGTGTTCCTATTCTTGTCGGACTCTGTGTCCCAAAAAGACAAGAAGACGTTAAACCGCGCGTCCTCAAGATTTATCCTTTTAATTAAACCCTCAACACTCTCACCGCTTTCATTCATTTTTCTCTTCTTTTACAGCTCCTTTCGGTCGTCAGAATGAAGTAGAAATGGACTCAATCTCACTTCTAGGACCACCACAACCATCGAAGCCGTTGAACCAGGTATGTTTCAGGGAAAGCGTGCCACACATCTAGGCAAAACAATAAAACCGCTTCGCAACCGCTTTGCCGACCTCCGCTTTCGTTTTAGGAAGTGTATGTACTACAATAAATGCTTCTCTTGACATAATGAGCGTTGCGGACTGTTCCCAGCAATAGTTTTACCTACTTCGAACATTTTCTCGTTACGATTGTAGGAAAAGTAAATTTTTTTGAACTACAGTAACTGAATTTTGATCTACACATATCTAGCAAAAAGTCTGACCGATTTCAAACTCGCGGCAGTCGCATTTTTGTAAAATGAGTACGGTAGGGTCGGGACTCTCACAACGAACAGTTAGATCTTTGTGGATTAAAATTATTATTCTTACTTTCAGTCCATTGAAATTGAAGGCGCATTACTTAATTGTTCATGTATTTCAAAGCGAAACTGCTACGGTAACTAAGTAACCGATTTACGGAGGTCAGACTTTTTTACAGGTAGAGGAAGATATGTGATCTACTTTATCGATTTTCTTTGCTTACACTTTTCAACTGCCTTTGCCGCAGTGTGTGCCATAATAATGTTTTTCATGAAATTACCTTTCCTGCCTTAAAATAAGATAAGTTCAGCTATTTTTTAAAAGTCTTATTAGAGTTTTTCACAAACGTTGCGATTCTTGCGGGGCACTTGCTTTCTATCACTGAACCATGCACTGTTTCAATAAAACCGTGCCAGATGAATTTTACACAAAAATAACCTTCCCTGCCTTAAAATGAGACAAATCATCCAATGTTTCGTATAAGCGTTGCGATTCTTGTAGGACACTTTTTTCGTCACTAGTCTTTATGAAGAATGTCAAACTTTCTTAATTTCACAAATTTTGAAGCTCTGGATAATTGTCTAAAAACTGATCATCAGTACTATTCTCCCATGAGTTCCAGTCCTACCAGCGTTCTACAAAAGCCTTGCGATTCTTATGACTCTTTTTTCTCCCATACAATTGTACCTCTGTTCAGTACCGATGAAAACACATAGCTTCCTCTACCTGTAAAAAAGTCTGACCTCTGTAAATCGGTTACTTAGTACCGTAGCAGTTTCGCCTTGAAATACAAGAACGTAAAAGTAATGCGCCTTTAATTTCAATGGACTGAAAGTGAGAATAATAATTTAAATCCACAAAGATCTAACTGTTCGTTGCGAGAGTCCCGACCCTACCGTACTCATTTTACAAAAATGCGACTGTCGCGCGTTTGAAATCGGTCAGACTTTTTGCTAGATATGTGGAAGGTCATACTCAAGTCACTCAAAATTGACCTACCCCATCCCAAGTAGACGAGCTCCAGAGCTCCCTCATGGTGTTCAAATCGGATATCCAACCACAGTAGCAAAGCACCACCATGACACCAACGGTACACTGAAAAAGTCTTTCTTTGAGAATTGTATTTGACTCAATTTGGTCAAATTTGAGTCAGAAATAATTATTAATTAAATTTTCATTCTCAATTTTTTCCGAATATCTTAATCAAAACATTTTTCAATGAAACTCTCACCAAAGGCACACTAGCCAAAAAGTCCTGCCCGAAGTAGATCATCAAAGACAGGGGGATGATCGCCAGGACGTTGCTGATCTGATAGTTCGAGAATAACCTCGAGTTTGACCGCGACCTACCATAGAATATTTTGAAGATTCAACGTTTATTGGACTGCTCCCATAGCTGCTTGAAGGAGGAAGAAGACCGAAGATAGACGCGACCAATGAGATTATTGAGAAACAGAGAATCTCCTGAAGTGTGGCCGGTTTGTGGCATCCACAGTAATCCTAGTTGTCAGATCGCGTTTTTTCTCGAAGCGCAGGTTTTCAGAATGTGCCCGTTTTGTGGCGTTTTTGTGTTACGTTGGTGGAACTTGTAAAAAAAAGTTCATTCAGAAAATGGGCTCGTTTCGTGTTGTTTTGTACTTCGTTTCCGGAACCAACTGGAAATTTGTTTGTAGTGAAATTGGGACTTATTGAAAAGCTCCAGAATGTGATGAGTTCAATGACATCATTGTGCCTACCACAAACGGGGCACCAGAATGACACAGGGAAATACCTGTTTCCTGTTGACCTTGTACATCTTCTCATAGGCTATCGATTTGGCGATTTTGAAGTGAGAGGCTATGGAGAAAAGTGAGATCGAGAAGGCGTCGAGAAAAGATCCCATGGATGGTATTCCAAAGAGCTTTGCAGACGGGAGTCTGAAAAGTTAGGTTAGGGAGGGAGAGAGAGAGAGAGAGAGAGAGAGAGAGAGAGAGAGAGAGAGAGAGAGAGAGAGACTGAATGTCAAACTTTCTTAATTTCACAAATTTTGAAGCTCTGGATAATTGTCTAAAAACTGATCATCAGTACTATTCTCCCATGAGTTCCAGTCCTACCAGCGTTCTACAAAAGCCTTGCGATTCTTATGACTCTTTTTTCTCCCATACAATTGTACCTCTGTTCAGTACCGATGAAAACACATAGCTTCCTCTACCTGTAAAAAAGTCTGACCTCTGTAAATCGGTTACTTAGTACCGTAGCAGTTTCGCCTCGAAATACAAGATCGATTTAAGTAATGCGCCTTTAATTTCAATGGACTGAAAGTAAGAATAATAATTTAAATCCACAAAGATCTAACTGTTCGTTGTGAGAGTCCCGACTCCTACCGTACTCATTTTACAAAAATGCGACTGGCGCGCGTTTGAAATCGGTCAGACTTTTAGCTAGATATGTGAAATATCTTCAAAAAAAGGGGGCGGAGTCATCCAACCATCTTATTGGTCAATTCAGGATGACTTCGACACGAAGTACAACTACGTGCGATTCCGTAAGAAAAAGACAAATGGAGATCTGTTCAAAATGTTGCTAGTTGGAGACAGCTGGGCGTATTATAACCCCTGCTCGAATATGTTACCAATAATCAACTGGTTGCCTAAATATCGGATAAAAGAGAACCTTTTGAAAGACCTCGCTGGTGAGTTGAGAGAGAGAGAGAGAGAGAGAGAGAGAGAGAGAGAGAGAGAGAGAGAGAGAGAGAGAGAGAGGGAGGGAGGGAGAGAGGGAGAGGGAGAGAGAGAGAGAGAGAGAGAGAGAGAGAGAGAGAGAGAGAGAGAGAGAATATGAAAATTCTGATGTTTTTAAAAGATAGTGTGCATTTTGAACAGAGTGAATTCTAGGAGCCATCTTACTGTCCCTTCTCTACCTACCACAAGCCATCGGAACCGGTGTCCTGGTTGGCGACGTGCCAACTGCAATTTTTTCGATTTTTCTCCCACAGGTTCTCTACTGCATCCTCGGATCTGGGCGACATTCATCAATTGGTTCGTTTGCTTTTGAGAAAAGTGAGAAATGACAGTGAAATAGAAGAAAAGTGGAATCTTTCCTGATATGCGGTCAGTTCGTAGCGTTCTCGTGGTCACCACCATTTCCAGATTTTGAAAAATAAGACTGGCTTCATTCTATCGGAACAAATTGCCATTTAAGGATCACTTTCCTACACATCGATGCTGGTTTACTCAACAATTCATCACTCTCAATCGGAAATTGGAACGATTTCATTCCTTTGCGGGGTGTTTCAGGTGAGAGAGAGGGAGAGGGAGAGAGAGAGAGAGAGAGTCAGAGAGAATCTTACTGTAAGAGTACTAAAGTAACCCGTTACAGCTCCTCCAATTCCTGCTCCCTCTAGAGTTCATCTACGCTTACATCAACTCGCCGCTCCTATCCGGCTTCTCAACAGGGCTCTTCTTCCGCGTCGTGATACGTTTCATTCCACAGTTTATCAGCTTCGAAGGGCATGATTGCGAAAAAATCATGAACAAACCGATTGGAACCACTCACATGGTGAGTTTGTGGCGGGCACGTGCCATTTTTGTGGCTTGATGGTGGTCTAGAAGTTGTAGCTAGAATCTAAAAGTACATAGATCAAAATTTTGACCTCCCATCTCGTGAAGTTGTGTCCGGCACGTGCCCGTTTTGTGACTAGTTGGTGCCAGTTTCACAATTTTACTGCTCCTGATTGTTTTTATGACGCACACCTAGGCAAAGGAATAAGACAATAAAACCGCTTCGCAACCGCTTTGCGGGCCTCCGCTTTCATTTTCGAAAGTGTTTTTTTTACTTTAATGAATGTTTCAATTGACATAATTAACGTTGCAGACTGTTCCCAACGATAGTTATACCTACTTCAAACATTTTCCCGTTATGATTTTTGAATCTGGGATGAAAAAAAATTGGGAAAAGTAAAATTTTTGAACTACAGTAACTGAAATTTGATCTACTCTATCGATTTTCTTTGCTTACACTTTTCAACTGCGTTTGCCGCGGTGTGTGACGCACGAAATCAAATTTTCAAAAAGTAGATCAAAAGTTTTGACCTCCCATCTCGTGGATCTGTGTCCGGCACGTGCCCATTTTGTGACTAGTTTTACTATCTTACTGCTTCTGTCTGACTCATGAAAGCAAATTTCCAAAAAGTAGATCAAAACTTTTGACCTCCCATATCGTGAAGCTGTGTCCGGCACGTGCCCATTCCGTGTCTCCTTTGTGACCACTAAAGATTTCAGACCGAAACAACCCCAATCCACGTCAAGAAGGTCCTACAATGTTTCTACGCGACCGTACCCTGTCTAAGGACCGACAGTATCCTCTTGATCTCGGTTACTGTAATCGCTGGGATTATTCTGCTCGTCTTCAAGATTCGGCTGAATTCGATTATTCAACAGAAAGTTGGCGTCAGTGTTCCTTATGAGTTCGCAGTTCTACTAATGGTCATGATCTCCACTCATTTTGGACAGTCCGTCAAGCCGGAAGAGGAGCTCCAACCTTTGAAGTCAGTCTCTCTCTCTCTCTCTCTCTCTCTCTCTCTCTCTCTCTCTCTCTCTCTCTCTCTCTCCCTCCCTAACCTAACTTTTCAGACTCCCGTCTGCAAAGCTCTTTGGAATACCATCCATGGGATCTTTTCTCGACGCCTTCTCGATCTCACTTTTCTCCATAGCCTCTCACTTCAAAATCGCCAAATCGATAGCCTATGAGAAGATGTACAAGGTCAACAGGAAACAGGTATTTCCCTGTGTCATTCTGGTGCCCCGTTTGTGGTAGGCACAATGATGTCATTGAACTCATCACATTCTGGAGCTTTTCAATAAGTCCCAATTTCACTACAAACAAATTTCCAGTTGGTTCCGGAAACGAAGTACAAAACAACACGAAACGAGCCCATTTTCTGAATGAACTTTTTTTTTTACAAGTTCCACCAACATAACACGAAAACGCCACGAACCGGGCACATTCTGAAAATCTGCGCTTCGAGAAAAAACGCGATCTGACAACTAGGATTACTGTGGATGCCACAAACCGGCCACACTTCAGGAGATTCTCTGTTTCTCAATAATCTCATTGGTCGCGTCTATCTTCGGTCTTCTTCCTCCTTCAAGCAGCTATGGGAGCAGTCCAATAAACGTTGAATCTTCAAAATATTCTATGGTAGGTCGTGGTCAAACTCGAAGTTATTCTCGAACTATCAGATCAGCAACGTTTTGGCGATCATCCCCCTGTCTTTGATGATCTACTTCGGGCAGGACTTTTTGGCTAGTGTGCCTTTGGTGAGAGTTTCATTGAAAAATGTTTTGATTAAGATATTCGGAAAAAATTGAGAATGAAAATTTAATTAATATTTATTTCTGACTCAAATTTGACCAAATTGAGTCAAATACAATTCTCAATGAAAGACTTTTCCAGTGTACCGTTGGTGTCATGGTGGTGCTTTGCTACTGTGGTTGGATATCCGATTTGAACACCATGAGGGAGCTCTGGAGCTCGTCTACTTGGGATGGGGTAAGTCAATTTTGAGTGACTTGAGTATGACCTTTCACATATCTAGCAAAAAGTCTGACCGATTTCAAACGCGCGCCAGTCGCATTTTTGTAAAATGAGTACTGTAGGGTCGAAACTCTCGCAACGAACTGTTAGATCTTTGTGGATTTAAATTATTCTTACTTTCAGTCCATTGAAATTAAAGGCGCATTACTTTTACGTTCTTGTATTTCAAGGCGAAACTTCTACGGTAACTAAGTAACCGATTTACGGAGGTCAGACTTTTTTACAGGTAGAGGAAGCTACGTACTTTAAAATGGGGCGGAGTTTCAAAAATGACTACTGTATCCACTGTTCCACTGTTTGCGCCCCTTGGGGTCGACTGATTCGCGCCTCTTTCGAGGCTCCGCCCCCCTTTTATCTCGATACACTGTGCCACACACCGAGCTAAAAGTGATCGTTATCGATTAGACGCGTTGCAAGCAAATTATATTGAATTCAAATTTGCTATAGGGCGCGTTCCCACATCAATATTTTTTAAAATTCCATTGTCTTATTTTTCTCATCTGAACAAACAAATTTGTTTCGGCGATTGTAACTTTCCTTCGTAACTAGCTTTTTATCATGAATTTCGAAAAAACGGCAGAGAAAAAAGTTTTTTTAATACAGTATCTGTAATTTGATCTACATCTATGCAGGATTTACGAAGGGGCGGGGTTTTGCTCGCTGTTTATTGGTCGCCTCCCCTCGCTGCTTGATCCGACACTTTTCTACTGTGCTTAGCGCAGTGTGTGCCAGATAAAACAGACTAGTATCCTTGATATATGAAGAAAGCTGGTGTTTCACAAAAACCGGGTCACTTCCAGGCTCTCTCCTTCATGTCCATGCTTTGTGCCCTGGTCTTTCCAAACACGTGTCATGGATTTCTCTTCGCCATCTTTCTGTCAATATTCTCTGTTGCGTTAAGAGTTCAATGGTGAGTTTTTATGGTGTGAAGTTTCGTAGCGTGTATGCGTACTGAACTCCTGATGGCGACGACATTACGGGTTTTTAAGAGTTTCATCACGGAAAGTCGCAATTTACAATGTTGCACCTTTTTTCACTACATGGGAAATTCTTTTTTAGTCGAATTTTTTTCTTTTAGAATTTTTTTTCAAAAATTCACTTCAGAATCTGACATCCAATTTCGACGACGTCGTCGGTGACATCATCGAAAAATTCAGGAAATTTTTTTTCAGAAAATTTTTCGACGATGTCATCGGAATCGAATTCTATGACAACATCAGAAAATTTTTTTTTTAAATTGGATAAGAAAAAGCAAATTTTTACTGTACGAAAGCACCGCCAACCCGCCATGGCGTTGCTTGACAAACGTGGCGGCCGGGTGGGATTCCCCCGTCCGATCTGCCAACTCGAGCAACGTCGAATAGAGTTAGTACTTGAATCGCATACTGCAATTCCAGGCCCAATTATCCGATCATGGTGAAACTGTACGAGAATCAGTTCGGCGAAGAGAAAAGATATGAAGGAGACTGCTTGGACACACCGGTTCGGATTATTCGCTTGTGCGGTCCGGTCATCTCTGCTAACGCTGAGAATCTGAGGAATGAGGTTCAGAAACAGGCTGCGGTTGTGAAAGGGTGAGTTAACTTTGGGTACTGTAACTTTTGAAAGAAACACTTTTGGGTACCGTAACTTTTGGAAGAAACACTTTTGGGTACTGTAACTTTTGAAAGAAACACTTTTGGGTACTGTAACTTTTGAAAGAAACACTTTTGGGTACTGTAACTTTCGGGTGAAACACTTTTGGGTACTGTAACTTTTGGAAGAAACACTTTTGGGTACTGTAACTTTTGGAAGAAACACTTTTGGGTACTGTAATTTTTTGAACTTATGGTCAATATAACTCCAAAAAATATTTGGATACTGTAACTTCAAAAACTCTTGTGTACTGTAACTAATTTCACTATAACACCTCGTATGCTTACTTCGAGATTTTGATAACATTACGGTATTACGATGGTAACCAACGTGTTACCGTACCAGTAGGTCACACCTAAGTGGTCTTTCCGATACTATTATTATAATAATGAAAAAGGCTATTTGGTCATAAAGTGTTTCCGCGGTCTGTTCTCAGCTCATAGGGGTCGAATCAGAACGGTCTAAACGCCATAAAATACATAGGTTCTGTTGGAGCTGAGATGCGTATTGTAATTTTTAAGTCGCTACATTCAGATTAATCGGGATCGGAATCGGAACCAGGACAGCGTCACTGCGAAGTCAATGTCCTTCGGCTTTTACCAATCCAAGAGTGAGAAGGTGTTTTTGTTGGAATAACTCGTTATTTTAAGGAGAGTGTAGCTGCGAGAAGCTCAAACGGACTGACTAACATTGTGATCACTCAGGATTGTGATCTGCCAATGGTGATTTTTCGTGTTTCGCGGTGGAAATATTCATTTTTTCGGTTCGACGTTTCCGATTCGTTTCACTGGAACATTATAATACGCAATCACAATATTATTGGAAAAAATGAAGAAACAAAGAGAAAAAAATTGTTCAATTTTATCTGAAACCTTACAAATTTATCTTTTTGAGATGTCACAACCTTGGAAACTGTGGATAAAATCCACCGGGTTTTAGTGAGAACGATAATAAGAGCCTTGACGGTGCTCATATGGCATGAAGTCTCAGTAACCTTTATTGTCGACAAGGTTCGGCTCCGGGAGACACTTCGCAGCGTCAGTACAAGGACATGAAATGATTAGGGTGGAGAAGATCACAAGGGGGCGTGCACCAGGTGTTTACATCCAAAAGGTCATTGTCATGAGAGGGTGTGATACGCAGGGTGATCAGATGTTATAAATGACACATAACATACTATGTACAATTAGGAGAAGATAGACATTCAATTAACAAAATCTAAAACTATTGGCGGACCGGCATTGGACCGTAAATGGGCGACAGATGAACTGTGAATGGACCGGCATTGGACTGTAATTGGGGACTGTATTTTTTTATCTACGGTCCAATACCGGTCCACGAAAAGTTTTGGAGAAAGTTAAGACCATGAGTATACTTTTTGTAATCAATAAGTTGTCGAAGTGTTTTGAATACAGTTGATTCTTTGAGAAAAGGTTATACTGTAATCGATGATTATGGATCGGATACCTTTCTCATCAACTTTTTCCAGCCACCTCTTACCGAAGGACCGCAGACACTACGATTTATAATACTCGATTTTTGTGGCGTAAATGCTGTTGATAAAGACTCCCTGCAGTCACTTTCACAGGTTTGTCAGTGAGAGAGAGAGAGTGAGAGAGAAAGAAAGAGAGAGAAAGAGAGAGAGAGAGAGGGAAAGAGAGAGAGAAAGAGAGAGAGAAAGAAAGAAAGAGAGAGAGAGAGAGAGAGAGAGAGAGAGAGAGAGAGAGAGAGAGAGAGAGAGAGAGAGAGAGAGAGATAGAGAGAGAGAGAGAGAGGAGAGAGAGAGAGAGAGAGAGAGAGAGGAGAGAGAGAGAGAGAGAGAGAGAGAGAGAGAGAGAGAGAGAGAGAGAGAGAGAGAGAGAAACTCTCCAGATCTACGGCGACCTCAACAACGAACACATCAAGCTCATGTTTGCCGGAGTCGGAGGTAACATTCTCAAGCAGCGTAAACCGGAAAGTCGTATCTTCCAGCATCAGTCCGAGACGCGATGGACCTTCTTCGATTCCACAACACTGTCCCCAAAGTTGCATTTTACCCAAATCTACAAGAAGCGATCATATCAGCAAGGAACATGGTTCTACCCTTCCACATGAGGTTGAGTGACTCTATTATTTCGGGACACCGACCATTTTCAGCGTATCAATGAACGGCTACCGAGACATCATCGCACTGTCTTGCACTGGGTCAAATGTCGATCTCAATAGGGCCACCCCAGAGGCAGTATAAAGGAATTATCGATTTTTTGGAAGATTTTCAAAAATAAACAATAATATTCATACTGTTGTATCGTGAGGACAATGTGGTACGCCGGCCAAAATGATGGGTTTATTAATAGATGTATACAGAAGCAAAGTAAGATAATCGGAAGCTTAAGTAATGGATCCGGAGTGGGCGTGGCCACCAGGGGGCGGAGCCACAGGGATAAACGTAAACAAACTAGACATGGGCACGAGGTAGGTCAAATACGAGTTAGGTCGAAAGTTAACTATGCGGGCAATTAGTAAATCGCATCCCGCATCCAGTCGCATCCCGTTTTTTTCAAACGTCTGTAACTTTGCTCGGAACAGCCCAATCACCTTGTATTTAGGCTCAGGTTGAACGTTAAGCTGACCCAAACCTAACCTAAGCTTAAAAAAGAGGTGTTCATGCGATGCGAAAAAAGTTATCGCATCCCGTTTTTTGAAAATGGAATGCGGGATGCGATTTACTAATTGCCAACTATGCGAGTTCACTCGCAACACATACTTTTCTCCAAACACCTCAAACTACTTATTCAGTTGAATTTTTGTGCAGAAGTGGATCAAAGTTTGCTGAACTTGGTCCTGTCAGATTCTTGCAGGACTTGCTTGAAATAGGTCTTCGAATACTTTCAGGTACAAAAACTCCAAATCCGAAAATGTCAGTTTTGTTTCTTCCGGTCCCATACCCTAGTCTCGCAGAACTAACTCAGATGTCGATATTTAAATCATCTAATTTGATCGTACATGGGTAAGTCATTAGGTACCAATCGATAGGAAATTTATTGACTGATTTCGGTGGCGAGAGATTTTTCTCTCGAGAGACGCAAAGATCTGTCAAATTACCGCGCAGTAGAAAAGTGTCGAATCAAGCAGCGATGGGGAGGCGACCAATGAGCAGCGAGCACTAACCCCGCCCCTTCGTGTTTATTCCCTTCTCGATACAGTAACCTGAGGCTAGGACAAACATTTACTGATCATTTTGAATTACCGCCTCGAAATAAAGTTTCACGTCTTCACTTTTTTATTCCCGTCTCGATACAGTAACCAGAGGCTAGGACTAACATTTACTGATCATTTTGAATTCCCGCCTTGAAACAAAGTTTCACGTCTCCACGTTTTTATTCCCTCCTCGATACAGTATCCAGAGGCGAGGACTAACATTTACTGATCATTTTGAATTCCCGCCTTGAAACAAAGTTTCACGTCTCCACGTTTTTATTCCCTTCTCGATACAGTAACCAGAGACTGGGTCGAACATTCGCCGTATATCAAGTTACAGTGACTATTGATGTGCAAACTCGTGCAACGCGTCTAAGCGATGACGATCACCTGTAGCTCGGTGTGCGCAGCAATGCGCGGACGGATGAAGTCGCCACTCTCCTGGACTCTGGAGAGTCCGCTCCAAGCTCTACTTTTCCATGACATTCTCCACATCTTGTCACATCTTTATTGTCTGCCAAGAATAAACAATCGAAAAGCAAAATCACTCACACAAAAAAAAGAAGAAGAAAAGAAACAGGGACCGTTAATCGATAAATATCAAGACGTACAGTTAGCTTCGTGTAGGTATTCGTATACATGGGAGTGTGTGTTATGGGGCAGTCCGTGTTTGGAATCACTGTATTGGTGTCGTGGTGTCATGACGACATGGTGACACCAAAATCGTGGTGCAATTAAACAATATCTTGTTAGCTTGTTCATGAAGATCAACGACTATGATTGTGGATGGTAAGGAGCGAGATGGTACTGTACTGGCAGAGTTACTGTAACCATTTTGAGCATCGGGATACGGTAAAGGGAAATGCGACAGATGCGAAAAAAGATCGCATGGACATAGGAACAGAAGCATGGTCGAAGATGTCAAAAAAACATCCGTTTTTGCAAAATCTAGGCCAGTACAGTACTCCACAACGTTATTGTCTCTGGGCAAGAAGTTCAAAATGATGGGAAACTCCACAGGAGGTAACACATTTTCCACTTCTTCCTAGAGGCAATAAAATAAGAATCTCATCTAAAAGTTCTTCATGACGGATTGGGAAAGGGTCAACTATGTCGACCACCGCCTTTTTGGGGAAAAATGAAATGGGACTTGAACAGAGAGTTTGGAGAGGTCGGATCGGAATATCATGATACTTCAAAGGTTTTAGGGTACAAAATTAAAAACTAGACAGTTTTCTAGAAAAATGTAGACAAACATTCAACGTTTCGTAATCTACACAGACAATCGCTCACAACTTTTCGCATGTGCGCAGGAACTTAGAACCAAAAAAACAGTTAGGTCTTAATTCAATTTCCTGTCAAATCACTTGAAATCCTAATCCAACCTCCTCAAGAGTTAAATAATAGAGCTAATAATGCGTTATACATGAATTTCTGTCATTTTCAGTCAAGGTAAATCAGACCGGAGTGTTTCTCCACGTGCAGAGTTGTCGTGTCGACTCGTTGATCGCCATCAACCATACGTCTAGATTGTCAGGGGTGTCGGCGGCCAGCATCACTCTGAAACGGACCAATGAATGAGGAGGAATAGGGACCGCCCCTTTTTAGTTGACGTTCACATCGTAGCTATTCAACTTCGTTAAACTTTTTGAATTTGATTTTACGACAATCAGACAAAATTACTGATAACTATAAATGACTATAAATGACAGACTACCGGCACATGGTTACTGTACTTACAAGAGTATCTAAAACTTTGAAAAAAAAGAGAACGAGACTATCGCCACTCTAATGAAACTGGAAACTTTTAATTCATTGTAGAAACATGAAAGTCTTATAGGTTATTTGAACTGAAAACAAGTTTTCTAAGCGGTCGGATCGAAGTTGGATAATTGAAGAAAAATAATTATAGGTTCCTGTAGCTGGAGAACCACAAGCCCGAACAGAGTCGAATTCAGGATTCGCCAGTTTCTGTATTTAAAGAAAACACTGTTGGTTACTGTAAGGTTTTTAAAAGCTTTCGATTATTGTATTCTCGATACTTGTAATTCACGAAAACAGTCCAATTTAGGTACAAATTTTTCAAAAATGACCTTCACTTCCGTTACTGTATCTTCGAATGCTTCCCATCTCATACAGTCAAAGTAGGAAGAAGACCGTTTATGGATTCAACACTCCAATCTACACATGCTTCTTCAATGCCAACACTACACGACCTGAGAAAGCCCCCATCCTACTGTGTCTGTTCGGCTATTGCAACAACGATCGTTCGGAGAAACATCCTTCATCAAAGGACAGTCTCACAAGCAGAAGAAAATGGTCAACCCTTGGTATCACATCTACTGACATCCCTCAAGGCAGTTGAACTCGGACATATAGCCTACACTTTTGGTATACATAAGTCATCAATCTATCAGTTTTTTTTTCACCAGGGTTCATCCAGTGTGGGTTCTTACATTTTCTTATCTGAATCATGTTTTATTCTCCACAAAATTTATCCTTATCTTCACTTGTACCCACATATACTATCTTTTATCTGAGAATATTTTGCCACCTTGTACTATGTCCGTTTTATTCACATAGGCTTTGTTTCTATTGCGGGCTTTCCCCAAAATAAATATATTATTATTATTATTATTATTATTATTATTATTATTCTGGTTACTGTAACAGTGGAAATCTCACCTCAACTTTTCAATATCCTGCCTGTGCGTCGTCACGGTGGCGTTGTTACTCGTGTTGGCGTTTTCCTTCGGCACCCAGACGTCGATGAAGAAACTGTTCAGGTACGTGCTCGACGTGTCTGACACAGCGATGGCTCCTTCTGGTGACGCACACGTGGCCAGATCCAACAGCACCAACCACCCTCGCTCCGCTGATTCGTCTTCGGGAAGACACCAAAACTTCATTTCACCATTCTCCAGGGCACACCAATAGCGGTTCCAGAGCCCCTGGCCTTCACGATTTCGCTGGTACATGGAGAGGAAGCCGCGGTGCGTGACCGTAATGCCTTCTGTTGCGCATCTTTTGACTTTGATCACTGCGGTTCCTTCGAGTGGGAAGACTGGCTGGACGTGGAATGCCTGAAATAAATGAACTTAAAATGTTTTAATGTGATTACGGTATTTTTATTTCATCAAGTAACATTATCGATCGATTCAACTCATCTGCTGGTAAAGGTTTTAAAATATTTTCTATCCGTTTTGTAAGAATAAGTCACTTTTTATACAGCGTATCACGTCTTTTAGAATTCAATTTTTGCACGAAAAGTACGTCAGTAATTCGGATTTTTAAAAGTGCGTCATGGAATTTTTGACAGCGACAGACCGCGCAAGCTATTCCCATCAATGCTATACAAATTTGAATTGAAAGAATGAAACAAATGATTAATTCACTCTTCCAGAGAACATACAGACAAAATCTTATGTGGTTCGACCAACAGGTATCATACTTTCCGATTACGGAAATTTTGGTTTTTAAGAGAAAAATGCCTTTCTTTTGACCTTCATCATTTTAACTCGAATCATAAGTGGTTATAACTTTGTAGACTATCATATCAGAAGTTTAGATTGTTTCATGCAGTTTGATAAGAGATGTGTTCAAAAACGAAAAAAAACACATGAGATTTCATCCGACACTGTTTGTAGTTTCATCAGTTTCTACAGTCACTGTTTTTGTTTTTAATAAAATTACCTTCTTGTACGGCATGTTGATATCGAAACTGAACGATCCGCACAGGACAAACTCCTCTTCTTTCCTCTGATAGCCAGATGATCCAGATATATTACCATGATTCTTCTTCGACTGAAATTTGGATTATAGAGATGAACTATGAGATCGATGAATGTTGTTGATTAGTGAAAAGCATGCGAACATGAAAGTGGTGAACTAGAAAATACACCAAGAACAGATGGTGCACTACATACGTCAATAGTTTTTCCACCAAAACTAATGACACGCCAAAATTGTTCGAAAAATAATTCACAAATTGTCGTGATAGTGATAATAACCAAAAAATAGGGAATCGTTGACCAAAATGGCGACAATGTTACTGCTATTTGTGCACTTTTCAATTTTTTCACATGCAACACATAAAAATCATGCTATTTTGACAAGAATAAAAATTTTCACTACAAACACGTGGCGCCAATCGTCTGTTCCACCATCTCAACGGGACCATCCGTGAAGTTTTGGTGGTTGTAGTGGAGCACATCGACAAATTCTCCGCCCCAAACCATTCATGCGAGTCGTTGAAGGATCTGTCTTTTCTCAGCCGGTGGGCTCGTATTTTCTGAATGTTAGTAGGGACGTGAACAAAACACAGAGGGAACAGGACAATATGAAAGATGAGAGAGAGAGAGAGAGAGAGAGAGAGAGAGAGAGAGAGAGAGAGAGAGAGAGAGAGAGGCAGACAGAAAAACTCGACTCCACAACACAAAAATCATGCAAAATACCCACCTTGGTCTTCAAAGTAGCACCCTTCAGCTTGTATTTCTCCTCGTGGGTAAGTTGTTCCCGTCTAGTTCTCTGAAAAGATCAGAATTTGGGGGAAACCGTGTCAGGTCTGCGACTCACAATCGAATAAATCTCAACCGTCGCCTTGAAGTCAGGCTTCAGGCCTCTGAGATACAGAGGAACTGGGACATCGATCACTCCATTCTGTTTGATCGCTTCGTCACTTGACGTGATCTTCGATGCTTCGACTTGTTCGCCGGACTTGATGAGGACCACGAAGTAGTAGAGTTCGGCTGAAAATTCGAGAACACATATGAGGTCTCATAAGAATCTATTGACTTCTCAATGAAGATCACTCGATAAAATCGGATCAAAAATGTGAAAAATGTTTCCGAAAGTTTTTTAAAACCTTTTTTTCCAACTTTCTTGTTGTTTCATTTTGAATTCTACTAACACCGCTACTCGCGATACTTTCCAAAGTACAGTAACCGGGAGACATTTTTTGTGGTGGATCAAGCAGCAATGATTTGATACGAAAAAGTAGACTGAATATCATGAATCACGAACA
>OZ022252.1:5025657-5040657 GCA_963978915.1 Caenorhabditis parvicauda
TTGTCTGTACGGACTCGGGGTTCCAGCCTTACTCGCGCGGTCCATAAAATCAAACGCTTGACCAATGATGCGAGAAGCGTCTGATCCAATATCCGGCTCGGACTCCGATTCGGACATCAGAATCTGTTCTTCGATCACAATTTCTGGTGCTTCTTCGGTGACCTTGGGGCGGGAGAATGGTGACTGTAATAATTGGTGTGATGATGGTGTTATAACTTTCAAAAACTACCGTATAATGACGTACGGTAATTGTTATTTCAATGTCCCTGGTACAATTCACAGTTAATTTCGTGGGCAATGGTATTCTGGAGAGAGAATCTTCCATTGATCGAAGTCAATCTAGAGAAACTGGTAATGCCCGCTCTCGGTTGCATCAAGTATTTTAGCTACCGTACACAGATGATACAAATGACCGAGATTTCACAGAAACATAACAATACCGTATACTGATCGTTTTGAAATCTTAAAACACCAATGTTACAGTAACCAAGTCTAATCTTACATTATTCTCAAAGTTCGACATACTGTAACTGCAGTAATTGTGAAACTTTTCTTACAGTCGTAGAGAAGTAAGGTTTGAAGCACTAGCTGGGTACAAGACTATAACTCGACCAAAATTTGAACCAGGTTATTACAAAAAAATCTCTCCTTGTAAGCTTACATGTAAATTATCTACTATATGACTGTTTCTTTAAAAGTATTTTTACAGTACTTTACCAATCAAGAACTCACCGTCACAAATCCACCATCATCTTGGCGTTTTTCGGTGACACGCATCGGGCTCTTGGTGACAATTGGCGACGGTTCACGTGGCTCTGGTTGCTTCTGAGAGACGACGGGCAGGGCGTTCGTTAACTTTTGGACAGGTCTCTTGATCGGTGGGAGGGCAGTTTCCTTCATGCGAATCGCCGCCGCCAGAATGGTGTCTTCTGAGGCGTCTGGGTGGATTGGCGTGCCGGTGGCGGAGGAGAACTTAAATTTAAATTTTAACCAATTAAGTTTGGACCGGGAACAGGCCCTTTTTGTTCATTTACTCGGGTTAGTCATAAATTTAGCCTCTTTTCAACAATAACAACGTACCTCCCATCTCGACTTGAGACTTTTCAACTGCGAGTGTCCAGGTCCCTTCACATTTGTTGCTGTTTTCTCCTCAGCACGTGCACCCTGCACCACTGGTGTCCCTTGCTGTCCACGCCATTGGGTCTGGATCCCGCCGGTTGGGTTCTGGTTGATCTTGTCTGTAACACAGTGTATCAAAATCGAAAAATAAAGTGGGCGGAGTTTCTCAGTCGCGCGAATCAATTGATTTCAACCAATACATTCAATTTTACATTCCGGATAAGCAGAAAACTGTGTTTGGTTCGTTTTTCGCGAAGGCTCACTTCAATCATTTTCAGACCGACCAGCTTCGATCGTCCCGCCCGGGCGCGCACTACCCGCCTACTTTTGGCAACTACAAAAATATCATGGCTGACGAGAACACTCATCAAGGAATCTAGTGCGACCGCAACACTTCTGTTAACTGACGTCATTGTTCGACTTCCAATATCATACGGTAACTCTGAAACGTGGCGATCTTATACCTTGTTGGTGTCATCCACAAACAATCCACAGAAGCCTTTTGATTTTACATGAGTTCCGTCATGATTTTCCTATTTTAACATCAAACGAGTCCATAAGTAAATTTTAAAAAGTTAATAAACACTCACTAGCAGACGAAAAAAGCTCTCTGGCGTGTGGGGTGACGTGTCCCAATGGTGTCGTCGACAATGGTGTATTCATCTTGATTTCACTCTTGACCAATCTTGGTGTTGGTGCAGGCTGCAGTGGTGCAACTTCTCTGCCACCCGCGCTTCTCATTTGCTCTTCCAACTTTTGCCGCATCAACTTCGCTTTGGATCCTTCGATAGCGGCGCTCTTGGCTGGCGACAGTACATCCTGTTGTGGCTTCTTCTCGTCCGTCTTGGTGGCCGTGTTGAAGTCGAACTTGGCAGTCATCGCGGACACCATTGATGGTGTGACCGTTGGTGCGGGACGGGCGGCTTCGATGTTCACTTTAGGCGATGAGGTCGTTTTTGGGGTCTGAATGTGATTTTTATTCTGAAGGTATCTTCAACTCATTTTTCCGACTGTCCTAACAAATAATCTGGTGTCCGACCCGAGACTGTTACCTATTTGCCTCCCAACAAAACAATAGAGGATTTTTTCTTAAAAGAGGGACAAAACCAACATAGAACAAACATTGAAGCAGTAAATAAGTCCTGTTAGAAACATGAATTGTTAGTAAACAACTTTTACATGCAGAAGGTTGGACAAATTCGGTCATTTTGGAAAATGGAGACCGCCCGAGTTCCAGGCTTTAAAGAACTCTCGATTTTTCAAAATTTGAGTAACATGAAAGCAAAATTTTGCAAAATACGAGACGTAAGTTTGTAACTGATCGTTTCGAAGTGAAAATACTTCCTCGATTTCCGCTTTTTTTTTCAAATTTTTAGTCCATTGAAATCATTATTTTTTGTTTAAATTTATCATTCTTTTTGAAAAATCATATTTCCGTTTTTTTTCAACTTCCATCAAAATATCACTTTGACCACCATTTTTTTTTCAAAATTCATCACTTTCATTGAAAATCATTTCCAAATTCTGTTTTCTTTACTTCCGTTTAACTGTGGTAAATAACGATATCATCGTTTTTGCAATTCTATAAGCCATTTAAAACTATGCTGCGAAAACATGAAAAAACTTACAAATGTGACAGGAGAATACGACTTGATGGCCGTTTTCTGAGCTACAAACGGCTTTGGTGAGCAAATTTCGGTTAGTGACGATGACGAAGTGTCGAGTTTGGTCGGCGTTCTGTCCTTGTCTTGGACCTTCTGGAAAACAACACCATGGGTTAGAAGCGATTTGCAACGAAAATAGTGCGAATAAGCTTTTTGCTGGAACGTTTTGTGTACTTCATGTGGTTCGATCGTGGCGCCACGTAGACAAGTGGAAAATCGCTCTATCCTGTGGCAAACAATAGCACATCCGGCATACGCACGGTTCATTTAAAAAAAATAACCATGATTTATATATGCTGATAGCGAGAAAAAACCGCGGCACTCGAAAGTCGAGTATCATGATTTTTCACTCATCAAATTAGAAGTATGTTGCTTAGAGTACGACAGCAACACGAACCAAAGAAAAATAATCAGCAACTACCTAACATTAGATTTCACAGATTTCTCAGTTCTGTATACTTTTCCTATACAAAACTGTATGAAAGAACGACACTGTGTTAGTAATCCATAGTTAGTATGAGCGGTATATAAAGTCATGCACGTTAGTTCAAGCAACAAAATAAACCTTCTGACAGAACAAATGACCTCCATACTCGTCTGTAGAGGCGACCGACACGGTCGAGTCATCGGCTATCGCAATCGGTTTCTGAGCGTTGAACAGGGTGTTGCGGACGGTTATACTGTGGTTGGGAGATACGGTTAGAGAAGAGGTTGAGATGGAGTTCTGGAAGGTTAGTTCAAGGAAATCGAGGACCATGTGAGTAGATGACAGGGAAACAACATTAACATTTAAAAAGTTTAGCCGAATAAATTGTGGCAGTTCGACTTTCACTTACGTTTACATATTCATTGGATCCAGCCAGGACTGTGGAGAAGTCGGTCGACATCTGAAAGTGACTTGTCGTTCTTTTGAATCAACTTTTCAATCCGTTTTCAATTTTTAAAACGAGAGTGAGAAACGTTCAACATCACTGAATGCTCTTATTTTGATTTACCTGTGTTTTCAGAACAAAGTTCTTTGCTAAAATTGTTATCCAACTTTCCAAAGCCCAGCATTAAAGGATATCGAGATATCTAACTCCCTTTCATTTAGTAATGCATTAAAAATATTTTATCCTGGTTGTTTGTGAAACAAGATCAACTATCTCAAAGTTCGGCGCAGTTGAAATTCCAGATATTTGAATTTTGTCATTGAAAATTCTGAAAATAACCAACCGCAGACTCATTTGGTAGGTATTTTACATTGACGTCTTGAGCGAATTTGATATGTCTCTCCTCCACATGATCCACTTTCTTCTCTGGCGATTGGGCTGTTGGAAGTCGTGATTGTGAGTTGGATGGTGTTGTGCGTGCCATTTTACACTGAAATATGGAAATAGCTTCACCTAAACATGTATTTCTACCTCTCCCAGACTGCGACGTGGTGGTCCTCTCATAAAAGCCTCTTTCGGCTTGTTACACGGACTCTCGTACTCGTCAGTTTCAAATTCTTGCAAGTCCATTGCCAATGCCGAAAATCTAGCCTTGTTAGCGGAGACACGGTTTTTCTCATGATGATCATCGTTCTCGATACATTTCAAAGGGGAGGATTGCTGAAAACGTAATTTTTTTAAAAATTGAAATAGAAGCAAATTAACCTTCCTATCAACAACTTGCAGCAAGCTGTGAAGTTCTTTCTGAGGTTCTTCTGTTTCAAAAGATGGGTCTGAACATGATTTTGTTTCAGGACTCGCGCAAACAACAACCTTTGAGCATTGAAGATAGAAATGAGTCATCGGCATCGTTCTCCGAATTTTTCTCTGTGGATCTAGTGAGCCGATCGTGAACCCGTCTCATGACAAACTGAAAGGATACATGGAAGAAAAAACATCCCAAAATTGAACTTACATTGACACGGTCGTCGACTGGGCTGCTGTTCTCATCCATAGTAAACTGAAACTGATAGTTTTTAATTTTATTCCATCGCAAACCAGGAATCATTCAAGAAAAATGAATTCCTTACTTAAAGGAAATCATAGATGACAATTTGAAACACAAAGCAAATGAGGAATGATGACAGATTTTGTAATTATTCGAAATGAAAAGGGTGGCACGGCGGGAGGGAACATTCAAATTTGGCGGGTAGCCAAGGTCGCGTTGCGCCCTCCTCCCCCTTACTCGTCACACCAAAGCGAGTGAAACACCAAACGTCACACCCAGATAAGAAATGTGTCAATTGGAATGTAACACGGGTGTCATGGTTCGCAGCAGTAGGGTTCAAGACAAAGAAAATAAGAAATGAGAAGAAAATTTGGAAATGAAATATCGATCCACGGATCAATCAATATTCATGTAGATCAAAACTCTAGGTTACTGTACACGTGTATACTTTTCATTTTGATTTTCCAAGGATTTCAATTCCGGACGTGGTTCTGGGAAGACGAGAGTGAGGAAGTTTTTTGACCATGAAATGCTCAAGTCCTCCATATTGCGTTTCCGAATTCGGCTCTTTACAAAAGTTATTCTCCCAACCAAACCTTCAAACGTTAAAAAAGTGATGTGTTTCTATGAACACCTCCTTATTATGCTTAGGTTAGATTGGGGCTAGCTTAAGGTCCAACCTAAGCCGTAAAAAGAGGTAATTGAGATGTTCTGAGCAAGTTTTGTTATAAACGTTGGAAAAAACGGGATGCGTTATACTAAATGCCCATTATGACGAACACTTTATAATCATTCTGGCCTAAATTATCATCATCATCATTCCTTTTTAGTTTTTCATCAATTTTCTCCCGATAATGCACAAAATATAATTCATATGGATAAACACGAACAAGGCAAATACAGTAACCAAACGTTGCTGCAGCAAGTGCGCTCTTATGAACATTTTGTTTCGGCGCCAGTTTAAAACGCATTCACATAATACCATCATCTTCATTTGTATTCCTCGCCTGATTGAGTCATTGCTGATCTCAAGTTCAGGTAATGTCTATTCAAGTTGTCCAAGCGATTGCTAGTGAGCTACTGAAAGGAGATATTACTGTGCCGTCAATCGACTTTTTCGCTTTGTAAGTAAGATATTTCGAAACTCGACCAAATTTTCTCCAGACAATGCGAAACGTTGGAAGCGGCTGGTAACTACTCCAAAATTAAGAAAGAAGTCTTTCAAGTGATTTCCACGTGTTCTGCAAGAAGTGATGTTTCCAACACACCATCGCTTTTTCGTCTCTATAAGCTAGTGGTACGTAGAAATTCTTTTTTTTAAACAGAAAGTTTCAGGGCCGACAGAGTAGAACTCTTGGTAACATTGGAGTTTATTCATCACTTTACGAGGAGGTTTCTTTAACATTCCAGTCATTTTAAATTGTTTTCGGAATGTCATCGTTTTTTTTTTCGCAAGAGCTATAGAAAAAATTTAGATAAATTCCAAAACTTTTCGTGGACCGGCATTGGACCGTAGATGGGCGACACATGTCCGGGACGATAGTCGCCCATTTACGGTCCGATGCCGGTCCACCCAAAGTTTTGAAAAAAAGTGAGGGACTTTGCGGGATGACATGGCACGTCATGTTGTACAGCGCAAAATGTCTTACTCCTGACTTTCGTTTGCTTCAACAAATACAACGTTTCAGGGAAGATTCAAGCAGCTTCTTGAATTCTATGCCACTTGGGCAGCAGTTTGCAAAGACAGTGAAATATTTTATCAAGTAAGATTGTCGTTGCCAAACCGGAATCAATTCAATGTTTAGATTTTTCTGAAGGCCAAAGCCAACCTGAAAGGAATAAAAGACGAAGAAGATGTTCTTTGCGAATTTCGCTCAATAGCTGACGAACATTTTTGCGGAAAGTTCGATGAGGATCTCAATCCGCTGGCCAACCAAACGATCGATCTTCTGCCGTCGATGAAAAAAAGTAGGTGTTTATATTGTAGTAGATCCTCGTTACTTTTGGGTTTTAGTATCTGAAGTTTGAATTTTGAAAAACTGACACTCTCTGTCTTCTTCTTCTCACTCTCTCAAATAATGTAGATAAAGTAGTCGACTCGATTTTTTTTAAACTTTCTTCATTTTTAGGTCGAAGACGCTCCTCCGTCCTTCTGCTCCAATCAGCCGCAGCGATTCCGAATGAATCGAAGATAACAGGAAGTCTTTTCGGCCCAAAGAGTATGTTACAAACGCATAAACTGGTAAAATTCCCCATTCCAGCCAGATGTCTACTCAAAAAGGAACTCGTCGGCAGAGACGATGGCTATGTAGGAATATCGCCAGAAGAAATCCGCATCGCGTGTCTCATCGACTCGACCGCTGTTAGTCTTTTGTACTTTAAGTGTGTAGATATAATCATATTTTCACTTTCTTTACTGTTTCACATTTCTGCTGAATGTTGCTGTTTCTCAAAAACCTTTTTTTAACTTCTAGTCTTGAAAAAATAGGTAAACTAAAAATTTGGGGCACTTTTTAATAGAATAAAATTTGTCTCGTCTTGAACTTTATGAAAAGTGTCCCAATGAATGCATTCTAATCAAAGTTATTTTCAGGATGAAGAAATGGAAATGGAGTTGACACTAGTGAACCCGAAAAATCCAAGAAGAGACTCTGGAGTGTTAGTTTTCTATATCAGATTTCTATTTTGAGAGATATAAATAGTAATCATAGATATATTCTTCAATCGGATAATAGAGAATTAGTTATAATTGTACGTATGTTTGAAAGACAAAGGAAACCATCCCACTATTGAAAATATAAACTGAAGTTATCGGACCAGACTAGAAAATGTTGTTCAGTGCGAGCTGCACCAACCCACGAAGACGCAAGTTTGATGGATGCGAAAGAATTCTGGAAGAGACTGAGACGAACTTCACCAAGTCGACCCACGAAGATCTCGTGTCAGAGGAGAAGAAAGCGCGACATTTTTCACCACTTCAATCCACCAAGGAGACGCTGAGACCGCCACTAAGAGGTAAGAATTCTGATTTTATAGTTTTGAATTCTCAAACCATGTAATTTGATGATTTTCAAGTTTTAGCCTGTAGGCATGTCCAAGAATCTTTCAAGAAAGTTTCAGACCATAGAAATATTCAGCAAGCTAGAAAATTCAGACCATGGGAACATTTTTTACATACTTTAGTCACTGTACTATATGAATGTACAAAAATAGTCCCCGCTACGTTTGGTGAAGTCGTGAGGAAATTTTGCGACAGTGGTATAGGTTTTTTGTGAGAAAAACGTTGTCAGTGAAACCGTTGTTTGAGTGGTTCTACCTAGGCATGGGTATATTGACAATAATTGGCAGTCTTTTGCCACTGCAATTTGTTTTAACACCATCGTCAACGTCAAGAAGGCCTAAAATCAAAATCCAAGTCAATTGAATTGCCAATCGACTGCCACTGATTGCCAGTATGCCCATGCCTAGTCCTACCCAATGTCACGCGTACGCGAACAATTGAATATGAAGAAATATTGTCTGTTGCAGCAACATCAAGCCATAACTCGTTCGGAACTCAGCAACAGCACGTGGCCAAATCGGGGCACAATGCCGACATTAGCATCATAAATTTGTCGTCGGATGAAGCAACAGCTCCTAAATCAGCCATGTCAAAAACCAGCGTGATCACTCTTTCATCGGACACGGCGACCATCCGCGACACTTCACTCGAAGAGGAGATGGTAGACTTGATGCCACCATCCAAGTCAATCCCGGAGTTCACCAAAACCGATGGTGCGGCTTCTTTCATGGAAGGAGTTCATCATAATGCAAGGGCTCTGTTGAGTGATACTGTTCACGTTGGAAATGGTGAGTTGAAAGTGTTTATGGTGATGAGTAGTCAACTTTTTTCTTACGTTGTTATGTTAATTCTATCAAGACATCATGAAATTGGAAGGTCTCACTTTTTAACTTCTAGGTTTTCAAATACTCTGAAAATCCCTAGTTGGCACACCCCTGTTTTGCAATTATAAGCATTTTTTACACATGATCCTCTACATATTTTGAAATTAGAAAAAAAGATTCTTCCTTTGAAATTGTATGGATGCTTTTTTTCACAAATTGGTTTTGCATAGATGAGACCTAAAATATATGAGCTCAGTAGCTTAAAATGACTTTTTTTCTAGGTTTTTGGGCCATAACTCTAAATATGAGTCGGCTCCGCAACTTTTGAGACCGGTTCTATCATCTTCAGCGAATTTAAAAACCTAGAAGATATGTAAGTCAGACCTTCCAATTTCATGGTGTCTTGGTAAACCTTGAGCTGAATGAAGCCTAACCTAACCATGAAAAGAGGTATCAATTAAGCATAGCTGCAACGCGTTGCAACGTAGTATATGGTCAGGTCGACCCCTCACATCAAGCCTAAATGGCACTGGGTGACGCACTTGACATTTTTCACTTTCAAGAAAAAAAACTGGACGCCTTTTACTAAATATGAAAATTGACCATATTCAGACAAGACTATGGGAATGGAGTCGTTCGCCGAGCCAGCCCCGGCACCAGAAGTCGAACCATTCGATGTTCTCGTCGACCCCGACCCGACCATGCAAGTCTACCCGGACTTTGTCATCGGTGAGACGAAAAGACAATCGAACGGCCTCAACATTCGCTACGATGAAGAAGCTCCAGCAGAGCCAGAACCAGCGAAGTCTCCCCAACCAGAAGTCGGCCAGTTCGTATCGCCTAGTGAGTTTTCTTTCAGCAAAGTTGTAGAAAAACTATACGTTTGAAGTATGTTGGAATCAGTGAAGAACTCAAGACAAATGGTGTCTTTATCAACCCAGTAACTGTATGATTGACCAGATTGTTGGTTTTCGAACGCCTTTTGTTTCGCCTGTCTTGTTTTTACACTCGAACTGCGAATGAATGAAAAAAGAAAATTGTTCTAAAAACGTATTCTCAGAGAAAGCAACTTTGTTCGAATCCAACCACATGTAATCTGGGAAAAACCGGAATCCAATTTTCCAGACAGAGTTGAATTTTCTGAGTACGTTTAAATGCTCCAGATGTATTCTAATTAGGACATCTTTTTGGTGTCAAAATTAGCAAATGCTCACCACCACCGATATTACTATTTTCTCCATTCAGCTAATGACGATTCGATCATGATCGGCGTGGGACCCGTGACGTCTACACCATTTGTTTCCGGAAACAACGCGGTCAGTGTAGAAGGTGAGATATTCACTTACACACAATAATACACACGTAACCCTTCAGACTTCTTTGCAAAAGTGGCGAAAACAACGTCAGACGAGAAGACGAACAAGGCTGAGAACGACGGCGCTTTCTTCGCCAAGCCTGTACCAATGCTGATTCAAAAGAAAAAACGTCAGTCGCTCGCCGCCCAGCAAGCCATCCCAGAAGCTGCACTGCCGAAGAAGGTGAATCTACCAAAAGAGTCTAGTCTATCTGTCTTGACGCGCTTAGTTTAAGCCTATTGATACGAAAAGCTTGCAAACGCGCCCCAGAAAAACTTCTTGATGGGTACGGTAACTTTTACAGATTGGTACGGTAAATTCAATTTCTGTAGTTTGATACGGTAACTAACGTTTACTGATTGGTACGGTAACTAACGTTTACTGATTGGTACGGTAACTAACTTTCAAAGATTGCTACGCTTAGAAAAAGTAAGAATTCCTCATCAATACATGTGTATTCACCGTGCAGGGTATATTCGTAGTGAAATTTGATAAATTGTGAAAGCGCGGAGCTCTTTTTTTTTTAATTTTTGCCTTTTATATGAAAAATTTCAGAGCCTTCCACAAGCACCGAAAAGCAACGACACGTTGACCACGTTGGTCAATAGATTGTCCATTGGAGGAGAAAAAGATTCTGAAAAAAACGAGGTGGTGAAGACGGATGATGCTGTCCAACAAACCGGAGACGTGAAACGAAGAAGAAGGTGAGAAACTTGTTTTGTGTGTTTCGAAAGTGCAATATTGGTGACCGCCTGCCTATCAAATGTTTTAAGTGAAATCATCACCGGCCCGATCAATCCATGGGACCCAGAACTGAGGCGAAGAGTAATGTCGACGGTCAGACCATCGACCAAGATGCATGAATTCACGGTGAGCTTTAGTTCTACGAGCCGGTTGGTGCTACAAAATGAACACCAACCGGATACATGCCGTCTCTCAGCTTGTCCATTATAAAAGGACATCACTGTTGGCTGCAGACTGCAGATTGAGAGCATGCCGATTATGCCATCTACTAGTGAACTATTAACCGCAATTATTGAATCTAATTTTACAGAAAGTGTCACCCAAAGTCCAGGCGTCTCGAGAAATCGAACTTGGCGGTGAAACACACACGGTGATGACTCTCATTGGTCAAGGTGGCTACGCAAAGGTCTACAAAGCTCGCACTGAAAACGGATCGATTGTCGCTTTGAAGGTGAGAAATCGATTCATAATATAGAGAATGTTATTTTGGATGAAGCTGTGCTCGAAAGTTTATAGAAAACGAGAGTTATGAGGTTCTTGCTAATATAAACTTGTTAGTGTGAGATTTACAGTACAGTCAAAAAGTTCTGTTGTTGCGATTTGACTGCGGTTCTTGAGATCTCTGGTACCTGAATCCGATGATTTTGGGTTTTTTTCCAAAAAAAAAGACGCCATGCTCAATCGAGATAGCTCAAAACAAGCCTGAAATCGAAAAGATCGGCGAAACCCGAGGAGAGTCGGCGCCATTTTCCCTCTCACACTGGCCTCTGCCTTACCACTTTGGAAATGATCGTTTTTGTTTTCCCTGTGGTATTTGCTGACTTTCGGTCGCTTTACGAAACGTTTCGGAAAGGATGAAAAACACCGGAAACGACCGGATAAAAAGACGATAATTTTTTGATACCAGAGATACAACTCGATTATTATTCATACTGTACTTCAAACTAGGCATGGGCATATTGCCAATGATTGGGAGTCGATTGGCAATGCAGTTTGTTATAACACAATCTTTAACGTCAAGAAGGCCTAGAAATCAAAATACAAGTCAATTGCATTGCCAACCGACTGCCAATGCTATTGGCAATGGAAAAGAGGCATTGCCAATCGACTGCCAATGATTGGCAATATGCCCATGCCTACTTCAAATCGTTCTCAGCCCATGAGAGTCAGATCGCAACGGTCAAATTGTTAATTGAAAGGTAACATAGCCTGGGTCATCAAACTTCTTTCCGTTTCATGACCTCACAATATTGCAGAACGAAGTACCTGCGTGCGCATGGGAAGTTTACATCTGCGAACAAGCCGGTATTCGTATGCTCCGGTCACGTGACCAAACGGCCACTCGTGTCGCCGAATGGTCGTTGATGCAAATATCCGACGCGTACATGTTCACCAATTCGTCGATCATCGTCAACTCGTACCACGAGTACGGAACGATCCTGGACCTTGCCAACCGACTGACCGACCCACACTGGTCGCAGACAGTCTTCCTCGCCATCCAAATCGCCACAATCATCCAGCAAGTGCACGCGGTTGGCATCATCCATGCGGACATCAAACCCGACAACTTTGTCATCACCAGAAAGTATGTTTTCCCCTTGTCCTTCTAATCATTTCTTACTTGTTGGAAGTAAGGATACCACACGAACAGGTCAAAACTAGTCGATTTGAAGATAAAACTGCTTTTCCGCGCGGCCCGTGTTCAGCTCAGAAATGCCATTCGAAAAATTCCGCGTGCGCTGAGATGTAAAAAATAAAACTGACTTTCAGAATCAACCTAGACGAAGGAACCGATACGGTACTCGACCGATTCGTGATCAAGTTGATCGATTGGGGTCGTGCCATCGACATGGCATCATTGCCAAAGACCACTTCCTTCTCGGGTAGAGCCGGTACCGAGTGCTTCGACTGTCCAGAAATGCTTGTGAGTTTTGACAATTGAAAATTTTCTGTTAGTCATTGTAATCGGATTTTTACCCTGTTTCAAGCAAAATTAAGTTTTTTACTTCTTATTTGGACGTACATTTCACGTTGTTCAATTCAGGATGGTCGTCCATGGACCTACCAGACGGACTTTTTCGGTTTCATTGGGACTCTCATCGTTGCGACCACAGGAAAATACGCCGAACTTCGTGGTGAAAGTCTAGGAGAATACAGCCTGAATCACAATATCAAGAGGTTTTCTTTTAATTTTCAGTTACCTGGATAAGAGAGAGAGAGACATAGAAAATGAGAGAGACAGAGAAAGAGAGAGGTGCGAGAGTGAGATTTTCAACCAACTCGAATCTTTCAGACGAAACATTGTGAGAGACCTACTCTTGGATATGGAGAAGAAGTGTCTCAACATAGGGTCCTGCAACGATTTGCCGAAGTGGGAGTCGTTCATCGAGGTAAATTTTTATTAGAGAAAAAGATATTTTTCTGCTGAACTGACATAACATCTTTTCGGAATTATCTTATGTTCATTCAAATTTCCATTTCTGATCAGAGTAAGTAGTTTGAAGTCATATTCGTTCTTATCGTTTTTTTGAAACAATTTGCTCTCAAATTAGTTTTCTAAAGATTTTTCTAGTCTAAACAAAATAAAATCAGAATAAATCGATTTTTTCTTTCTCACAAATTTTCACTTTTTCCAGAGCCTGCGAAATATGTGGAACGACAAGTTGACGTCGTCAGACTGGCGTGCTGCTGGTTCAAGATTCAACGAAGCAATCCAAAAGCATGCTGACATGTCCAAGTAGGGACCATGTTTTTTAACCTCCACACTAATCTTTATTTATTGTATGCTAATTATTATATGGTTTGGTCACTAGTCTCGTAAATAATTTTGCTTCTTTCTTTTAAAAACTAGTGATCATTGCACACCGTATTGTATTCTAGAGTGAAAGGCCCTTATCATTTTTCCTGTGAATTGAATAAAATGGGCATGATGAATTGTTTGTTACCTTAAGGTGCCTAATATCGCCTCAAATGCAAAAATGGTGTTGTGTTTTAGTGTGAGCCTAAGTACAGTACCTTTCTTCAAGAATCTACAAATTCCTGGCAATATGTAAAAAACACCCACCGGACACCACACTCCCTGATTGTACGCAGCGAATTCCGAATCTTTGCCTGAATATCATGTTTTTTCATTACGCAGATATTCAAATACCATTTAAAATGCTCAGTAAATGTTAGTCCTAGCATCTGAATACTGTATCGAGACGTGAAACTTTATTTCGAGGCGGGAATTCAAAATGATCAGTAAAAGTTAGTCCTAGCCTCTGGTTACTGTATCGAGACGGGAATAAAAACGGGAAGACGTGAAACTTTAATTCGAAGCGGGAATTCAAAATGATCAGTTAAAAGTTGGTCCTAGCATCTGGTTACAGTACCAAGACGGGATAAAAAACGTGAAGACGTGAAACTCTATTTCGAGGCGGGAATTCAAAATGATCAGTAAGAGTTAGTCCTAGCCTCTGGTCACTGTATCGAGACGGGAATAAAAACGTGAAGACGTGAAACTTTAATTCGAAGCGGGAATTCAAAATGATCAGTAAATGTTAGTCCTAGCCTCTGGTTACTGTATCGAGACGGGAATAAAAACGTGAAGACGTGAAACTTTATTTCGAAGCGGGAATTCAAAATGATCAGTTAAAAGTTAGTCCTAGCCCCTGGTTACTGTATCGAGACGGGAATAAAAACGTGAAGACTTGAAACTTTATTTCGAGGCGGGAATTCAAAATGATCAGTAAATGTTAGTCCTAGCATCTGGTTACTGTATCGAGACGGGAATAAAAACGTGAAGACGTGAAACTTTATTTCGAGGCGGGAATTCAAATGATCAGTAAATGTTAGTCCTAGCCTCTGGTTACTGTATCGAGACGGGAATAAAAACGTGGAGACGTGAAACTTTATTTCGAGGCGGGAATTCAAAATGATCAGTAAAAGTTAGTCCTAGCCTCTGGTTACTGTATCGAGACGGGAATAAAAACGTGAAGACGTGAAACTTTATTTCGAGGCGGGAATTCAAAATGATCAGTAAATGTTAGTCCTAGCATCTGGTTACTGTATCGAGACGGGAATAAAAACGTGAAGACGTGAAACTTTATTTCGAGGCGGGAATTCAAATGATCAGTAAATGTTAGTCCTAGCATCTGGTTACTGTATCGAGACGGGAATAAAAACGTGGAGACGTGAAACTTTATTTCGAGGCGGGAATTCAAAATGATCAGTAAAAGTTAGTCCTAGCCTCTG
Source organism: Caenorhabditis parvicauda (assembly GCA_963978915.1). Lineage (NCBI taxonomy): Eukaryota > Metazoa > Nematoda > Chromadorea > Rhabditida > Rhabditidae > Caenorhabditis > Caenorhabditis parvicauda. The sequence goes on from OZ022252.1 coordinate 5,040,581, forward strand.
GTTACTGTATCGAGACGGGAATAAAAACGTGAAGACGTGAAACTTTATTTCGAGGCGGGAATTCAAAATGATCAGTA
>OZ022252.1:5045657-5065657 GCA_963978915.1 Caenorhabditis parvicauda
GGTGGTCTAAAAATCATTGTTTTCTAACTACTGGATACAATTTTCTGGTATAGAACACATTATCTTCGTTGGTGGTATTTATTTTGAAAAATATTCCAGTTTCCTATCTAGATTGATAAAATATTTACATCGTGGGTGGTCCTATTGCTTGATTCTCCATACATGTTTACACCGTGGGTGGTCCTATTGCCTGATGCTCCGTACATATTAACATCGTGGGTGGTCCGATTTCTTCAGACCAGGTTAGAAAAATATTAACATCGTGGGTGGTCTAACTCAACTTCCCTTTTTTCAAAAAACCCTTTCAGTGCTGCACCAGGAATGGAGTGACTACAACTCTTGCAGGATCCAAGTGTTTGACGTTCTGCGACCAACGACCAGACAGGTGATTCAACATTACAATTGACAATTTTGAGAAAAATTGCAAAATCGAGAATTTCCGCTATTTTTTCAACGTTTTAAAAATTAAAAGGAAATACCACTTGCGAGCCGAAACGGGCGTAACACACCTAGGCAAAGGAATAAAACAATAAAACCGCTTCACAACCGCTTTGCCGACCTCCGCTTTCATTTTCGAAAGTGTTTGTACTTTAATAAATGTTTCACTAGACATAATGAACGTTGTTGACTGTTCCCAACGATAGTTTTACCTACTTTAAACATTTTTACGTTACAATTTGTGAATCTGGGACGAAAAATAGGAAAAGTAAAATTTTTGAACTACTGTAGTTCAAAAAATTTTACTTTTTTCATCCTAGATCCAAAAATCGTAACGGAAAAAATGTTTGAAGTAGCTGAACCTATCGTTGGGAACAGTCCACAACGTCCATTATGTCAAGTGAAACATTTATTAAAGTACAAACACTTTCGAAAATGAAAGCGGAGGTCGGCAAGGCGGTTGCGAAGCGGTTTTATTGTCTTACGCCTGTGCCTATAGACGTATACGTGTGCAGCAGAGTTGCACGGAAGTAAAATTTTTCAAAACGGAAGTCGGAAGTCGGAAGTGAATTTTTTAAACGGAAGTCGGAAGTCGGAAGACGGAAGTGAAATTTTTTTCACGGAAGTCGGAAGTCGGAAGTGAAATTTTTTTCACGGAAGTCGGAAGTCGGAAGTAGAATTTTTCAACGGTAGTCGGGAGTGCAAAAAAGTTGAAAAAACCCAGAGATATTGCATATTCGCGCATTCTCAACAGGTGATAGGTCAATTCCATACTGAATACAAACGATTTCACGGTTTTTTCGTCATTTTTCACGAAAAAAAAATTTTTTGACGGAAGTCGGAAGTAGAATTTATTAAACGGAAGTAGGAAGTTGGAAGTAGAACTTGTTAAACGGAAGTCGGAAGTCGGAAGTGAAAAAAGGGCGGAAGTCGGAATTCCGTGCAACTCTGGTGTGCAGTGCAGAGATTCTAATTTTCAGAGTGACCAAACTCGACTACTCGTTCGTCCCGTGCTACGATCGATTCGAGAACATGAAGCGTTGTTTCTACACAGAAATAAAATACAGAGCCGAATCGCAGTTTGGTCGAGCATAATTATTAGATAGATTTTTAGCTTATATTGATCGTGGTGAAATCTTTCATGCAATATACTCCGTTTTGCCAACTTTAACATATAAAACCTCAGTCATGCCCAAATCTTTCATTTTTCGGTGGAATATAGTCGTTTTTAACAATTCCCATTTTTTGACTAGAACTTTTTTCAAAATATTCAGAAAAAACAGTAGAAAAAGATTTTCTAGCCTTGTCTTTGAAATAAATTTATTCAGCAAACTCGTATACGCAAGGAATTTCAAATTACAATGTTGGTAAGATCAAAGGACGGTAAAACGCTTACCGTCTTCATTATAAAAATGAAATTTAGAGAGAAAATGGATGATGTGACGTCGCGCGCCAATTAAGAGAGGGGGCGACGGATGAGTAAAAGAGTGATGATAATGATTATGTGATAGTAATAAAAGAGATACACACACACACACACTCACGACAGATGAACCGCCCGTGCGTAGTCTGGAGGTGCCGTCTCGTAGTCCGCTTCCGAGTGGAATCTTCTGTGGTTCTTGTTGAGGAAGACGATGAAGTCGTGCACACAGTTGATTATGTTCTGGAATGTTGATGATTATTCAGTTTCCACTACACATATATCGCTAGAAGCATGGCCGTGTTCAAACGCGCTCTAATCTCAATTTTGCATAATGAGTACGGTAGGAGTCAGGACTCTCACAACGAACAGTTAGATCTTTGTGGATTTGAATTATTATTCTTACTTTCAGTTCATTGAAATTAAAGACTCATTTTTCTTGTATTTCAAGGCGAAACTGCTACGGTACTAAGTACCCGATTTACGGAGGTCAGACTTTTTTACAGGTAGAGGAAGCTATGTGCACTACTTTTCACTACGTTCGCTGTGTGTATCAGAATTGAACGAATGTAGAATTTTTCAACGGAGTGCAAAAGTCGAAAAAACTCAGAATTATTGTATAACCGCTCTTTCTCAGCAGGAATCAACCTACAGCGAAATTCACATCACATCCAGAGTTGAGACCTATCCAGGTGTGTTAAGAATTTTTGCGTGTTTTTGTGTCAAGAGATATTTCAATTTTATTAATGCTTTTACCTTAATTTTGCCTATTCTATCACAAAACTATTATTTTCAGTATGTAATATGAAACATTTTTCCAATTCATTAAAATCTAAAAATGTGTCTTTTCACGAAAGCCGGCTGAAAATACATGTTTCATGGTAACAGAGTGTATCACCTAGTATTTGCTATTAATTCTTTACACTCTGTTTTTCGTCGTTTGAGCATAACTCTGGAATCTGTAGACGAATCTGGATGAATTTTTCAGAAAAGATGTGACTTAGTGTCCTTAACAATTTTTGTTCTTAAAGTTTACATGATTCTCAAAATTTTGTCGAGTTATTTCAGAAAACTTGCGTTTGCTATTATTTCTTGATTTTAACGCACTCTCCTAACGTAACTTACTAGAGCAACTCAATTTTACCAATCATAAAAACTAACGTTAATGATGACTTCAGAAATGTTGCCCATTCTCAGAACAGACGTCATTCTCGACAGAAGTCGGAGTAAATGTGGCAGACCGTAGTACAGCGACGGTTCAAAGTCGTCGTCTTCATCTGATGGAAGTGACGCTGCCGCCGCTCCTCGCTTCTTCTTCGACGACGACGGTCCGCTCTTCGCGTCATCTCTGATGCTCGCCAGTTGTGGTCGCTCGAACTTGTACAGCAGCATGTAGCTTAAATGTATAGAGTTTTTGTGATTTAGATCTGGAAAGACGATTTTTTTTTACTTCTTGTCTTATTTTGCTTCTTTTCGAAGAATTTTCCTAGACTTGACAATATTTTGTTTGAACATGAGAAAGAGGTACCTCGTTTTACCACATTTATCACTGCTCGTGCCTTTTGTGTGGGCCACGAGCTTTTATTTTTATTCTTTCTTGAATAAATGTATATATAGGTACATATGAAGAAGTTAGTTAGATTGTTGCGATTCCAAGTCAGTTTTTTGATACAATTTATATTGCATCTTTTTCTCGTTTATTTTGACAGAAGTCCCTATGACTATAAATATTTTGTGTATGAATCATATTATTTTGAGAATAGAATATTAAACTCATCAAACGTTTGTTTCTTCGATTTTCTGTGAATGATCTGACTTTTTCTTCCTAATTCATCGAATTTTCTTATTACGGCGAATGATGGACTTGGGTACTTCAAAATTTTAGAATCGTAAAAAATTTTCACTATTCAACTTTTCGAAAAAAAATACTATTTTTTCATGTTACTCGCTTTTTGTTAAATTTCACCGAAATGAGGCTCCTACAATATCATGTCCCTAAATGCTACAATAGCAAATAAATCAATTAAATCACAAGTCTTTTCAGCCACATTTCAATAGTATTTTCTCTCGTTTTTCTTTTTCGAACCCCTCTGAAAGCCCTTTATGAGGGTCGACTAATTTAACGTTTTGAAGAAAAAAGAATACGCGGCGACAGACCCAAGAAGGTAGTCGAAGTAGGTGACGATCATCTTGGCGGTTCCATGCAAAAGCTGGGCAGATGTGTGGCCGACCTGCGCGGCGTCGTACTCCACGATCACGTCAGTCTCTTCAGCCTTCTCCAGGTCACCCAGTCCGAGGGTGTTGATGTACTGAAATAACGTATGAATTAACATTTTCCATCTCTCAGAACTTTGTACTGCAACGAAAACCCGGACCACACCAGTACTACTTTGATTGTGGCCTTTGAAAAAACTCTCATTTTCAAGCTTCAGAATTTTTTGAAGACAATTTATGTTGGTTTTCTGCAGCACTATACGTTTGGCTGTACAATCTAAGGATTTTAACCTTTCCTAATTCTCAAGACTGGCATTGTCTTCGGAATTCCTGCTCTTGATCAAACTGATAATTTTCTGTCCCTCAGTAACGAGGACTCACAACCAAACCAGTACTGCTTTATTGCAGCTTTTTGGAAAAGTCTTGTTTTTCAGCCTCCAGAAATTTTAAAAATTCATTTCAACAGTCTCTGTAGGCCTAGTTTTGGCCCAAACTCAGGTTGTCCATCTTTCATGAGGCTAGAAACAGGGGTGGTATGCCGTATTGCAATTCAATCTTTGCTTCCAACGTGAAAAGCGTTACATACAACTCTCTTCCTCTCTCTTCAAACAAAAATCACACAGTGAAAAAGAAAATATTCCTCGCTACGCTCAAGATGCCACGTTTGGTTTAACCTCTTTTTCGAAGAATGGTATAAGAAACCTATAGTATAATTCTGACGTGAGGACCCCCCATTTCTCTCTTCCGTCTACCATGGCAGATGTGCACATTGGAAATGAAAGGACTTGGGCTCACTCTCGTACGTTCGTTTTTGTTTTTACTGAAACGCTTCCTCGAAAACTTACCAAGAACATATTTAATGAAAAGCTTTATATGACCGTTACTCGGGCTCCTAATAGAAAAATGTAACCAAAAGGGGCTTTTGAGATTTACTCGTCCATCTCTCGAAGAACACTATGTAGACCCCCCAGAATACAAAATTTCATTCCAAAACAAACCTCTTCAACGATTTTCCTGATGTTGAATTTGGCTGGAGTTTTGTAGAGATAACACTTGCTGATCAGATCGTAGTCGTCGACAAGAATCTGCATCAGCGGCTTCGGCAGTGAGATCGTCACTTCAGACGTTGATTTCTCAACTCCTACTGCTGGCGAGTCGGTCGCCTTCCGTTTTTTAGCTGAGAAAAAGGGTGTTTTTGAGAAAAACGCGTTGAATTACCTTTGGTACTAGCGAGACTCGGTGTTTTCTCGCTTGGCGAAGATCCTCTGCTTTCGTATTCACTCTTCCTTCCCTGAAACGGCGAAAGTTCTAATTTGAATCGCGACATCTATAAAATCAGAAATTTCGAAACAAAAATCGAACCTCTTCATCATCATTCTTCTGTTTTCTCTTCTTCTTCGATGACCTCTCAAACTCCAAAGTATCGCGCCGAATCTATAAACAAAATATTGCCCTGCCAATCGATAGTCCTAACCTTTGCTTCGACAAGTGTATCCTTGGTCGCTTCTATAAACTTGGTTTCGCTAGCAGAATGACGTACTTCCTCATCATAACGCTTGTGCCAACCCTGAAGAATTTATAAATAAAGTAAATTTTACAAAACAAACTTGATAGTGGACGACATAGATGGGATCAGCACTGGACGCTTCTTTAATCTCGATAATTTTGGCCTCGTAAGCGACGTTTTTGTGTTTGCACAAGATCATTGTGCCGACGGCATGTATCTTCTTTGTTTTTGGAGGCATCTGTAAATTTTCAATAAACAAAAAACACAAGAAACTGGAGAGAAAACACAAAAAGACAGAAAAATACGAAATTCAAAAAAAGCCAAACTTACTACGCGCAAATGCAGACGCGGCAAACGCTCACGACAAACTGCACTAATCTTCAAATCTTTTTATTGCGTCTTCAGTTTTTTCTATCTTTTTTCACTACCACTTCTACACATAGTATCTGTAGCATCTTGTTCTTGAATAAACAAACGAAACGGATTATTGCGTGTCAAAGGCATGCGACCGCCCGTCAACGCCTAAAGGCGGAGCCTTTGTTTGACAAACATTTTTTGAACACTCTCGTTCACAAAGAGTGGCTATTGACGTTCTTTTTATTGCTGGCATCTCTAACACATGTATTTCATTTGCTTGCTGGATTGTGATTCAGAGTCATTTCAATGAAAAAGTATCGAATTTCCTCTCGGCTCATTTTAGATTTCTCCATTTCTTCTTTTGCTTTGATTTAGCTTTACTCATTTTAATTTCATTCTCTTTAACGTGACGTAAATAAGAATTCAACGTCATCATCATTCTTCCTTTTCCCGAGGTTGTTCTATGAATCATGGTTTCATATTGAAAATCTATCGAACTGTTGATAAGCTCTTGATATCAATCAGAGTGAAGAACATCACTTCAATCTGTTTTTTTCTGATTTTATACGAAAAAGTAGACTGAATCATAAATCTTTTTTTGAATCTTTCTCGACACCTCAATTTAGGTAAGGTTTAAAGCACTAGTTACGGACAAAGCTAAGATTTGACGATTTTAAACTCGATTACCACAAAAAATTTTGCACTTTGTAAGGAAATGATTCGATGATTCAGTCTAGTTTTTCGTATTGAGTTTTTTGTGCGTGTTCTAGGACCCCGCTATACGAGCTCATCTTGACGACTTGCTCGCTGCCATTATGCTAATTATACTTGGTTGACTTTAGTTCCTCCCTTCACCAGACCTTCAAACGTGATGTGTCAAGATTGAAGTTTGATAAGTGTTTGGCAGATGTCACATCTTTTCTTTTTTCTTCTTCCCATCTCTCATATGTTTACCCCCCCCCCTCCCTCCCACTCGTTTCACTTTCATATTGATTTCTTTCAGGTAAATAACTTCTTCCGCAGTGATTCATAATGACGACCGAACGACAAAAAGAAGAAATGTAAGTCTGCCTCTACACTTTTTTGTTTATTTCAACACATTTATCGATCTGCGGCAGCGCGGGGCAGCGAAATGAGATGTGCTCTTGTTCTTAATTGGATACCAGAGAGAGGAAGAGCGCAATTTAATGCATTTCCAACAGAGTAAGCGGAATGAGAGAGAAAGAATGATTTTATTGTCATTCAGAATACTAAATTACAAAGCGCGATGTGGCTCAAAAACAACGAAAACCTTTAAAAAAAAGAAGAATACAAAAGAAAGTTAGAAGTGAAAAAAATGAGAGCAGCTCTAAAACAAGAGTAATGTAAGAAAATTAAAAACTACTGACGTTAATTAGCGAAATGTGACATTTCGATAACATTTTCAAGTTTCCGCTGAATTTTGTTTTTATACGAACTATACTAAATCTGAACCGGAGATGAAAGGACTTTGAAGGAAACTTTTGTTCAAAATATGAATCAAACTTCAAGAAAACTTTAGAAATTTTTATGTTTTTATAAAAAAAAGGAAGAAAACAGAAACAAGTTGACATAGTCTACAAAAATTCGAAAAAAGTAGAAGTTACGAAATGGAAAAAGGATATGTCGAATTTTCTGAAGGAAAAAAAATAATAATTGGTGGTTAACTCAGCGCGAAGTGCTCACTTGTTTGTGCGTTGCACTTCAATTTAACCAAAATCAGGGCTTGGTCTCATGGCTGGAGCTATGTCTCACATCCGAGAGACCCAAGTTCGATATTGCCCTGGTGGTTTTGCTTTTCTCAGTTTCAAAGAATGACTCGGTAATGGAAAATCGTCGAATGTGTTTTTTATGAGCGACGCACATAAATAACATATGTCGTTTATAGAATCCGCGAATTATGTGCGTGTTATACGGTTATGTGCGGTTTATGGACCTTTTCCATACTCACGATATTATTGAACAGGATAACAAACATAGAGAAAAACACTTTATTAATGACATTTAAAAGACATTAAATAATTCTTCTGATCCGCTGGACTTCTCGCTATTCGGACGTAGTAGATCACATTTGTAACATAGTTGTTGTTCTGGAACCTGCAAATAAAATGTAATTCAATAAAGTTTAGATGACACATACCTCATCTTTCTCTTTTGTCAAACAATACTGACGATAGGAAAAATCCGATAGTCCGATGAACTCATTCACGGCAGTTGACCGTGTGACATGGTTAAGAACATCTTCTCAAGTCCCACAGAATCTTGAGTCCCAGTTCGCAAAATGAAAGAGGCTTTTTGAAGAGAAGCGGTGTGACTATCTGTAAAATGGTTAATTTAGGCTAAATCTAAATGCATTATCAACTGATAACGAGTCCAGAGTTTGATGAAAAACGAGACAAGTGCGTCGCAGCTAGAAACTGGTACTCGATATTGTATACCAGGGGTCCGGATTTGAAACCGCTCCTTCCCCGCGAACTCAACCTCATTGGAATACTGATCCTTCTCAAAACTACGTTGAAAAAATTGCAAACAAAAAAATTTCCCCAATGTGCTAAAAGGTAGCGCTCACGAGATTATTTTTCGAGTAAATGTTACTTTGATCTCTACGTCCTCTATTACGCGTTGAGTTTCTAATCTACTGAACGGGTTGAAGTTACTGCAAATAAGGATTTACCATTTTCAATAAGTTAGCTTTCGCGCCGCGTTGCGCTACTGAACATGAAACCTTCAAACATCAAAACACCAGTCTGAACCATACAAATTCTGCGGTGGCTACTAGTAAATTAGGAGGTGCACGATTTTTGAGTTTGTGGATTTTGAATCCATATCCTAACCCATGGTATGTAATATAGAGTACCACCTTTGAGCTAAATGAAGTTAACAAAACTGAATGAGTTAGTTCCCATTCTGCACACAAGGTCTAAAGAATGAGCAGAATCAGATCATACTTATTGTAGATTAATTTTTAGAGTTAAACGTTAAAACGTACCTTGTTTCCTTGTTCTTTTCCGTCATTTTTCCAGGGTGCAACTTCCTCGTCTCATGTTTAGTATTGTTGATTGCATCTTCTCTGCGAGCGCGAGCACCAAATCATGAATATTTTGAAAATTCCACATCGACCTGAATGGTTTGAAAATTGAATTATCGGTGTTTGTAAGGCATTTTCGCGCAGTGGTCTTACTCTTACTGTATGACTGTACGACTTGACTGTTTTAAGATTTAAAAAAAATTAAAACACACCTTGTTTCCTTATCCTTTCCGTCAATTTTCTTATCCTCGTAGGGTTCATTATAGTAGCCTCGATATGAGAATTTTTTGAGAAGCTCACATCATCTCGATTGACTGAAAATTTTAGATTAGGCCCCATTCATCAAAACAAAAATTAGTAAGGTGAAGTGAAACCTGCAAATGGAACGTTAGTTAAACAAGTTACGGGTGGTCATTAGTGTGAGAGTTTATCACGAAAATATGTTCTATAGTCTTCACTTTTATCAAACTGATGAAATACAAGAAGGAAATGAACAAAACAGCAGGAAATAGCTCAAACAAGAACAGAAAACGAAAATAAAAAACATTTGATCTACCTGGTACTGTAACTTATCAGTCGCCATTTTTACTTTTAATTTTTCACGTTTTCACTGTTTGCTGTAAAAACAGCGAGAAAGGTGGGAATGTAACACAGAAAATGAACAACAATGGTGGAAAACAGTGAATTATTGTTTCTGAATGATTTTTTTGCAAAATGAAATGAGGTGTGCAATCTAATCACTTTTATCTGATTTAAAACAACCTTCCGAGCTTTTTTACATATAGACTAATATTTGACATCGAAGTTACTTTCTCAAGAAATGGTGGCACTGCCATATTTTTTTTAGTTCTTTTGGTCACTCCAGGGTAAAGTAGATCAGTGTTTTTCCGAGTTTTTAGAATAGTTTCATAGGAAAAGTCCTCCCACAATGGTATTTTCTCTATCGAATTTCTCCGATTTTTGAATTTCTCTGTCCGAACATACCACAAATTTTTCAGGCCAGAATAGACTGAAATTTCGCCAACTTTCCTTGTGAGTTAAAAATGCGGACATATTGACAGTTCGTAAGATACTGCTCGAAGACCTCAGGAGTCGTAGAATATCTTTCAATACTCATCAGCACATCATCCAGGGTAATTCGGATGCAACAGTGTTCGAATTTTAAGTGTTCATGTAACTTCCGATTATGTGCATGTTATGTGCGGGTCACATAAAAAAGTCTCAAAAAGGCCCCTGAAAGTTCTTGGCCATAAACGACACATAAGCGTTTGGACTATAAATCTCATATAAACAGACTATAACACGCACATAAAATACTAACATTCACATAATCCGCTAAAATGCACATAACCTGCTAAAATGCACATAAACCGCGTATAAATAACACATCCGTCGTTTTTCCATTACCGAGGAGGATAAGTCATGATATGAACAGAGTCGGAAAATAAAGTGAGGAGTTCAATATGCCACTTTTAAACTTAATTTGTTCTATCTTAGAAACGTTGACTTGGAGTAGTCGTAAAATTCGCTAAATGAAGCAGATTGAAACATGATAAATAGATGGAATCAAAACGGAAGTAAAGAGGGGAAATATGCGTATAGAAGCTTGAAAACAAGGAAATTTTAATGTAAGAACATCAAGAACCTAATGACGTTAATGAGAAACATGTGATATTTTCACATTTTCTTTGTTTTGCCAGAACGTTGTTTTCACACGTACAACAGCGCAGAGAGAACGAAAAGTAGGAAAATGCACACCTCGGCACAGGCATAAGACTATATAACCGCTCCGCAACCGCGTTGCCGACCTCCGCTTTCATTTTCGACAGTGTTTGTACTTTAATAAATGTTTCACTTGACGTAATGAACGTTGCGGACTGTTCCCAGCGATAGTTTTACCTATTTCAAACATTTTTTCGTTACGATTTGTGAATCTAGGGTGAAAAATAGGAAAAGTAAATTTTTTTGAACTACAGTAACTGAAATTTGATCTACTCTATCGATTTGCTTTGCTTACACTTTTCAACTGCATTTTCCACAGTGTGAATTCTTGTAATATTTTGACTTGAGAACAGATTGAAACAGAGTTTACAACGGCTAAGAATCAATTTTGAATATTTCCTAAGTGGTTTACTTCGAAAAATAACCTATAAAGTATTTGTTGAATATGTTTTGCGGAGGCCTGCAGTGAAAAATCAAATGTGGAAATATATGATTATGAAAAAATGGAAATGAATTATTTGTAAAGAAATTTTCAGAAATCAAGCGATAGCAGAATATCTTCAGGCCAATGGCTACATCGATACTCTCAACATCTTCCAAAAGGAGGCCAGTTTGGTGAGATTTCTCTTTATCGATTAAAAATTTTGAAGAAATAGATGAAATTTTTAGGATTCGGATTTTCCTTATGAAAGCAGATTCACCCTGTAGACAGATTATAATGTATTTAACTGCGAAAAATTGATTTTTAAAATTCGAAAGTTGATGAAAATTCGAGCGTTCTTGAGTTTCCCAATGGGAATGGAAAAAAGAAGATGTTTCTTCAGTTGATCGCTGAAAAAACTGCTTTAAAAAGTCACAAAACGATTATGATAGATTTTACCGCAAAAAATCGGAAAATCTGACAATGGATGAAATGTTTTCAGAATTTTGAAGTTTTTATCTAATTTTTCCATAAACTTGATAGAGATGAAGCTTTTGTGAGAGAAATCAGTTTCAATCACTAAAGTGATTTTGTGTTCACAAAAAAGTATAAATAGCGACTGTAATGTAGTTCGTCGCTACACTACTACCTATAGGTTCTTGTTTGACTAAAATTGATTTCGGAATGGTTGGAAAATGCACGAATAATGAAAAACTTCGAATTTTAAAATGTTTTTAACGTACTAAATTCTTTCGCTCACACTGAATAGATTTGTTTGAAATATAGTTTTTTTTCGAAGTTCGAGATATGAAGGTTTCACACCGCGGCACATAGCTTCCTCTATCTGTTAAAAAATCTGGCCTCCGTAAATCGGGAACTTAAATTCGCCTCGAAATACAAGAACGATTCAAGTAATGCGCCTTCAATTTCAATGGACTGAAAGTAAGAATAATAATGTAAATCCACAAAGATCTAACTGTTCGTTGTGAGAGTTACCGTACTCATTCTGCAAAATTGAGATTAGAGCGCGTTTGAAAACGGCCATGCTTCTAGCGATATATGTGCGCGGCAAATGCAGTTGAAAAGTGTAAGCAAAGAAAGTCGATAGAGTAGATCAAATTTCAGTTACTGTAGTTCAAGAAATTTCCTTTTTCGTACTTTTTCGTCCCAGACTCACAAATCGTAACGTAAAAATGTTTGAAGTAGGTAAAACTATCGTTGGAAACAGTCCGCAACGTTCATTGTGTCAAGTAAAACATTTAATAAAGTACAAAAACCTTCGAAAATGAAAGCGGAGGTCGGCAAAGCGGCTGCGAAGCGGTTTTATTGTCTTATGCCTTCGCCGAGGTGTGGGTCATCTGAAAATGGAATGTTTTAAAATAACAAACTTACTGAAGTCGATAAGTTGCAACCATTTTTTTCGAAATTACTCGAAAAATGCAAAGTAGAATTATCATCGAAAAACTACAATGAAGCTGTTTTATTCATTGAAGATAGAGATAAACGGACAGAAATCATTCTTTTCATTAAAACAGCATGTTCAGAGTGAAAATGATGCCAAAGTCGCGAATGGTATTCTGGAAAAGAAGTGGACTACAGTCATGCGGCTCCAAAGAAAGGTTTTTTTTAATTTTAAAAATATTGTGAAAGTTGTTAGTTGGGACCAGAGTTGTACGGTTTATATTTATTTCGATTTCCGTCCTTTTTCCACTTCCGCCTATTTTGAAATTTTTAAACTTTTAAAAATTCAAAACTTCGAATCGATCTGGATCTCTCAGAAGTTTTGGTTTTAATCATGATCCAAGGAGAGTGAACATATTTCTGAAATCAAAGCGAGAAACATGAAAAATCTTGAAAAAAAAATTAAATTCGGCGACAGATCTTGAGAATTTTCAGTAAAAACGAACTTCATCGCATCCAATATCATTTTTTTAAAATTATTTTTTGCAGATTACCGACCTAGAAGCCAGATTGTCGGCATCTGATAGAGATATTACACAAGGAATTCCCACTCGGTTTGTTTTTTTTAAAACTTATCTTATTTTCCCCTTTAATTAATCTATTTTGCACGCAATCTAGCCGCGGGTAAAATTCTCTATAAGTTACCTTCTCCTCGCTTAGGTTTAACCTTAAGCTGACCCAAACCTAGGTTAAAACTTGCCTGGCAATAACATCATCCGTAATTCAGATCCAAAAGTCATGAAGTTGAATGATGAAGTTTTTCTTTTGAAAAATTACAAAATTATTCCCCCCCCCCCCTCTGATTTGAACTAAACTATTCGGCGAAGTAACATTGAAATCTCTGGGCAATTATTATACAGCTGTGAAACGTAGCCTACACTGGTAATTTCAATTGAGAATCGCCATGCGTTTCTAGGCCTTCTTGACGTTTCGATGCTGTTTAGATGACTGAAATTCTGCTTGTGGTGACGTCGTTAGTGATGTCTCATCAGATTTAACATCGTCAGTGACATCGTCGATGAAAAGTTATTTTTCGTTGACGTCGTCGGAAAGATTCTATAATAATGGACATCTCGTTTGAAAATTTGAGATGTGTTCTAAGAAAAATAATAATAATGTTTTATTCCGTACGGCGGAAAAATGTAAAAACGAAAAGATTTAACTGAGGTAAAATTTTTCAAAACGGAAGTTGGAAGTGAAAAAAGAACGGAAGTCGGAAGTAGAATTTGTTAAACGGAAGTCGGGAGTGCAAAAAAGTTGAAAAAAACCCAGAGATATTTTATATCCGCTCATTCTTTTCGTCATTTTTCACGAAAAAAAAAGTTTTTTGACGGAAGTCGGAAGTGAAAAAAGGGCGGAAGTCGGAATTCCGTGCAACTCCTGAGAGTATTATAAGTACACTGGTTCCATCAAAACTATAAGAGTGAAAGAAAGAAAGAAACGATCAATACATGTTTCGGCAAAATGTAAAACGCAGACCGTGCAGCCATGCAGCCAACAGTAATTTACCTTTTATAATAAGCTTAGCTGAGGTTCGGAAAACGACTTTCATGCGTTAGCAAACTCGAATCTTCACGAATGGCTGCACGGTCTGCGTTTTACATTTTGCCACATGTTTCCCCTTCTGAAGAAATAGTTTCAGAGACAAGCGTAAAGCGGCCGATTGGATTCCTCGTGCACCAGAAAAACACAGCCTCTCCGGCCACCGCGCTCCGATTACGAGTATCGCGTTCAACCCAGTCTGGAATGTAATTGCGAGCAGTAGTGAAGATGCCACCATCAAGGTAATTTTTTTTATTCGAAAGAAAAGATTAGTTTATTTTGCGCGAAAAACATCATTAATTCACGCAGGTTGAATTTCTTTCTGTTTCGTTAATTTTCTCAGAAAAAAATGATTGAAAACGATACCGAAAATGATCTAAATTTATAGATAACAATAGAAAACCCTTCAAAAAATGATCGGAAATTTAGAGAAAATCGAGAATGATAGGTTTTTTGCAAAACGAGCCGAGAAAAATTCTTTTTTTTTGTCCGATCGAATTTTCAGAGCAAATTTCAACTACTGTAGTTAAAAAATTTTCATTTTTTCTAACTTTTTTGATCCCAGAGTCAATAATCGTAATGGATAGAGTAGATCAAATTTCAGTTACTCTAATTAAAAAACTTTTACGTTCCCTACTTTTTTTCATCCGAGATTCACAAATCGTAACGGAAAAATGTTCGAAATAGGTAGAAGTATCAATGGGAACAGTTCGCAACGTTCATTGTGTCAAGTGAAACATTTATTAAAATACAAACACTTTCGAATATGAAAGCTGAGGTCGGCAAAGCGGTTGCGAAGCGGTTATATTGGCTTATGCCTGTGCCTATGTTGACTTTCCAGATCTGGGATTTTGAATCTGGTGATCTTGAAAGAACAATGAAAGGACATTCTGATGCAGTCAACGATATCTCGTTCAGCTCGGATGGAAAACGTCTGGGTTGGTGTTTTTATTGAATTATGAAAAATCTATGTCATTAGAATCCTCTTAAAATTGAAAATTGAAGGTTAATTGGCAAATTGTAAAAGGCACCCTGGCGGACCGGCACCTCGGCACCATCTAGTCTGCCATGATGGGAGCGGTGCCGCGAACAGTGGTGCCACTTTTTGCGATTTGGCACCACTGTTCGGTGAGAGTGGTGCCGTGGTGCCAAACTGAAAAAGGCACCCCGGCGGACCGGCACCTCGGCACCACTGCGTCCTCGGTACTAGGCATGGGCATATTGCCAAATTTTTTTTGTGAATTCAATTCAGAATCTGAAATTCGATTCTTTTGAGAATCTGACATTCAAATTTCAGATTCTAAATTGAAACCACAGAAAAATTTGATTTTCAAAAAAAAAATTTTTTTTGACAACGTCACCGACGATGTCGTCGACAATGATGTCAGAATCGAATGTCAGATTCTGAATCAAATTCACAAAAAATTTCAAATTTCGAAAAAAAAATTGGCAATATGCCCATGCCTAGTGCCGAGGACGCAGTGGTGCCGAGGTGCCGGTACGCCGGGGTGCCTTTTTCAGTTTGGCACCACGGCACCACTCTCACCGAACAGTGGTGCCAAATTGCAAAAAGTGGCACCACTGTTCACGGCACCACTCCCATCATGGCGGAATTGATGGTGCCGAGGTGCCTTTTACAATTTTCCGGTTAATTTGTTTTTTTTGGAAACAATATTGTCAGGATTCGGAAACTTGAGAAGTAAAGAAGGATATTTCTTTTTGACTTCAATATTTTCAAATGAGAATGCGATTTTCGAATATGGTGATCAATTTTTATTCATTTTTCCTTGAAAAAAAAGAGAAAATTAAAATGTCTAGGTGGATATTTCGTTCTTTTTTTGTGATTCGACAGTTTTCGAAGAAAAAAATTAAGAGAAGCCTAAAAAAAGAGAATCCTGGTTGATTTTGGAAGATGGTAGTTGGTTTTATTAATATTTATAGAAAAATTTGAAAAGTTGATATTTATAGATTTTTCCTTTAAAAAACTAATCACAGTATCCTGCTCATCCGACCTCACCGTCATCGTCTGGGATTTCTCTGAAACATACGACAAGCTGTTCACACTCCGTTCCCACGATCACACAGTCTCATCGGTCGCATGGCTGAAAGGAGACAAGGCGATCGTGTCGGCGAGCAGAGACAACACCCTCAAGTTGTGGGATGTGAGTTTTTCCTATTGAAATGAAAAAAAAATAGAGTTACTGATCGTGCGCCTTACAATATAAAAAATTGACCTAGCACTATCCTTTCAAATGCGGATTTTTCGGACTGCGCAGTGTAACACCGTAGAATTGTTCATTAAAAATCACTTACAGTAAACATTTTTTGATCTACCAAAATCAGAAAGTAAAAAATTATAGAACACACTGCGCTGAGCGCAGTAGAAAAGTGTCGGATCAAGCACCGAGGTTAGGCGACCAATAAGCAGCGAGCACGAACCCCGCCCCCTTCGTAAATCCTGCACCGCTGTAGATCAAATTACAGTCACTGTAGTTTAAAAACTTTTTTCTCTGACGTTTTCTCAAAATTCATGATAAAAAGTTAGTAACGAAGAAAAGTCACATGATTTGAAATTTTTCAATAGCAATCGTCGAAACAAATTCGCTTGTTGAAATGAGAAAAATAGGACAGAAGAATGAAAAATATTAATGTGCTAACGCGCGCTATAGCGAATTTAAGTTCAATATAATTTTCGTGCAACGCGTCTAATCGATAACAATCACCTTTAGCTCGGTGTTCACCGAAGGCGGGGAGTTGTTCGTTAAAAATCACATACTAAAAAACTTTGTCCAAACCTACAGTAAACATTTTTTGATCTACCAAGATTAGAAAGTGAAAAAGTATAGAACGGTGAATCGTCGGATTTTTGAACAGTGTAGAACACTGCGGTAAATGTAGTTTTAAAAAAGTGAAGAGTAGGGTTCAACTACTGTAGTTAAAGAAGAATAGGTTACAAGAGAAAAAAGAAGAATAGGTTACAAGATTAGCGAAAATTTCCGAAAATAAAATACTGAAGTAAGTGCGCTCCACGGAGGTTCATGTGAAGCGGTCGCAGAGCGGCTATATCCTCTTATCCCTGGTACACAGTAGATGAATGTTGGAAAACGCATTTTTCTGGCATTTTTGCATGATTCGAATGATCAGTTTTCAGGTCCAAGGTGGTTTTGTTCTACACACTCTGAAAGGTCATACCGATTGGGTCAGGCAAGTTCGTGTCGCCCATGATGGGAAATTTGCTGCATCCGCTAGTGCTGATCAGGTAATTTTGTGTATTTTATACGAAAAAATAGACTGAGTCATAAATCTTTTTTCATTTATCAAATTTCAGGCTCTCAGGTTCTCTCTCTATTAATCTTATTAATTTAATTGGAAAAAAAGAGCGAAAAGATGTGAAAATTTTTGTTGACAAATTTCCGAAGGCAGAAAAGTTTCATAAAAGTGAATATTCGAATTATTCATGAATATTGAGGTTTCCTTCTGCTGGAAATTAACTATTATGTATTTCAAACTGGACCAAAATTGTACGAAATTCATAAAATTTAAACAAAAGTAGACTGAATCAGTTGAATCAAGAAGCGCGAGTCATGAATCTTTTTTGGCAATTAGTAAATCGCATCCCATTTTTAAAAATGGGATACGATAACTTTTTTCGCATCGCATGAACACCTCTTTTTTAGGCTTAGGTTAGGTTCGGGTCAGCTTAACGTTCAACCTAAGCCTAAATACAAGGTGATTGGGCTGTTCCGAGCAAAGTTACAGACGTTTGAAAAAAACGGGATGCGACGGGATGCGATTTACTAAGTGCCATCTTTTTTCATTTATCTTTGTCGACCCCTCAAATTTTAGGCTTAGGTTTTAGGTTCAAAGCACTAGTTAGGTACAAAGCTAAGATTTGAAGTTTAAACTTGGTTACCACAAGAAAATTTGCACCTTGTATAAGGAAATGATCCATGATTCGATGATTCAGTCTAGTTGTTTATATTAAGTAATTTTTGTTTTCTCTAAAACCAGGAACATTATCTTAGTAGGTGGTCTATAGGTAGATTTATAACAAAAGAGGGGACTGCATCACCTGTTCCATTTATTGTTATAACCACCTGAAAGTCTATTTTTATTAAAGGCATTCAAGTTCTCATGCTAAATTCTAGTTGAAATTTTGACCCGGAACATTTTTTTAGATTTTTAAATTTTTTCGAATTTCAAGTCAGAATGATTTTAAAAAATTCAGTTTTTGTGAAATTTAATTCGGAATAATAAAAATTTAATCAATTTTTCAGATATTTAAACATTTTCGATTTTTCAATTTTGAATTTAAAAAAAATGTTTTTTTCCATATGTTGAAATATTTTTGATCTTTCATTTTTAAGAATCATTTCATTTCAGTCCGTCATCATATGGAACCTGGATAATCAACAAGTCAAATGTGCCTTGCGCGGTCATGATAACACTGTAGAATGCGTCGAATGGGCACCAGATGCGGCTATCGAACACTTCAAGAATATCTGTAAGTAACGTAGATTCGCTCGTTCAGGTAATGCGACGCGGTCGCAACGCGTCGACTGACCGCTTTATTATGCTGATATTGTTGTTCTAGAGAAAATGCAAAAGTTGTCGGTCATAGGGAAAAATCGGACTTGAGAACAAATTAATTGAGCATCAGAGATAATTTTCCATATGAAAAGTCCACAACAAGCATAGTGGACAGAAGAAAAAGCAAAAAACAACGCCCTAGTGGCGGATCGAACTTGGGTCCTCCGGATTTGAGAAATCTAGCGATAAGGTATGGAAAAGCACAACTATTCATTGGATACAAAAAAACAAGAAAATAATGCCACAGTGGTGGATCGAACTTGGGTCTTAACCAGATGGGTCTCCATTAGTTACTTTCAGCCTCATCGAAAGAAGAAAAGACAAGAATCCTGTTTTCGGGATCCCGTGATAGATCGATCCGCGCATGGAACGTCACAACAGAAACGCCACTTTTCACACTTCTGGGACACCAGAATTGGATTCGTGGACTTGCGTTCCACCCAAAGGGAAAAGTTCGTTTTTATACAGTACGAAAAAGTTGAAATGAGAAATTGTCTCGAAAACTATAAATTTTGTAGAAAAAACCACATCTTACTTCAATAAAACTAAAAAAAGAAAGCTTTTTTGCTTTAAAAGTTGTTTTAGTTGAGAAACAGATTTTTATTTTCGAAAAAAAGTCAACTTTAAAAAATAAAAACGATATAAAATTGATTTTCATTTCGAAATCGGTGATTTCCGAAGTTTTCGAAAAACGAAGTTGGGAAAGTTAGTTTTATTTTGACTTTTGAGAAAAAATGAGTTTTCTGAACTATCTTTCAAACTGTTGAAGTGAATTTCAGACGATTCTGGAAAAAATGATGAAATTTATTTTTTTTGGATAGTCGGAACGTTTGAATGAAAGTTGTTTGTAAATCGTAAGAAGGAAGATAATCAGGCGAATGAAAGTAAATTGGATCTAGAATATGACATGTATTTTTCAAAAAATAAGGTAAACAAAGATTAGATCAAGGAAAAAGTGAGTTGTATCGTGCCATTTTCTTATTCACTTTTTCCTAAATCCAATTGACTTTTATTTATATGAGTAGTTTTATAGGTTTTTGAGAATGACCCAAAAGTTACCTAATCTTCAACATGACCTATTTTCAGTTCATTGTCTCGGTGTCAGATGACAAGACGCTCCGAGTGTGGAACATCAACGATGAGAGATGCGCCAAAACTATTGATGCACATGCAGCTTTCGCTTCGACTGTTGGTGAGTTTTTTCTCTGTCAAGCTTAAAAATTCGAGAGTCCTTTTCTTTTTTTCACAAAAAATTTGAAAATTGGAACGAGAAAATCATTAT
>OZ022252.1:5070657-5085657 GCA_963978915.1 Caenorhabditis parvicauda
GATGACGAAATTTTGAAAATCCTCAAAACGCCTCAGCGGTCGCCTCAAAACCATTCACACTATGCTCACAAGACACCGTGATATGGTTAGATGTGCAGGCTATGTTGACTACTGTATCATACCACTGTAAGTGAGTAAAACCAACATTTTCATTCAAAACTGCTAGAGTCCTAAAATTACCTATACGGATCAACCTAAAACTACCGAGGTTTAAACTTTTAGGACCGAAAAGGATAAATAATACAGTAAAACCTGCAATGTGGTACTGTAGGTGGGTAAAAAATAAATCTTCAATGGGGAGTTACCGTATACCTGCTTCCAAATTGAATAGAATTCGTGAGATGAAAGAGTGGTTGGGAGATTGTCGTCTTATATGGTAATCGTCTTACATCCACTTCGAATTCATATTTTAAATTAATGGGTTAGCTTCTTAGTGTCTAGCTTCTCTGCACCTCTCACTCTCTCTCTCTCTTAAACCCCCGTAACAATAAGTTACAATATGCAGAGAGGTGTGGGTGTGAAATTCTACGGCCAAACTCGCGGGGGGTCCGCGACTGATTAGAATTACACTCTCAATTTGGGAAGAGATAGTAACTGTTCTTATCGTATTAATTCTCAAAAGGACCTCAAAAATGCGCAGGAAATCTGTAAAATGTATTTTGGCGAAAAAGGGGAGAAATGCGAAGGTTCTAAGGAACTTTAGTTGCAAGATGGGTTTTAGAACATATCATGGTCAAGTTGACCAAAACCCGCGGCGGGTCCGCGACTGACACCTAGATAATAATCCTCGAGAAACGATAGTATCTGTTCTTATCGTATTAACTACCTCTGTTACTGGCAAGACTGTTCGTGCAAAAATGGGAAGGGAGGGGACAGCTGGAATCAACCCAGTTACATCAAAATCAAAATCACAACATTTTGACAACAACAATTGGGAGGTCAAACACTCGGTAACGAACTTTTTGCGAATCTTCAAAAGAAGTGAAGAAACTCTTACGCACCTTGGTGCGTAGTTCTTATTGTACCCCTACATCTCTCAATTCCCAATTCGATGGAACCCGCGGCGGGTCCGCGACTGATTGGAGTTACATGTGTACTTACTAATCAATTCAGTTAATGTAACGCGGTTTGGTCCCAACCTGTTTCCACAGTCTGTTCTCAGCTCATAGGCATCGGTTCGAGACAGTCTAAACGCTGATCGAAAGCGCGTCGTGTCCCGGAGGTGCAAAGCTAATTTTCAACTCGCTTGTGACATGAAAACGAAAGAAAAATGAATAGGCGTGCAGAAGACGGGAAAATGAAAAAAATCGGGTTGGTGCTATTATCGATCTTGGTTTAGAAAATAGCTCAGGATCAAAATTTTCGGGAAGCTATAACCGTAAAAGTTACTAGGGCCACGCAGTGGCCCAGGCAATGACTTGTGTTACTTATGACGAGAGTTGGTGTTAGTATATTTCGCAACTTCTCTCTCTCTCTCTCTCTCTCTCTCTCTCTCTCTCTCTCTCTCTCTCTCTCTCTCTCTCTCTTCTCACCTTCCTGTTTGAAGAAAAGTTGTGAAAAATCTATTCCGTTGAAAATTCTGTCTCGAATCGAGGAGGTCGAACTGCTATTGTCTGCAAGATTCTGGATGGCCATGAGAGCTTCCATTCTGAATTGAAGGAGGTTAGAGAGAGAGAGAGAGAGAGAGAGAGAGAGAGAGAGAGAGAGAGAGAGAGAGAGAGAGAGAGAGAGAGAGAGAGAGAGAGAGAGAAAGAGAGAGGGAGGGAGAGAGAGATATTTCTCAAAAGAGCATGCATCCTGCATGTTGTTCGAATAGGGTGACAAAAAAAGCAAAACGAGGAGGATTCGAGCGTCACTACATAGGTAAGTCGTCGGTAATCCACTGATCGCTTCAAGTAACTCAGACTAATTGGAGGTTATTTTTGAGGCGTACGGGATGGGGAGATACCGTAGTATTGATGTTTCACTTGTTATCGGATTCCATTCCAAATGCTACAACGGCACAGCAAACATGGGACATGTGCAGGCTAGATTGATTACTGTAATAAACTGATCTTGTTATTATCACTCTGGACATGAAATCTTTCTCTCTCTCTCTCTCTCTCTCTCTCTCTCTCTCTGACGTACCGAAATCGAAGAAAAAGGATGTACGGTATCAAGTACACATATCGCCGGACGACTGTGTTGAGATTGCCATCTCTGGCATTCGAATTTCGAACACCGACAAAGTTTTTGAAGGACATCAATGGGAACGGGACATTTATGAGGGAGAAGAGGCGAGGAGAGACGCAGAGAAAGAGAAATTCCAGATTTTCGAATTATTTCACAACAATTCTCGAGTTATTTCTAAAACAATGCAGAACAGGTGTGTACACCTGGCCAGTGTGGTGCCAATTGAAATGAAAATTTTATCACCGTCGATAGCTCAGTTGGTAGAGCGGAGGACTGTAGAGTTGTGGACATCCTTAGGTCACTGGTTCGAATCCGGTTCGACGGAGTGGTTTTGCTTTTGTGGAAGGAGAGAGAAAGAGAAACGGTAAAATAATTGAATGCTTGTCGTTACAATAAGCACCAGACACATGATAAATGTGAATCAGTGCAGATGCTCTCAATGTGACATCTGCGCGCCCTGTTTGAAATCTAGAAATCGGGCGCAGCCGTTGAGTTACAGTAATCGAAATTTTTGACCTACAGTAACTTCGACGATTGGAAACGTGAACTACAGTATTCTATTTGTGGTACTGTAATGGTACTGAATTGGTGTGACTGCTGTACAGTAACGTGATAACTAGACATACAGTAACGAGTGTACTGTAGGTATGCAATCGACTTACAGTAACAGGAATACTGAAAAACCAATTCATAGGCAAATTGTCCCAATGTGTAAAAGAAG
The DNA here is from genome assembly GCA_963978915.1 of Caenorhabditis parvicauda. NCBI lineage: Eukaryota > Metazoa > Nematoda > Chromadorea > Rhabditida > Rhabditidae > Caenorhabditis > Caenorhabditis parvicauda. The sequence continues at coordinate 5,073,551 of OZ022252.1, forward strand.
ATCTTTGACACAATGTAACCAGGGTACTGTAGGGCAGGGACCACAAGGTACAGTAACATTATGAATTACTGTAACCTGTTTTAAAAGTAACTACAATAACCCGGGTACTGTAACCCAGGAAACACAATAAGCGTAGTGAGAGAAATCGTGAATGTGTCGTCCATTTTTTCTCCAATTTACAGATGGAACGTTGAGATAAGAAACGGTGAGCGACGACCGGACGGGTTCCGATTCAATTGCATACAGTACACAGCAGCAGTGAGGAATGAAGTTTCACATTTTATCTATAACTGTAGATTACTGTAGATGGTTTTCGATCTACCGTTCTTGTTCTTCTCGGATGCTCTCAAAACAATATGGGAAACGGAAGCGAACTACTGTAGCATGTTTTGATCTACTGTTTTTCGTTTTTCTGAGACACATGGCACATAGCTTCCTCTACCTGCAAAAAAATCTGGCCTCCGTAAATCGGTTACTTGGTACTGTAGCAGCTTCGCCTTGAAACACAAGAACGATAAAGTGATGCGCCTTTAATTTCAATGAACTGTAAGTAAGAATAATAAATTAAATCCACAAAGATCTGACAGTTCGTTGTGAGAGTTACCGTACTCATTCTGCAAAATTGAGATTAGAGCGCGTTTGAAAACGGCCATGCTTCTAGCGATATATGTGCATGGAACGTCACTGGCCAATTTTACGCAGAAGAATGATGACGTTTCGGGTTACTGTAGCAAGTTTTTGATCTACTGTTCTTGTTCTTTTGGGACACCTGCGACATCAGTGGGTGACTCCAAACAGAAGAATGACGACGTTGCGCGAGATTTCAGAGATTACTGTAGAAAGATTTTGATCTACTGCTCTTATTCATACGGTACCTATCATTCTTCTGACCCACGGAGCAAAATCTGATCAAGTTCAAATTCAAAAGAAACAACGGGAAATGTCAATTTTTTCACTAAAAACGGTTTTCTTACCGACTTCCATTCGGGAAGTCTTAAAACTAGCGAACACCATATCGTCCACAAAATAATTTATTTTTAAGAGTCACCGAAAACGCATTTTCGTTCACAAACGGTTACACAAACATTAAAACAGACAACAAAACAGTTCGGTTTGAGATTATACGGGTCGACTCATCTTAAGATTTTTGTAGTGAAAAAAAAAGACGGAATGGAAGGTGATTTTCGCTCGTTTTCAACCTAAAAATTCGCTCTAACGATGTCGTTAGTACACAAGAATACGGAGAAAAAAACGGACAGATTGAACTTTTAATAAGATAGCGACTGGATCTAGTCAAGGTTTGAGTTTTTCAACACCTCTGAAAAATTCAATTTTTGGTCGAAATCGATTTTTCAAAATTTGTTTCACATGAATATTTGAAATTTTGACACAAAATCAACAAAAATTGAGTTGAAAACCATTTAAAACCTAGTTTCTAGACCCAGTAGCTTAATATATCAACAAAATAAGAAAAACATTACTTCGGGAAGAGGACCTTCTTATCGAAAACGGTCAGGATAGCTGTCATGTTGTCGCAACCGGTGCCGTCTCCGTCAGTCGAGTCGGCAAGGCAATGGTCGCATAGCTCATTCGTGATCTCTAACGGTGTTTTACCGTTTTCTATGCGACTTGCGATAAAGTCGACGACTTCCTGTGATTCCATCGAGTTCCTGAAACATTGAGAGTTCATGAAAATGTTGGTTTTTTCTTCTCGTACCGCGCAGCAGCGCGCGGTTGACCTCAATTTCAAAGTTAAGACGCATATCCGCGCTAACAGAACACTGGTAAGAACAGTTCGATCCGTCTTTCAAGGGCTGAGAACGACAGTATGACCCAACTGTTTTTTTGACATCACAATATAAATTCTTAAAAACTAATTTCAACGATTAACGGTTTCTTTTCGATAATTTCTTGACCTCATCCATTGAAAAATATAGAAAATGTGGAAAATCAGAATTTTGGTTACTTCCAAATTTGTTTCTTTCAATTCAACTTTCAAAGCTGCTATTTTGAAAATTCACCTTACGGAAGTTGTTTGAGTAATGAAATATCTAAGAATCTTTCTATTTCTTTAATAAAACCTCATTTTCAACAATTTATATTATTTTTTAAAAAATTTTTAGCGGAATATTCGCATTTTTCTCGATAGAAAAGTTCAAAAACTAGCTGGAGATCTCAATTTCTAGATCTGAGATCTGGGGATTGGGAATCGACAAATTCCAGATCAGTTCCAGTAAATTCATGTCAGATTTGGCGACCTGTTCAAAATCTGGAAATTTCTAGTTTTTCCAGGTATGTCAGGGGGTCTAACTTTTTTTTTCGATGTTTATCTAGACTTTGTCGATTTTCAATTCCCAGAGTACTCAACTTTTTCTTCCCAAACTTCTGAAAACTTACCAGATTCCATCACAAGCGACAATGAGAAAGTCCTCGTCTCCATTTAATTTCTCGATTTTCACGTCTGGAAGTGCCGTGATCATCTGTTCCGCGAGCGGCAGCGATGCGTTCTTCTTGTAGGTGTGGTCTCCAAGAGCACGTGACAGGTTTAATCCACCGTTTACTCTGAAATATTTTTGCATAAACTTTCAAAAAATTCATGAAATCTCATTTTCAAAAGTGGTAATAAACCATTATTCACTACAAATTTCAACTAAAAAATCGTGAATTCATGAGAAGTGTGATCAAGAACGCACTGTGACTAATATCAGGGGAAACATTTTGTTCTACTCTCAGAAACGTCCTTTTTTTCAAAAATTACTCAACGATTTTCGAGAATCATGAAAACTTCAAAATTTGTTAAGCTAAGCCGTAACTTTTCTGAAAATATCATCCATATTAGTTTAACGGTTCCAAAGTTATGCCCGAAAGACGAAGAACAGCATGAACTTATCTGGATGAAGTTTTCATGATTCTCGAAAATCGTCGCGTAGTTTTTGAAAAAACGAACGTTTCGGAGAGTAGAACAAAATTTTTCCCCTGATATTAGTCACGGTGCGTTTTTGATCACACTTCTCATGAATTCACGATTTTTGAGTTGAAATTTGTAGTGAAAAATGGTTTATTATACCCATACTTAATAGTCACCCTGTACTTCTGTTAGCAATATTTACTCCATCAGACTCTTTCTGTAGACGAAAATCAAACCTCCCATCAATAATCTGTCCTCCCGCCTTGTCGATTCTCTCCATTTCCACGTCGTCTTCTGGTTTGTGATCGACTGACAGATCAACTGCTTTGTATCCTCTTGAGAGAACTGCGCGCGAGTCTCCTGCGTTGGCGACGATTACCTGGAAATTTTCAGTGAAGGTTCGGATAGAAAAACAAGTCAGTCATCCGAAAACAAAGGATAGAGAGAGAGAGAGAGAGAGAGAGAGAGAGAGAGAGAGAGAGAGAGAGAGAGAGAATTGTACCTTTTCCTTGGAGATGAGACACACGCAAGCAGTGGTTCCAGAGTCTTCTCCTGGCACTTCTCCAGTCAGACCAAGTCTCGCGTCCTCCTCTTCGTCTTCTTCATCGACAATCTCCTCGTCTTCCACGTCATCCTCCATCTCTTCTTCTGGTTCGACGTCTTCCTCGTCGAAATCTTCATCCGAATCCGAGTATTCTCCTTGTGCGTTTCTGAAAAAGGATTTTAAAGGTTTTGTCATCATGAAAACTTTATCTCTTGAAAATCTATATGTATAAGATATCCCGTTCTTTTCCGATCAGTAGACTGAAAGATAAATTGATTTTCGAGCTGCAGAAAAAGCAGTTGTTAAAACCAATCCATGGCAACGTTGCTTGAGATCGAAGTATGCCATAGATCGAATATTGAAGTGTTCACGCCAGGATTCTGGTACTGTGGAGTTGAAAACTTTGTTACTGTAGATTTGAAAAGTTTTGTTATTGTAGAATTCAATGTTTCTTACTGTAGGATTGGAAAATTTGTTACAGTAAACTGAAGAACATCTCATATTTGGATCAATCAACTTATTATGATAATGTAATACAAAAATATTCCATCAATTAAATTCCCAACAGGACACACGTTTGGCCGACTGGGGGTGAAGCATATGGTATTTATTCTTGCTCCGTACTCACTAGAAGTGATCGTACCCATTTTGCAATGAGAGTGCAAGTGAGTAACGAATGGAGCGTGTGGGACTGATCCCAGTATGTTATAAGTGTGAACACACTCGTGATCCACTGAGCCAATGACGATTTGGTCAAAAAAGAGTGTGAATGTATTGGTAACACTTACTCTTTCTGCTCCTGCTTCAACAGTCTTCTACGTTCTTTTTTTTGCTCCTTGGTGAGACTTCCTCCTTCGCCTTCTTCTATTTCTTCAACGGCCGGAGCAACTTCCGTGCTAAATTCATTTTTTTATTGAAAAAATATGATTCATGTTTCGAGAGTTTGGTATAAATTTAATTAAAATTTTGTGAATGCGTTTCTCCCAGTATTTTTGGTGGTTATTATTTCATTTTTCGAAAATCTGATGAATAAAACGTTAAAAATGAGAGTTGAAACAAGCGACATTTAGAACGCTGAAAAATTCTATTTTTTTTTGAGAAATCGAATTACATGACGCTCATCAATTTTTGATTTTAAAAAAGAACAAAATCTTACTCTTTCACTTTATCCTCCTCATCAATCTTCAACTTCTTCGCCTCAGTATTTAATGGTGACCGGGTGTTGCGCTTCTTGGTGTTCACCTTTTCTACATAATCAGCATCATCCTCGTCTTCAACGTCACCATCGGCAATGTTGTGCTTCTTCAGGGACTGGCTGAAGAGGGCAGAAATGATGGACTTCTGGCTATTGCCGCCACCGCCTTTCTTGTAGCCATACCTGAATTTTAATTTTCTTTCATAAATCTTTAAGTTATCATACTTTGCCAACAGTTGCTCGATAGGAAGAGTGCTCTCTTCAATCGTTCCAATGCGGTCTGCTTCGTCGTCGGACACTTCTTCCTCGTCCTCCTTCTTATCATTTGCAAGGACCTCAAATCAACCATTCATTTTGTTTAGATTTCAGCGTTCTTCAAAATTTTCTATTCTTCATTAACAGAACCATCTTTCAATTTTACGTGGGGCTATAAATAGGAGAGTGAGAAAGTTTTCTCATCATGAAATGCTTAATTTCTCCGTATACTTGCATTTCCGAGACTGGACTTCTCACAAAAATTTTTCTCCCAATGAAAACCTGAGTTTATTATAAATGTCATTATTGTTGGTTGCAGATTACAGATTGAGCGTAGTACACGACGTCATGGTCGCAGGATTTTGTAGTGTACAAACTTCCTCACTCCCGTCGTACTCGCTTTCAATTTTTTAACACAAAACACACTAAACTATAGGATACTTTTAAGTCGAGATACTTTTCAACTAGAACGGAATTTCATGAAGATGTTGAGAAAATATGAACTTTTGACAAAAACCAACCGCAAGCTCTTTCAGCGTAGCCTCCGAGCGAAGTTTGTCATCAAAGTCGATGAAAACACCTCTCATGGTCTTCTCAAAGTCTTCCGATTCCCAGAACTTTCTGAACAGTATGATTCGAGTGAGAAATTATCCCCACAAACTTGTCTTTGAGAAACTCCGGGAAGTGTGCCGCTGTGTACTTTGATACTTCGCTACCACCATGTCCATCGTAGACGGCGAAAAGGTGATATCCTTCGGCGAAGTTGAGGATGGAGTTGTGTGCATCCTGTGATTATTATTCAATACGGCAGAAAGAAAATATGTGTACCTCCTGATTTGCTCTCCATCCCTGCATGGTTGTTGCGGCGAACCGAAAACCATCAATACTGTCCTCTTCGTTCTGCTTAGCAGTCTCTGGTTTACTCAAGTATGCGCCCATACTGATCTGAAACTAGATATATATGAACGAATGGGTAGAATATGAATAGAGAGAGATGAAAATTAGGAAAGAATTCGAAAATTAAAATTCGAAAATTTCACGCGCGAAATGAAAATCGTCAAGTGGAGCTTCGTTCTCGGTCGTTCGATTTCTATTTTTTTTTCATTTTTACTTCTTTTAAGGTCGTGCATAAATTATATGTATTGGAAGATGTCGGTTACTTTCACAAAGTTCGAAAAACGAACTTTCCATCCAGCGCTGTTGTGCTAGACCATCTAAATACAAATATCTTTCTAGAAATGACCATTTCACAATCATTTGATCAAATGTCGACACGAAAATTTGACACGTGTTTTTCATTTCTTAACACTGAACTCAAGTCATTTTAATGAAAATGAAGTGATGCGTTGAACGAATTTTGTTGCTGCGAACGCAGTTGCCTGGATACCATGGAAACTGGTTCAATGTGCAGTTTTCGTTTTCGAGTTTGGTATCAATTAAACGTTGGTTTTTATATTTTTTATATACTCCTTGTACTGTTTCGAAGGAGAACTTTTCATTGGACTATTCAGTTCATCCCAATTCTCTTTTGAACCAATCTAACTGTTCTCCAATAGTTTGATGAAAACAAACTTTTTCGTCAAACAAGCCCACTTCGTCTATTTCTCACCTCACACTCAGAAAATCACCTCCATTTAAAAAATAAATTCGAGTAAATAAATGCGTATGCAACGTTTGCATGATATCCGGAACCGGTTTGCCTTTTATGCCACGCCTCTTTTTCACCCTCGCACCTCTTCGTGTCAGCAGAAGAATATAGATTTTTGCCCAATTCTGGCCATCCGAAATCCCTTTGCCTGAACTTACGTTTCTTATTGTTCCTAGAGACTAAAGATCGATTTTGAAATTCATTTTCCAGGTTCGCCCAAAATGACGGACTCCAAATATTTCACTACGACAAAGAAAGGTGAGTGTTTATTATCGATTACCTTAGCATAAGGACTCATTAATTAATGATTGTAATAGGATAATTTGATTTTTAATAAGATTTTGCTCTAATTCTGAAAATTGACCCACTATCAATAAATGAAAGGAAATATATCTGATCAAGAGTGAGCTGAGCTCATTATTTAGATTTTAAATTTTCAGGAAAATTTCTATTTTAATTTTTTTTTCCATATTTCAAAACATCTCATTTACTTAATTTGATGAAGTTGAGTTTTTAGTTTCAAATTTCAGGAGAGATATTTGAGCTTAAAAATGAGCTCAATTCCGACAAGAAAGAAAAGAAGCGAGAAGCTGTCAAGAAGGTTATCGCCAGCATGACTGTTGGTAAAGACGTGAGGTAAAGTGCATACCTTCAACCTAAGAATATTCTTCAAAAGTATTAGTATGATAACTTTAGTCATGAAGAATAAGGTTTATACGCTTTGTGACAACCAGCAATAGCCGCTACGAACACAAATTTTTGGTACCCTAAAGAAAAGTACCCTTTTTTTTAAAAAGATGCTTCCGTCAGGAAAGTTGTCGAGTTTTCGCAAAAACTTTCCACACGTCTGTCAAGTAAACAGAAAGAAATAAACTGAAAAGATTGTTATAGACCACTGGTGTTGAGTAGTTCGATCAGGATATTCAGATCGATTGTAACAAATATTATAACAAATTGCATTTGACTGTAATTTAGAAATTCTTTAGCCATTATTGTTAAAACTTGGAACTAACTTCATAACGACTTAAATATTACCGTTTAATAAGAACCTAAACGCGTTTTTTTTAAATTCTCACTCCATCATATTTGAAATACTTTTTTAAAACCATAATTTTCATTATTCAGCGCTCTATTCCCAGATGTCGTCAACTGTATGCAAACTGACAATGTTGAGCTGAAGAAACTCGTTTATCTTTACCTAATGAACTATGCCAAGAGTCAACCCGATTTGGCCATCATGGCTGTTAACACGTTTGTCAAGGTTAGTTCTTACTCCTTAAAAACTGATTTTCATTCAGAAAAATCAAATGAGTTTAGAAAAAAAGAAAAAAATGAAGTACGAAATATAAAAAAATGGAAATTGTTTTTTCCAGAGTACTTTTGGACACATCCGGTTCTGAGTTTTCAATTCGGGACTGAGAAGAAGTCAAGCTTTGAGAATCAGTTTGGAAAAAATGAAAATAAATAAAGTACGAAATGAAAAAAGATTCAAATTGTTTTTTTTTTCAAAGTTCAGCTGAAAATTCAATAGTTATTTAATTATATTCGATCCTGATTTTAATTTCAGGACTGCGAAGATCCGAATCCGCTGATCCGCGCACTAGCCGTCCGTACCATGGGATGTATCAGAGTGGAGAAGATCACAGAATATCTGTGCGAGCCACTGCGCAAGTGCATGAAAGACGAAGACCCATATGTCCGGAAGACTGCAGCAGTCTGCGTTGCCAAGCTGTTCGACATGAATCCAGGACTGGTAGAAGAACAAGGGTTCATCGAACTTCTCAACGATCTCCTCTCTGACGCTAACCCAATGGTAGTGGCGAACGCTGTCGCAGCACTGACTGAAATCAATGAAACAAGGCCGTTGATTGAGGTGAGTTCTGAATTGTTTATTTCTCACATAAACAACGTCGGGAAGACCAGTTTTATGACTATTCGTGGTGAACATGACAGAAAGCGGATAGAACATTTGTGACCAACGTTTATTTCACATTGGAGTTTACCAAATTTATGACTTTTCGTTGTCAACATGACAGAAATCTGATGAAAAAATGAAATACTTCGGAAAAATTATGACGTCAAACAGAATCCTCTTACGGCACATTTTTTCATACAGATATTACTTCAATTCTACGTTTTTTTTCATTAAAAATTGTATAATTTAATTTTAAGTGAGTTTGCGCGTTTGAAAAAGTTCTGAGACAGAAAGAAGAGAAAATGAAGAAAGCGAAGCTGAAAAAAATTGATGTGGTCCTAATATAATTTCATGTCTTATCACTTGAATATTTTTTGTATTTTTTTTATCGAACAGGGCGAAAAATGGACCAGGCGTTGCCACCAGGGCTGTTTACAAAATTAAAAAAAGGGATTTAACGATTAACGGTTTCGTTAAAGTAGAAAAAACCGTTAATTTAACGATCAATAATTCCGTTAAAATTGAAAGTTGAAAACCATAGTTTTATGATTTCTCTGTCACAATCTTGGTCGAAAATGGTTACGAAATTTCCGATTTAACAATACCTTTAAATGTTGAATTAACGGGTTTTCCAAGTTAAACGAATCCGTTAAACGTTAAATCGAACTTGACGAAAAATTTCATAAACATCCTTGGTTCAAATGCACTTCTTCCAGGTAAACAGTCAAATGGTCAACAAGCTGCTGACGGCACTGAACGAATGCACTGAGTGGGGCCAAGTGTTCATCCTAGACGCCCTCGCCGGCTATACACCACGTGACGAACGTGAGGCTCAAAATATTTGCGAGCGTATTTCGCCTCGTTTGGCTCACGCCAACGCTGCTGTAGTCCTGTCGACAGTCAAAGTGCTGATGAAGCTGGTTGACATGCTGCCAGACGACTCGGATTTCATCACCCAGCTCACCAAGAAGTTGGCGCCACCGATGGTGAGTAATTTTTGATTTTCACGGAAACCTGAATTTTCTGCACTACATAATGTGTTTTAACTTTCCAAAGTGTCTATACACATATCTAGCAAAAAGTCTGACCGATTTCAAACTCGCGGCAGTCGCATTTTTGTAAAATGAGTACGGTAGGGTCGGGACTCTCACAACGAACAGTTAGATCTTTGTGGATTTAAATTATTATTCTTACTTTCATTCCATTGAAATTGAAGGCGCATTACTTAATCGTTCATGTATTTCAAAGCGAAACTGCTACGGTAACTAAGTAACCGATTTACGGAGGTCAGACTTTTTTACAGGTAGAGGAAGATATGTGCTATATTATTCATTTTCACATAAAATCATTGTTATCATATTTGTGACTACTCCGACTCAACATGGCAGAAATCTTACTGAAAGAGAGATATTTTTGTTCCGAAGTGATTTGAATAGTTTTTTTAAACCTGGAAATGGTTAAAATGCAGTTTATGACTATCCGTGGTCCACATGCCTGTAATCTAACAAAATACGCGATTTTCATATAGAATCTGAGGAAAATTGTGAAAGAATTGAAATAAGTTACAGTTGCAGTTATGAAAGCCAAATTTTATGACTTATCACGGTCAGAATTACGGAAATCTAGAAAAATAGTTATATTCATCTAAGTATTCCAGGTCACACTTCTGTCGTCAGAGCCTGAAATTCAATACGTAGCCCTCAGAAACATCAACCTGATTGTTCAGAAGAGACCGGACATTTTGAAGCAAGAAATGAAGGTGGGAATTGACATTTTTCATTGAATCGACTGAAAAGTCAGAGATAGAATCGAGTTTGAGTTGAAAAAACCTTGGATCACAGAAGTTAGAATGAAGTTTTGTATCCATGCGCATTGAATGTGTCAGAAAAGTTGTATTTTGCAAAGTTTTTATAAATCTAGAAAGATTTGTAGAAAATATGTAGAAAGCAATGATATCAAAGTGTTTTTTGTAGTGTAAAAAGCTACGAAAATTGACTTAAACCATGATAAAATTCAATTAAACGGATGAATTCTTTTTAACACTTTGAGAAATATGAAATACCGCCTTCCTCCGAAATTAACCGTTCTCCCGCGTTCCGCTCTCCGTCGCACTTGAATTTCTTCCGCGTGCGGTCTTCCGCAAGAAGTTATCAGAAAATTTGTTTGGGAAGATTTATGTATATTCTTCTATTTTTGTAAGAAGCTTTGAAGAGCTACGAAAATTGTCTAAAACCATAATAAGTTTCAATTTAAAAGCTGAATTCATTTTAACACTTTAAGGGTACCTCGAAAAAAAAATTTCCGCGTTCCACTTCCCGTCGCACTTGTGTTTTCTTCCGCGTGCGGTCTTCCGTTGTTTCTTCCGCCAGAAATGTTTTCGAGAAACAGGTCCAAAAATAACATTTCAGGTGTTCTTCGTCAAGTACAACGATCCTATCTACGTCAAGATGGAGAAACTTGACATTATGATAAGGCTTGCTCAACAGAGCAACATTCAACAAGTTCTGAGTGAACTGAAAGAATACGCAACGGAAGTTGATGTCGACTTTGTCAGAAAATCAGTCAGAGCTATTGGAAGATGTGCTATCAAGGTGAATTTTTACCCTTTTCTGTTGAATTCATGTTGAAAATTAAAGTTTAATATGGTCGAGTTAACTCCGACGATTGTGTTGAAAACGCGCTTCATCTTTAAATTTTGATCTGCAATCAGCCAGCATTATTTTACCTTTTATTATAAGCATTTGGAAAAACAACTTTTGTGAAGGTCCGTGGTTCGGGAAAGCATGTTAACTTTTAAAAAAGAAACAGAAAGAATAGTCGAGTTTGGTCGAGTTCAACAGTTTTTAGTCGTCGTTTTGAGGGCATCTTGACGGAGATCCCGACCTCTTAAAGTCAATATCAGACGTTCTAAAAATATCTTTTTTCCTCATTTTTTTCCAGGTTCGTTCGTTTCTCAAAGTTTCCTATAAGAATCACGCTCACATTCGCATAGTTTTGACCGAACTGACAGAGTTGTTCAAAAGGGTGTCAAAATGTTTGACTTTGCGTCTTGCAGAGAAATTTTCATAAATGTCGAACTTTCGTTTGGAAGAACTACGCCCATTTGCCAAAAAAATGACTTGCTAATTTTTGTTGGAACAAAGTTGTGAGCACTCAAATTATGGCATTGTAACTTTTGAGAGTAGCAAATATTTTTTGAAAGACGCCCGAGAGTATGACAAAACTGTGTGGGTATAACACATGAAATATTTTACTTTCATAACCGGGCCTCTGGTATATGACGCCGTGCTACAAAGACGGGAGTGCGGAATCTGACACATCAGAAATGGTTAATTTCACAGTGTTCAGGATATTTTCCGCAAGTACCCAAGACTTGGCTCTTCACAAAAGTTGTTCTTCCAACCTAACCTAAGCTTATTATAAAAGGGAATAAATGTTGGCTGCAAATTGCAGATTGAGATTAATACATGACGTCATGAACGCGGGTTTTTAAATGTGTCAAATTCCTCACTCCCGTCTTTCAAGGACTCTGTTGGTATATGATGTTGGATACCACTTTCAATCCAACACGGGCCTATGACTGCCTAAAAGGCTAGTTTGCGGAAAATTTCACCAAAATAGACATATTTTCGTAATTTCCTG
>OZ022252.1:5090657-5180486 GCA_963978915.1 Caenorhabditis parvicauda
AGTCACCACGAAATCTCGGGGTTCAACTTCGCGATTATAGACCTTCATGAGTCCTCATCCACTCCTTTGGAAATATGCTTATTGCTCATGATAAGGAAGGACGATCACAACTAACCACTATGATCAGTTTCAAATCGGTTTTTAGTCAAAACACACAACTTGAATGAAAAAGCATCGTACTCGATGAACGTCGAAGTTATACTCATCACTTCACCAGCTTACTAGAGGTGGTGATAGAAGAGATCGGCAACCGACATGTTGGGTATTTTAAGTATGAATTCCATAAACAAAAGATTGGAAAATCACCTCGGAAAGAAATTTCATGTAGTTGGGGAACTTTTTTATCAAAATTAAAAAAATAGAAAAAAACTCGTCAGCGAGTGGATTCGAACACTGGACCTCCCGCTTTGCAATCAGGAACTCAACCCACTCTACCACGCCGCTATTGATTTTTTCTGTTAGATCTAATTGTGTAGTGCGTGGTGCTGAAATGAGCCTACGTGGCATTTCAAAGAGTCATTTTTTAAATTAAAATATCTCGCTTGAAACAAAAAACGCGCAAAAATTTTCTACATGAAAAGTTCATTATTTGACCTGCTTAACACATCTGGATAGGTCCCAACTCTGGATGTGAATTACGCTGAAGGTCAACTCCTGTTTAGATGTACCAGTCTTAAGGTTTTCTGGCACGTTGGGAAGGGTTAGTCGTAAAATTTGACCTACAAATGTCAACTTTTCTGTGAAAGTGAAGAAGAATATTTCCTTAGGTGTACCCAAGTCTTAAGGTTTTTGGTATGTTGGGAAGGGTTGTAAAATTTGAACTTTTTTTTTGATTTTTCAAGACTTCAGTCTCTATTATTGTAAAATTTTTTCAGGCTCTCCAACCACTCAGCGGATTTGCAGTTCAATTTAACAAAAACTCGTTCGGGCTCATTCCGTCCGAGCCGATCAATGCTCTGACTCCACTACAACCGAACTCGACTGCTACCGTATGTTTTGGAATAAATACTCACCGAAAAATGTCTCTAGACCCGAGTTCGATCTCCACTAGCAAGGCCATTTTTGCTTTTTCGTATTATCGATCGAAATGACTCATAAAAGCTAGAAATATCAGTGCTATTCTTCAGACTAGAGTTCGATCCCCACCAGCAAGGTCATTTTTGCTTTTTCGTAATTTTGAACGCAATAACTCATTTAAGCTAAGAATATCTCTGCTTCTCTCTAGACCCGAGTTCGACCCCACCAGCAAGGCCGTTTTTTGCTTTTTCATATTTTTGATCCAAATTCAAATGATCAACTTTTCAGTATTCTGTTGCTTGCACAGTCGGTGGACCAGTTCAGAAGATGGAACCGCTGACCAACCTTCAGGTAATTTTTGAACTTGAAAAATTTGATTTTCAAAATTAAAAAAAACAACTTGAAAGGTGTTAAACTTCGGACGTAAATTTAAGACAAACAAGTTCTGTGAGAATATCTTCTGTCCATCTTTCATTATACAAATCCATCTTGAAACACTGATTTTTATTAAAAGGGGTTTTCGTCCGATCTTCAGAAATTGTGCGCGGCTTGGATTAGTCGTAGTTTAGCGTACAAGATTTCCTTCATTTGGGGATTCTGATATTTTGCAAGTTAAAAAAACTACTTCAGCGGGTTTTATTCTTTTTTTTAATTTTTTGAGTTTTCTTCCAATAGTATACGTTTGGTAACTCTTGAAATAACTTGAATCATAAAAAAATTTAAAACTTTAAAAAGTAAAAATTGAAAAAAGTCGATGACTTGACATTTAAAAAAGAACAATTTATCAACCACAGAACTACAAAAAGCTTCCACGTGTCAAAAACGAAGTTATAATCTCATTCTCGACGGCATAAAATATCGTTGACATCAACTTGGCGTCAGTAGCCTGGGTATATCTGAAAAATTGCTTTTTTCTCAGAAAAAGAAGATAAATTACTTGATATGATAACTTTTCTTGCTCTTTTTCGCTTTCAACACGTCTTTAAACCTCTGTGAAACGACGTCTTTCAAGTGGACATATGGGTCTTCGTGCTTGTTGCCTTAATTTTTTTGGTTCTTATTTTAGGCATTGGATGATAATTTCCGTATCAATCAAATCCACAAACAGTAACATAGTCGAAAAACGAAATTCTCACTTAAATCTCCAATGAAACATGAAAATAACTAACTCTGAATGTACAGTAAAAATCATGTGGGGCGGTGTCACTGGTTTGTCTGTTGATGACTATTGGTTGGACACGCCTACGATAATAAATGCACCTAGGTATCGGAAAAAAAACTAACAAAAAACTTTCAAAACAGTAATCGTAATTTGACCTACTCCGAGGGGGGCGGGGTCACAGATATGATGCTTATTGGTTGGACATGCCTCTTATGACATGGCGCTTTTTATAAGTAGATAATGAGTCTACAATGCTTAAAGAGAATCTATGAAAAAGAGAAGTTCACAAACTTTAGTAACAAATATTTTACCTAGCCGGTGGAGGCGAAGTCACTGGTTAACCTCTAGAAGCTTAATGCTTCGACACGCCCACCTATACTTTTAAAACTCACCAGGCTTCAAATTAGCATTCGGTAGAAACTGCCTGAGCTGACTGCTTCCTTCTGGTGTTGAACTTCGTTCCTCAATGATATCAACGAATCGATCTTGTTTGTTCAAGAAAATCATCACACTGCACTCTTCAACGCCGTCAAGGTTGAGAACGTGCTGAAATGATAATATTTTGAGTGTGTACACTACTCTGAAAACAAAATGCTGTACTTGTGTACATCTAGGGATACGAAAATCGCCAGTCATTGGCTTACGATTGGCTATTCTCTTTTCAGTAGCCAATTGCATTGGCGAGCGATTGGCTATTCAATTGGCGAAATGATACCATAAGAACAAGACCATCTTCAACGTCGAGAAGGCTCAGAAAGCGCAACTCCAGGCGCTCGTCAATTGAATAGCCAATCGTTAGCTAATGACTGGCGATTTGCCCATCCCTGGTGAGGGCTTCTATGCTGTACTTGTGTACAACACGTGCTGTAGATAACTTATTTTTCTGAAAAATGAATAACTGATAATATCGAATGATTAACGAAAGACTTTTTATTTTTGGGATTACTTTGAAGGGTCAACTATTCATAAGTATTCTCAAATATACTAATTTTTATTTTATAACTGAAAATTTTATTTTTGAAAATTACAATTTCACTGTTCTGCACTAATATGACCAGGTTGAACTATAAAAAAGAAAATTTAACAGATGAATTATTTTTAAACTATCTACACTTTATTGAATTTTTTTTAAATTTTGCATATAATTATACTCATTCAGAATTATAAGAATCAGATCAACTTACTCGAAAAATGGCCAAACTTTTGTCCAAAACAGTCTTATCCGCGGCGTCTTTGTCAGGCTCACAGAAACCGGCCATTGATGAAACGTACAGTAAAAAGCTATGACCGTTTGCCGTTAGAAATTGGTTCATGAATCGCGGGATTTTTACCTGAAAGAAAGAAAATTAGAGAAACACCAAGTTTTGACGCCATGGTGTCTTGAAATGACCGGAAAATACGATTTTTGAATAGTTTAGTTCTTTCGAGAGTGCGAAACTATTTTTTTCCCATTTTATTGCTAGAAAAGTTGAAAATTATGCCAAATTCATTTTTGAAAATGAGATTTTCGTGAAAAAAATATTTGATTTTTCACATTTAGTGAAAATTATTGAGAATGGGGAAAATCTACATTTTTGAGTGAATATTGATTTCATTATTGAAAAAAAGATCCCGAACACACCAGCTCTGTTTTCTGACCGCCCATGTCATGAATCTCAACACGAATCTGCTTGACTTGGAACTTGTAGCTCTTGAATGTGACTGTAGGTTTTCTCACGTTGACGATATCCCCATCGGTCAGACTGTAAGAATCGTTGAAGATGTTCTTGACGCGTTGCACATCACGAGTGAAGTAGAACGTTCCGTCGTCGATTTGCAGTCCACCTATTGTATTGTGTGATTCCAGTGTTTTTGAGACCTGGAACGTGGCAAAGTTTAGTTGAAAGCTTGGCTAGTGTGATTTAAACTGAGTTACCGTAGGTGATTAAAGGTTAATGCAATTAAAAAGAGGGTACTGTAGTTGAAAGAGGACCGAAAATTCACTTCTCGGGCAGTTTTCATCATAATGTCATCGATTTCAATCAGATAGAGTTGCACATAGCTTCCTCTACCTGTAAAAAATTCTGGCCTCCGTAAATCGGGTACTTAGTACCGTAGCAGTTTCGCCTCGAAATACAAGAACGATTTACGTAACAAAATTTAAAAAATAAAATTCTAACTGTTCGTTGTGAGAGTCCCGACTCCTACCGTACTCATTCTGCAAAATTGAGATTAGAGCGCGTTTGAAAACGGCCATGTTTTTAGCGATCTATGTGAGTTGGCTTTACTTGACATTTTCTGATTCTTGTTTGATCTTCAAAAAAGTACCTCTGGATCGGAAATAAGCTCACAAATAGGGTTCCCAAACTCGCTTTCAATCTCAAAGTCGTAGATGTCGTTCCCACTTTCGCAAATTTCTCGCCATTTCTGGACGATTCGATCTGCTGGTTCGGTTTTTGTGATTTTTCGGCCACTTTCGATTGTTTTCTGAAAAATTTTCATCGTTTTTGCGACTAAACGGTGGGAAGAGCAGTTCCTGGCGTGGGAAAGGTCAGGCCGAACCCTCCGGAAGTCGAGAATTCAAGCCGGTTTCCAAAAAAACTTATGATTTTCATAGTTTTCACTACTAAAAGATTAAAAGAAAGACGCTTTCCAGCTCAGAAAGCGTTAGGCTGAACCTTTCCCTGAACCAGTAGACGGTCTGCGGTCTGCAAAAAAACCTGAATCAGATGGTTGAATGCAACCAGAATGTTGATTCTAATAACATTTCTCAGTTCGTCCAACTCGCTTTCATCGAAAATGGTATCCTTGTTGACCAGTTTCCAATTGTCATCGAACATCTGAAACCGCGACGCGTTTCAGCCGCGTTGCGGTCGGCAAACCTGATAACTGCTCGGTTTCTGCTTGCAAAGACACTTCAATTGTCGAATTATGGTCGTTTTCCCAGCACCTTCGATTCCTAACATGAAGAAGTGGATGATGTCAGTTTCCTGGAATATTTTGATCAGACCGCGACGCAAAGCCGCGCTGCGTCACCTACCTTTTCACTCCTCGCGGCCACGACGGCATCGTCTGTAGAGTAGTTGTCACAGGAACAAACTTGACCCATGATCTACTAGAATTTTCAAGTTAATAAGTTGAAAGCTGAGAAACGTTGGGACTAAAAAAATTCAAAACACGATGAAAACATGAATCTTCTTAGCGTTTTAAGATAAAGAAAACATGAACTGAATTTTGATCAAGAGATAAAATTCAAGCTGAATGTTATACAGTAACGCGTTAGATACAGTAACTTTCCGATATACGGTGTCATCCAACCTCTAAAGTGCAAAAAACAGGCAGTTCTCTTGGAAAAAAAAACTCAATTTTAATGTTTCTCACGATAAAAGGTGTGAGCGCAGTTATACAAGGTCGCCACATTATTTAAATACAGTAAACCTCCGCGGCAAACGCAGTTGAAAAGTGTAAGCAAAGAAAATCGATAGAGTAGATCAAATTTCAGTTACTGTAATTCAAAAATTTTACTTTTCCTACTTTTTTTGTTCCAGTTTCACAAATCGTAGGTAAAACTATCGTTGGGAACCGTCCGCAACGTTCATAATGCCAAGTGAAACAATAAATAAAGTACAAACTCTTTTGAAAATGAAGGCGGAGGTCGGCAAAGCGGTTGCGAAGCGGTTATATTGTCTTATGCCTTTGCCGTGGTGTGTATCCCTCAAATTACGACAAATGACCAATTCTATCATGAGAAAAAAACGAATGTCTCGTCAAAATCAATGGACGTTGCGTACAATGCTTATTCTATATTTGCACACTCAAACTGATAGCATATCAAGAAGGACACGAGGGCACGGAGTGTGTCTGACAAAATAAACTCGCAGTTATTCTCGACCTCACGGTATTTATATTTTAATTTACAGGTGGCCCTAAAGAACAACGTCGATGTCTTCTATTTTGCGACAGTCCTTCCACTCCTGGTGTTCTTCACCGAAAATGGACAGGTAGTTTTTCCTTTTTTTTTTCCATGAGCTTTTGCGAGTGCGCCTACAGTAACCATTTTTGAAGTACAGTAACCCAGTATCAACTACTGTATCCAGTATATAAGAAAACGGCAAATTACAGATGGAAAAACGCGAGTTCCTACAAGAATGGAAAGATATCCCAGAACAGAACGAACAACAGTTCACGCTGACGAACAGCAAGGGACTCAATGCAGGTAACTTTTTCAGTCTCTAGTCTAGTGGTTAAACCACTTGCATACAACTGAAGAGGCCAGATTTCGAACCCCACCCGTTTTGATTTTTTTTTCTAAAACTCAATAAATATGGGAAAAAAGAAGTGTCGTCACTATGATATACCGTAGCGCGGGTTACTGTCAGGAGGCTGCGTGAAAAGTGATGTCGATATACCTTTTAAAAAATGAGAGAAACTAATTTTTTTTTACATCTTTTTCAGAATAACCTTACAATAATTTTAACTTGAATGTTTATTAACAGTAATAAACAAAGAAGACCAGACCAGTGCCAGCAATAGCACGGGTAGCTGGTTATCATAAATCGTGATAGGAGACAATTTCATAATTGAATTCATATTTATTTCTCAAAAAATAATCGATTTGAAAAATTAATTTTTAAAGGATTTTATCTAGAAATATTTATTTCATTTCTTATTATTTTATTGATCTGAATTTAGCTTTAATTTTCTAGAGACAGGAGTTCATATGACTCTGATTATTCCAATCAATTAATGAAAAATCGATTTAAAAAATGATTTTGAGATAAAATATAATTTTTTATAGGATTTATTAAACGAATCAATTTTTTATAAGCATCAATATTTTCGTCTAGATGACATCTGCACTCGCCTACAGCACAACAATATCTTCACGGTCGCGCGCCGACAAGTCGACAATCAACAACTTCTTTACCATTCTGTGAAGTACACCAACAACCTGAACGTCCTGTCAGAACTGAAAGTTGGAAGTAACGCTGGACAGATTACGGTGGGTTTCCCTTAAAAGATTACGGTATCGCAAAAGATAACCCTTCGCGAAGTGTTACTGTAGATTTCGTCACTTTACCCTTGTTCTTTTTTCGGGTGGATATATCGAATTTTCCTTCATACTGGGAGAACATTAAACCTTGTGAACAAACTTACAGTAACCATTGTCTACAGTAACGCAAAAAAAAGAATGGTTACGGAAGTCACCTGAGTTATAGACAGTATCACACCAAAAAGTTACAGTAAAGCCTATCAAGTTACAGCTAAGCTCTCGTTCGAATCTCTCGAGTTCTGATAAAAAATTAATCATCAAGTGTTTTTTAAAATTAGTTAGTTACAGTGTCACTATCGAAAAAGTACAGTACCCTACAGTAACTTCCCTTGAAAATCGAATTCCAAATCAAACTAGTCACGGTATCACACACCGAGCTAAAGTAGGTCGTCATCGATTAGTCGCGTTGCAGCAAAATTATATTGAACGAAAATTCGCTATAGAGCGCGTTCGCACATCAATATTTTTCATTCTTTTGTCCTACTTTTCTCAAGTTAACAAGCGGATTTTTTTCGCCGATTGCCATTGAAAAATTGCAAATCATGTAACTTTTCTCTGTAACTAGCTTTTTATCATGAATTTTGAAAAAAAACGCGTTCGAGAAAAAATTTCAACTACAGTAACTGTAATTTGATCTACGGCAATACGGGATTCACAAAGAGGCGGGGTTTGCACTCGCTGCTTATTGGTCGCCTCCCCTCGCTGCTTGGTCCGACACTTTCTACTGCGCTTAGCGCATTGTGTATCACTACAAAAAAGGACAGTACCTTGTTCAGCTACAGTAATCTTCCTTGAGAATCGAATTTCAGGTCTCGCTCAAATAATTTATTGAATAGTCAGTTTCCAAATAATTCTAGTTACGGTATCATTACAAAAAAGGACGGTACCTTGTACAGCTACAGTAACCCTTCCTCACAAATCACATTTCACACACCGAGCTAAAGAAGGTCGTCATCGATTAGTCGCGTTGCAGCAAAATTATATTGAACAAAAATTGCTATTGAAAAATTGCAAATAATGTAACTTTTCTCTGTAACTAGCTTTTTATCATGAATTTTGAAAAAAACGCGTTCGAGAAAAATTTTCAACTGCAGTAACTGTAATTTGATCTACGGCAAAACGGGATTTACGAAGGGGCGGGGTTTGTGCTCGCTGCTTATTGGTCGCCTTCCCTCGCTCCTGGTCCGACACTTTTCTACTGCGCTTAGCGCAGTGTGTTTCAGGTCTCGCTCAAATAATTTCTTGAATAGTCAGTTTCCAAATAATTCTAGTTACGGTATCCCTACAAAAAAGGACAGTACCTTGTACAGCTACAGTAACCCTTCCTCACAAATCACATTTCAGCTCTCGCTCAAATCTTCTCACTTGACTGCCATCGCCAACATGAACGAGATGTTCCAACTGATTCTCGAAATCTGATGTAATTACCCTGCATAGAAGTCGTCGCCCCATTCCACATTATTTTCTATTTATTTTCTTGTTTTATGAGCATTTGAAAGGTTGTGGTGTGATATTCTTGAAGTCTAGTGCATAAATTAATAAATTATTATGGCTTTCAAGGTTTTCTCGGCAGATTTTCGCACTTCCAGTGATGAAAAATGGATAAAATTGATCAAAATTTGAAAAAATTTGTAGTTCAGTTGAGAACAAAGGTAAAGTTTAGGTGAAACTAAAGTTCCCTAGTAAGATTCTGGTTATTTGGAAAAATGTAACTACGCTAAATTTCGGAAAGTGAAATTTTGGAGAATTTCGGCCTCCCAGTATGAATTTTTGCTATCAAAAAGTTACAAAATTGGAACCACAACTAAGAGAGCGAAGCCAAAAGAAATTAATTTAAATTGTTCGAGATAACTTATAGACAGTTTGAAATGAAATCAAAATTATTTAAGAAAAATTTAAAATATTTCCCAGTGAGTACTGTACCTACAGTAACCCTAAACGCGTTTAACGCGTTTGGCGTTTGTTTACTTCTTTTCTTTTTTCACTCTTTTCGATTTTTATCCGCAAAATCGATGAAATTCGTCATGAACGAACATTTCCTGACCGAATATGGAAATTATTGTTGTTGACAATACCAAAATCGTGAGAAAGTTTCTTTCTTTCTTCTGTACACGATCTTTGCCTACTTTTATACATTTTGTAATCATTTGCTGTGATCAAGCTGTTGTTTGCCCTCTTTTTTCCTTCTCAATGGACCCCCCCTGAGGAAGAATGTGCGTTTCTTTGTTTTCTTATTCATAGCGTGTCTCACGCTTGTATATGTCTTCGGTGAAGTTGTAAGAAATTATAACTCCTTACATTTCACACAAAGTTTAGCATTATTACTTTTTAGACGTTTTTTTGAAACTAGACCGTCTTTATTTTCTATAGTGTAGCTACAAGCTTTTAGTTACAAAAATCCCAATTTTACACTTTTTATTCCAAACTTTTGAGAGTGCGCTTGCAGTAATGATTTTCCAACTATCATTCATGTCTTTGATTACAGTATCCAGTACAGTCTCACTTCCAAAACTCAATTCAAGCTTTTGAGAGTGCACCTACAGTAATCATTTTTGAACTACAGTAACCCATTTCCGACTACGGTAACAAATTCTAGTTGCTTGCGTTCCAATCTTACACTTTTCAGTTCAAACTTTTGAGAGTGTACGTGCTGTCCGAACCGACTCCCATAAAACTTTCTCTACCAACAGCGAGCGAGCGCGCCAAATTCGAAAATAGTTTTCTTTGGGACAAGACTCAGACAAACAACAAAACACTGATCGTTCTCTTTCCTTCGTCTACCCTCTGCCTCTCTGCTTGTTTTCCAATGACAAAGTTGTTTTCGGTTCGTACGCTCACGCTCCGCCCACTTTGCTGTCCGTCTAACGGCACACTTCGTCACTGATATTTGTCGCAAATGGTGAGTTTTTGTTGTCTTCTTGACCTTGTTAATCGACTCATTCTGGGGTGGGTGCAAGGGGATATCGGCTTTATACATCACATTTAAACGTGCGTTCGTGGTGTAATGGTCAGCATGGATGCCTTCCAAGCATTCGACGGGGGTTCGATTCCCCCCGAACGCAGAACCTTCTGATTCCGCCTATTTCATTTTCAGTCTCTTAACGTTCCATACAACTCCAATCTCGGCGTTCCTCTTGCCCGTGGTCAGACTCTGACCATCAACGGGAAATTCAACGATGACGCCAAAGTGTGAGTATTGGAAAGTTTTCTGATGAAATTCGATGTGAGTCATCGATCATCTTTCGTGTCAATACCGTGATTGATGTTTCATGTTCAGCATCGAATACAATCTTCTTCAAGGTGGATTCGACATTGGAGGCAGTGTTCAAGCTGTCCTTCACGCTAAAATCAACTTTGGGGACAAGAAGATCATTCTCAACTCGTACACGGTGAGCCATTGCAATGGCATGCTTTTGAGCACGAACAAGACACGATTGGGACGCGGAAACGATCCCACTCGAATACCGTTTACTACATCGCGACAACCATTGAACTCGAACCTAACAGAAAAAGCCACCAAGAGGACACAAAGACGCCACCATAGAGACACTATAAAGCCACAATTCGTGTTTCAAGGGCTGTTTATGTGAAATGTTGGTGTGGCCGTGGTAGTAAACGTTCTCCGCGTATCAGTAACAATTTCTGAATATGAAGAATATCGACGTTTTTAATGAAAATAGTAAAAAATACAGATTGGTTCGATTACCCAAGTTTGAGGTAAAGAAGTATATTTCAGAACGGTGCATGGGGCAAGGAAGAACGTCACTCCATCTCTCTGAAACCGGGAGCAACATACGAATTGAGAATCAGGTTAGTAGGGGCGTGGTCGGCGAATGAGCTGTGAGAGACTGACCCGTGACTCCGCCCACATTTGAGATAGATCAAATTTTGGTTACTGTATTCGTGTTGGAACGGTGAGTTTTGAGTAGGTTTTTAAAAGACCGAAATTACGACGCATAAGAGGGCGTGGTCGACGAATGAGCTGTGAGAGACTGACCCGTGACTCCGCCCTCATTTGAGATAGATCAAATTTTGGTTACTGTATTCGTGTTGGAACGATGAGTTTTGAGTAGGTTTTTAAAAGACCAAAATTACGACGCATAAAAGGGCGTGGTCGGCGAACGAGCTGTGAGAAACTGACCCGTGACTCCGCCCACATTTGAGATAGATCAAAATTACGACTAACCCGAGTCAACGTATGTTTTCAGAGTGCTCGACGAGCACTACAGCATCTCTGCTGATGGAGTTCACATCACCGACTTTGCTCACAGAGTTCCATACGAAGTCACTGACCGATTCCAAATCAAGGGTGACACCACACTCGAGGGTGTAAAGTGGTCCGGAGGGTGAGTTGTGCGCCAATTCGTGGAGTTACTGTAGCTTTCTAGTAGATCAAAAATTGAACACTGCGCTAAGCGCAGTAGAAAAGTGTCGGACCAAGCAGCGAGGGGAGGCGACCAATAAGCAGCGAGTGCAAACCCCGCCCCTTTGTAAATCCCGTTTTGCCGTAGATCAAATTACAGTTACTGTAGTTGAAAAATTTTCTCGAACGCGTTTCTTCCAAAATTCATGATAAAACGCTAGTTACAGAGAAAAGTTACAGGGTTTGCATTTTTTCAATAGCAATCGGCGAAACAAATCCGCTTGTTAACTTGAGAAAAATAGGACAAAAGAATGAAAAAATATTGATGTGCGAACGCGCTCTATAGCGAAATTTTGTTCAATATAATTTTGCTGCAAAGCGACTAATCGATGACGACCTTCTTTAGCTCGCACATATCTTCCTCTACCTGTAAAAAAGTCTGACCTCCGTAAATCGGTTTCTTAGTTACCGTAGCAGTTTCGCTTCGAAAAACATGAACGATTAAGTAATGCGCCTTTAATTTCAATGGACTGAAAGTAGGAATAACAATTTAAATCCACAAAGATCTAACTGTTCGTTGTGAGAGTCCGACCCTACCGTACTCATTTTTACAAAAATGCGACTGGCGCGAGTTTGAAATCGGTTAGACTTTTTGCTAGATATGTGGCTCGGTGTGCAGCGTGGACAGAAAATACAGGAACGGTACACTAAGATCCGCTACTCGAACAACATTCTAGATTACTTTCTGAAATTCTGGTCTAGAACCTTGTTCGAGTAGCGGAGCTTCGTGTACCGTTCCCGTATTTTCTGTCCACACTGTATCTACCAACGTTTGGGCACTGTAATTGTTTAGTAGATCAGGAATATCGTTATCTAGCAGTCCTAAGTTAGTCAAAAACTCTGAATTGTACCATATTCTGGTTACTGTATCAGCTTGGTTGATCAAAAATCCCTACCAGCCTGTGACTGCCTGATAGATTGAAAACTTCAGAGTTTACCAGCTTCTGGTTACTGTAGCCCACTGGTAGATCAGAATCACCAAAATCTATCACATTCTGGTTACTGCAGCTATTAGGTAGATCAATATTCCAGAATCTACCAGCTTCCATGGCAAACTGGTTTTCAAGGTGGTCACCTTCTGGAGGGCCAGACCATCGAACTCTACGCGATCCCAAAGGGAGACCGTTTCTCTGTTGATCTCGTCGCTCGCAACCAAGATCTCCTGTTCCACTTCAACCCAAGGTTCAAGGACGGAGTGGTGAGAACCGATCGATAATCGGCCAATCAATAAATCGATTCTGTCTAGGTCGTTCGTAACGCCCACAAGAACGGCTTCTGGGAGAAGGAAGAACGTGAAGGTGCCTTTCCATTCCACAAGAACACTGGTTTCAGCTTGAAGATTGTCAATGAGAGCTACTCAATTCAGGTTATTTTTGAAGATATAGATTTTGCGGATATGTTGACTTGGGTTAGTCACATATCATCCACGTTTTTTTCAAATATCGAACACCCGCGAAAGATTAACTTATGTAGATTCCGGTAGATCGAATTCATGTTACTCGGTATGTTTTGACCTACCTCTTCACGCTGATGATTTGCGAAGCTACGCTTCATTGCTCATGCAGGTGTGAAGTAGATCAAATATATGACTAACCCGAGTCAACATCCCATTTCCAGATCTTCGTCAACGGCGAGCGCTTCGGAACCTTCCAACACCGTACACCGAACCCAGTCGGAGACTACGTCGGCGTTCGTATCGACGGTGAAATCGAACTGACCGACATCGCTTTCACCCAACAAGCATAATACTCACAAACAACACACACACACATGTTAATAACACTCACACCAATAAAAAACTTCATTCACTTCCTTCTGAACAGACAAAAACACATACATTTCACACACATAGAGTTATATTTTACAATGGGAATCGTTTTGAACATCAGTCTTACTGTAAAAAGAATAAAAATCAATCAAAAAAGATACTTGAGCAGTTTTGATAGCTAATCGGATAAAAGGGATGAAACTATGTGCATTAGACTACAGGGGTATCTTCAGCAGCCGGTTGATTTTGACTAGATGATGGTTCCAGAAAAAATTCTGGCACGTCCATGAGATTATCTCCAGATGATGGATCCTGAAGGACCATGCTAACACAGAAATCATGCGGACAGGACGGGACAAAACAGGATACTTCACTTTTCATGCAAAACTTACATCTTTTGGAACGCGTAAAGCTGCGATGATGGCAACATTCTTGGTATCGGTGCTGTTTTCAGGAGTTTCAACAGGTGTGCTGATATCGGTCTTCTCCTCTACCTGAAAGCAGAAGTTTACCGGGATAATATAAAACTTCTAGGTTCAAGAAATCTGCAAAATCTTCGTTTATAAATTTATTCCTGTTCAAAAACTTGATAGAAACATGGAAATTAATTGTAACTGGGGAACACACTGCGCTAAGCGCAGTAGAAAAGTGTCGGATTAAGCAGCGAGCACAAACCCCGCCCCTTCGTAAATCCTACATTGCCGTAGATCAAATTACTGTAGTTTAAAAACTTTCTTCTATGTTTTTTCAGAACTCATGATGAAAAGTTAGTTACGAAAGAAAGTTACATGCTTTGCGATTTTTCAACAGCAATTACCGAAACATCTTGCTTGTTAAGATGAGAAAAATAGGACAAAAAAATTAAAAACATTGATGGCGAACGCGCCCAATAGCGAATTTGAGTTTAATATAATTTGCTTGCAACGCGTCTAATCGATAACGATCACCTTTAGCTCGGTGTGGGGAACGTCAATAGCTCGAACTGAAAATTTCGCCGTTTACAAGTTTCTGATAATCACCAAGTTTTACATCGATGTTATATGGATCTTCAATCAATACGAGAGAACCAGTACTTTTTGACAAAAATTCAAAAAAAAGCTACGTAGTATACAAAACTCACCACCAACAAATTCGCATCCTGCTCGGTCCCCATGTTCATTCTCTTCTGATACGCAGCCATCTCAATCATCTGCACTCGCTTGATCGTCGAGTCCTGTATTCCGAGCGCCAGCACAGTCCTGGTCAGAAGATCAGCAATCTCACGATTCACTCCTTTTTCGACTGCAATCTTCTTGATGCTGAGAGTGCTCAGAATGATGTCGTCGAGGAAGGTGTTGATCACGCCGACGTTCGCCATCTGGGACCAGAAGCAGATTGGATCTGGAAAGAAATGTTCACAACTAGGAAATTCGTTGTGAACAGATGGGTGGTCCAGTCAACCAAGATGCTGATGGATTTCATAGAATGAATCCCAAGCCCGAAACTTTTTTATCAGCACATTGCTTTAAAGAAGAATTGTCCATTTTTAAAACAATTTTTGTTTATCATCAAAGTTTCACCTTCTCTGAGGCAGGACATAATGGTCTTCGAATCCGTGAACAATCCAGGTGGAGATGACGTCTGCTCTTCCGCGTCTTCCGTCTCATAACCACCCATCGCAATGTGCAACACGGATTTCTTCTTTTTGTTGATCGAGCCAGGTGGTCTACCACGTCCACGTTTCCCTCTGTGGGGTGTAGGATCTGTCGTGGTTTCTGAAAACGTGTTCTTGAGTATAGAAATAAAGAAATGAAACCACTGTCCTGTGATTCTTCATGGGCTGCGTCTTGCATCTGGATGTTGTACAAAAGTTCTTGTTGGAGCTCAGTAGCACTTCGTTTCCGTAGTGCCCGCTGAACGGCGAGCTCTTCCGGGTTCGCAACGTTGACGTAGTTTCGACTCTGACATTTTCCACTGCAACGAATCGGATGGTCAAAGAAGTCGATCGTGCCAGCTTCCATATGAATTCTGAAAAAAACCAATTTCGAAGTCACACAAATGACAGAATTATGAATTGACATCGTTCCATAATTCTAAAAACGAAAATGACGAAACAAGAAGGGCAATTAGTAAAATGCACCCCGTTGCACTCTGCACTCTGCACCACGTTTTCAAAAATGGAGTGCATGCACTTTTTTTTCATTGCACTCCATTTTCAAAAATGGAGTGCATGCACTCTTTTGTCATTGCACTCCGTTTTCAAAAATGGAGTGCATGCACTTTTTTTTTCTGCACTCCATTTTGAAAAATGGGTTGGTTCGAAGTTTTACCTTCTGAAAAGGAATTTTTGAACGTAAGTAGTAACAAAGTCTTCACTTTCACTTTTTCAGAGCTAACCAAAAATATTTCAAACATGTTTTTTTAAAAATATTCTTTCGGTTTCCTTAACACTTGAAAATTCAATTGAACAGTGCTAATTTATTGAAACGATAATTTGTAAAATCACATTTTCAAGCTGTTAGTTCAATATTCGCCTATCATTCTATGTATCTCTTTGAATGTTCTTACATGCATCATGGTTTAGTTCCGAAATTGATTCCTGAAAAACTAATCTGTAAAAGATGTTAAATTTATTTTCAAGAATATGAAAAAATGAACAACGGTACAAGAGAATAAGATCAACTTGTGTTGGGGAGAGGGAAATATTCAATACTCAACGAAATTTTCAGATGAACGTACTTTTCTTCTGCGTAGAAGTCGTAAACTTGTTCTATTACAGTGCAAAGGTTCTGACTGAATATTGATTTGAATTCTGCGCCTTTCTAGCCGTCAACATCATCCTGTGTCCTGAGCCCGCCACCATCATCAACGTCAATTTGAATGAAGTCGAAGGTCGCCTCTGAATATGTCATATATATTTCTGCTTAGCAATATTCCCGTAATCATCCATAGACAAACCACTGAGTGAAATCTTATCTTTAAAGTCAAATATTACCTTGATCAGTCACTGATTGGAATTCTGCGCCCTTCGAGCCATCAACATCATCCCGCGTCACGAGCACGCCATAATCACCAACGTCAATTTGAATGAAGTCCAAGGTCGCCTCTGAATATTTCATATATTTTTGCTTAGCAATTTTCATTTAAGTCATCCACATTATCGGTGTGACGTGATAATTCTTTTCTTCGAATGAGCTGACTATGTTCGTTAGCTTCCACACTCAACATTATTCCAAAAATAGAAACGAAAAACTTACATATGTTTTAAATAACTTTTCGTGTCGATACGGCTTCTCTCAATCGGTTCAAAACCACCATGGTTTCTATTTCACGTCTGAAAGAAAAAATTAAAAATGTTTCTTACGTGTTGACATTTAAAAAATTATTTTTCAAAATAGAGTATGCTTTATAAAGAAAACACATTTTCTTGCTGATGAATTCTATTCATCAATAAATCGGACTTGATAATTGTTATAAAAACTTACATCAGTAACCTCCATGACATGAACATCAAAACATATGTTACTACTTACGTTCAAATATTCCTTTTCAGAAGGTAAAACTACGAACCAACCCATTTTTCAAAATGTAGTGCAGAAAAAAAGTGCATGCACTCCATTTTTGAAAACGGAGTGCAATGACAAAAGAGTGCATGCACTCCATTTTTGAAAATGGAGTGCAATGAAAAAAAAGTGCATGCACTCCATTTTTGAAAACGGAGTGCAGAGTGCAGAGTGCAACGGGGTGCATTTTACTAATTGCCAACAAGAAGCAAAATAAAAAATTAATTAAAATCGATAAACGTAGGTCAAATGAAACTACAGTAACCAAAATACTTTTATTTCTATCCTATTTTTTTAAACGCCACAAAACATGTAATTTGATGAATTCTACACACCTGAGAGTGGACCTTCCTATTCTGATACTTCCTTTCCAATCTTTTTGCTTCTCCTTTGAACCTCGAACCGTAAATTCCTTCGGCGAAATCAAAAATCCTATTAAAAAAAATTTCCCTCGAATTTTTCACTCTTTCACATACCTTCAAACTCTACGCATGGCTGATGGATACCAGGGCAATAGAACTGCGAAACATGAAGCTTCCCAGAAGCCGAACCACAACGAACGGGTATGGTGACCGACGCGTCATCCGTGATAACCCTGTTTATTCTGGAATATGAACAGTTTCTGGGGGTTTTAAGCAGCGTTGACTTACGGAATCGGCTCGTACTCGACCGGAGGCACTTCGTCCTGCTCGGGCTCTTCGTAGAACAGCTCGTAGGTGGGTTTTTCAGAACCATTCGTCGCGTAGACGACACTTGCGGGCTGACGGTGATGGTAGTCGTGGTTCTTCTCCGGTTCTGAGTTTACGCTCCGCGGGTTCATCAGCTCCATCTCGTGAAGAGTTATGGAAAACCTTGAATGGAGAAATTTCACGTGGATATTGATCCACGTGTGCCACGTTGGCAAGTCCATGACCTACTTTCATTACTTCCAATTTTACTTACTTCGTTTTCTTTTTTGTGAAACACTTATGATCACATCCACTTTTCGTCAAACGTGAAAAACGTGGCCTGGAAAATCCCATCAGCCACAGCTCAAACCTCAAGCTAACACTGGAATTTCAAATTATAATTCACAACACGTTTTTCACGTTTGAAAAAACAGGATTTGAGCCCCAATTACTGTACTTAACCACATCCCTCGAAAAAACCGAAAAATTACCTTTATCTGCAATCAACCTCACCTCAATGAAAACTCGCCGCATTCCATCTGTGAGTCTTGAAAAAATAAAATCAATTTTAGGCCAAAAATTAAAATAAAGGAAAGACCACCCACGTGGTTAATGTCAGCTATTGTAGCGGACCACCCAAGATGATAATATTTCACCGCCTTTTCTATCCGCGCAATTGGCAGTTATTTTCACATCATCAAGGTTCTAAGGTCTGTTTGATCATCATTATCTTCTTGTGTGGTCTCCGAGTCCGTTTGAGAGTTTTCAACGCAAAGCGGAACTTTCTAAACTTCTTATTCTTGTACTCTTTATTGAAATTGTATGCACAAAACTCGTAGCACAATCGGAACCAGTTTGATAAACGCAAGGAGATCATGGTATGTTAAATTTGAAACTCTATTCACATCGGAATCACAGATTATTATTATTCTCATTCTCATGCTTTGATGTAGACAAATCCTTGGTCGCCCAGTGCTTTGCGCACTTCTGCTACCACTTGCTTGCTGACAGTTCTCGCGTTTCTGCAATTATTTTTTCTAGCTTCCACTCCACATCCGCATTGCGCCGCGCAGCACCGCGCGGTCAAATTTCAAATTGGTGCAAAATTTAAAGGTTTCGAAACAATTTCAGTCAGTTACGCAATGCCTTCTTGACATGAATTTCTGACCGACATGTGAAAAAAATATGATTTCATGTTTCAAGCATTTTTCAAATAACGTCACTTTCACCATCTATAATTGTCTTTTATTTTACGTTTTAAAATATTCAGAAACCCTTTATAGGCAAATTGTAAAAGGCACCCTGGCGGACCGGCACCTCGGCACCATCAAGTCTGCCATGATGGACAGCAAATTTTTTTTTTTGAAACTCGAAATTTTTTTGTGAATTTGATATAGAATCTGAAATTCGATTCTGACGTCGTTGTCGACTACATCGTCGGTGACGTCGTCGAAAAAAAATTTTTTCGAAATTTGAAATTTTTTGTGAAGTTGATTCAGAATCTGACATTCAATTCTGACGTCATTGTCGACGATATCGTCGGTGACGTTGTCAAAAAAAATTTTTTTTTGAAAATCGATTTTTTTTGTGATTTCAATTTAGAATCTGAAATTTGAATGTCAGATTCTCAAAAGAATCGGATTTCAGATTCTGAATTGAATTCAAAAAAAAATTTTTTTCGACGACGTCACCGACGATGAAGTCGACGACGACGTCAGAATCGAATTCACAAAAAAAATTTCGAATTTCAAAAAAAAACTCACCGAACAGTGGTGCCAAATTGCAAAAAGTGGCACCACTGTTCGCGGCACCACTCCCATCATGGCGGACTTGATGGTGCCGAGGTGCCGGTCCGTCAGGGTGCTTTTTACAATTTGCCATGATGGAGTGGTGCCACTTTTTGCAATTTGGCACCACTGTTCGGTGAGAGTGGTGCCGTGGTGCCAAACTGAAAAAAGCACCCCGGCGGACCGGCACCTCGGCACCACTGCGTCCTCGGCACTAGGCATGGCACATATCTAGCAAAAAGTCTGACCGATTTCAAACTCGCGGCAGTCGCATTTTTGTAAAATGAGTACAGTAGGGTCGGGACTCTCACAACGAACAGTTAGATCTTTGTGGATTTAAATTATTATTCTTACTTTCATTCCATTGAAATTGAAGGCGCACTACTTAATTGTTCATGTATTTCAAAGCGAAACTGCTACGGTAACTAAGTAACCGATTTACGGAGGTCAGACTTTTTTACAGGTAGAGGAAGATATGTGCATGGGCATATTGCCAAATTTTTTTTTGAAATTTGAAATTTTTTGTGAATTTGATTCAGAATCTGACATTCGATTCTGACGTCATTGTCGACGACATCGTCGGTGACGTTGTCAAAATTTTTTTTTTGAAAATCGATTTTTTTTGTGATTTCAATTTAGAATCTGAAATTTGAATGTCAGATTCTCAAAAGAATCGAATTTCAGATTCTGAATCGAATTCAAAAAAAAATTTTTTTCGACGATGAAGTCGACAATGACGTCAGAGTTGAATGTCAGATTCTGAATCAAATTCACAAAAAATTTCAAATTTCAAAAAAAAAATTGGCAAAATGCCCATGCCTAGTGCCGAGGACGCAGTGGTGCCGAGGTGCCGGTCCGCCGGGGTGCCTTTTTCAGTTTGGCACCACGGCACCACTCTCACCGAACAGTGGTGCCAAATCGCAAAATGTGTGCACCACTGTTCGCGGCACCACTCCCATCATGGCAGACTTGATGGTGCCGAGGTGCCGGTCCGCCAGGGTGCCTTTTACAATTTGCCCCCTTTATAACCGAGTCATAAAAATTATTGAATGCGGGAAAAAAATCAATTCCAGTATGCATACCGCTTCAGTGAGCTTATCTCAAGTTTCAAAATACTTTTTAAAAAACCTCATGAAAAAATCATCAAATTACTCACCTTTGCGCGAAATTCAAAAGCTTTAAGAAAATTTCATCAGATGCACACTAGCGCAAAAACATGGAATTCAAAAAGAAAAATATTAT
Organism: Caenorhabditis parvicauda; assembly: GCA_963978915.1. Taxonomy (NCBI): domain Eukaryota; kingdom Metazoa; phylum Nematoda; class Chromadorea; order Rhabditida; family Rhabditidae; genus Caenorhabditis; species Caenorhabditis parvicauda. The sequence goes on from OZ022252.1 coordinate 5,111,299, forward strand.
ATCATGTTTCAAGAGTTTTCAGAAAAGTCAATTTCACCATGCATATTGCTTTTTATTGCACCACAAAATATACAGAGTCATCAGAAAGGTCAAATTCGCGCTCTCACTATGTTTATCTGTTATTATCATTAGAATTTTTGAAAAATCACCTCATAACCGAGTCATCGATCGCATCTCCTGACTGCTTTTTCGTCAGCGATTCACTCTTCCTGGCTCTTCTTTTCTCTTTCTCTTCGTTGACCATCAGATGACTCGCTTCCTTCGACTTGATCAAATTCTGTGGGACAAGATACCCTTTCTGTCTACTTTGGAAGGTATTCAGCGTGGTTGGCAGTGGTTTTCTTGTTAGAAGCGTCTGTTGTGACGACGATCGGATTGGATGTGCTTTCGTTGATTCACGACGAAATTTGCTTCGGAGCTTAAGAAATCAATTTTTATTTGTTCAGAAATTCGGATGATAAAGATTTTTTCCTAAAAATTCCAAAATGTAACAAAAAACTCACTCTTTCAAGTTTATCAACCACCAGAACATTGTACTCAATCAGCGCCTTGTTCAGAGCATCTACTGCCTAAAACTGCCAATGTGCAATGTGCATGTTTTGAAAAACACTTACAAACTGGTATGCTTCCTTTTCGTCCGCTTCAATACTGATCAAATCTGCCAGAATCCTTTTGATTTGTTGCTCAAATTTGACTCCAAGTTCACAGATTCCTTGAGCAGTCCTTGTGCACGTTTCAATTTGAGCCATTCCGCTTCTAAAATGTGACGTCATTTTCCAACCAGATTCTTTACATTATTGATTGAAATCATATTTTCTCATGAGATCACTCCCAAACACACTGCGGGAAACGCAGTTGAAAAGTGTAAGCAAAGAAAATCGATGGAGTAGATCAAATTTCAGTTACTGTAGTTCAAAAATTTTACTTTCCCTACTTTTTTTCGTCCCAGATTCACAAATCTCAACGTAAAAATGTTTGAAGCAGGTAAAACTATTGTTGGGAACATTCCGCAGCGTTCATTATGTCAAGTGAAATATTTATTAAAGTACAAAAACTTTAAAAAATGAAATCGGAGGTCGACAGAGCGGTTGCGAAGCGGTTTTATTGTCTTATGCCTTTGCCGTCGTGTGCAAAAAAACTTTCCACGCATTTTCAAAAAAAAAACATATCCAAACATAATGCAGTCCTTTTCAAAACATTTTAGACTTCAGAATAAATATTATAGTTAAAATTTTCTATCCGATTTTTAAAATTTTCAAAAACACTCACGTCAACATTCTTTGCATGAATCCTTTTATCAGTAGGACAAGCCTTCGTCCTGCCACTGCTAATCTGAAAAGCACCGTACAGCGTTCTTTATTTTATTTCTTCAATTTCTCTGAACAACGTCGTCTGATAACTTTTTCTATAGAAAAACTGCAAAATATGAAGTTTTTTACCAAAAAAGTCACTTGAAATGAAATTTAGCGCAGACATCAACTCACGCTTGACACTTCGACATCACCGTCGACGCCTTGATCGCTCTTTCCATCTTCAAATTCGATTCGAACAACTGGGTGGCGTCTCTGTTATGTTCTGGGTCGGTGTGGAGTTTCAGAAAGTCGGCTTCTTTTGAGAACTGCTGGCAGAAGATGGACAAGTCCCAAGCGATTTCTGTTGAGAGGCTGATAACCGGCGATACGTTCCGTCGTTCTATCGCTATTTCTTTCGACGTCTGGAAGATTTATTGTTCTCAACGTTTCACTGCAGTAACGTTGAATAGTTTTCTTGTTCGTTTTTTCCGAAATATTATTTTATCTCGTTTTGATCTATGTAATTAAATCATTTTTGTTATAATAAAAATACAATTGAGAGTTTTCATAGTAAAATTTTATTTTTTAAATCTTTTTTTGAAGGTGGGTAAAATTATCCTATTTTTCCTCCGTTTCCCGATGAAAAAATCTATGATTCAGTTCATGTCAGAATAATGTCAAAATCGTGAACTTGCAATTAAAAAAACTTAACTGACTTTTTGCGCATTTTCTCTGAAGCTAACATTTTTCTACTTCATCCAACTGTCATAAGCGTTTTCAGAAGAAAAAAAATCACAAATCTTACCGACATGTTGGAGTTCGCTAAAAGCTTATTATGCACTCTCTCCTCGAAGTCTGTCACGAATGTCGCATCGTTGAGCAGCATTCCTAGTGCGAAATCTGTTGAAACTTCAAGAATTTTGTCGTCGTCTGGGTTTGAAGGGTCTAGTGACATGCCACATGCACCGTCTGAAGCTTCAGAATGGAATCTGAGGTCTAGTAATGTTGATGAGAAATAGAACTATTTTTAAGTGATAAAAAAGGGAAATGTTGAATTTCAGAATTTTACTGAAGTTTATTCTTCTGGGAAAACAAAAATGATTTTTGAGTTCTAAAATGTTAGAAGTAAAAGATACTGGGGGAGAAAGAAAGAGAGGGAGAGAGAGAGAGAGAGAGAGAGAGAGAGCGAGAGAGAGAGAGAGAGAGAAAAAAAACTAACGTGCTGCGAAGTAGACCGTGTTATAGACCATGATAAATGAGTTGGAATGAACGTTTTCATAGATAGCAATCAGACACGTGACTGTATTAAAATGACCAAAAACGACAAAAAGTTAAACAATTTATCAACAAAACGACATGTGTACACTAAAAACTAAGGAAATTGACTAAAAATGGCTCATTACTTGGAAATTGTTGATGGTAACGGCTGAAGTTCGGTGTAGCCAACTCTCATACCAACACCTTCCGGAATGTTCCTCTGCACGTACTCCAAAAACGTTGATGCAGTACTGCCAGTCACATTTTTGATCTGGAATCACTTTTTCTTCGAAATTTCTGTTTAAACCTCAATTTTTAATAAATTTCATTATTATTCTGTTCAAGTCTGGAATTACAAAGTTGAAAAGTCGGAACAATCAGAAGAACATGCTCTTGATTTCTATAAATTTCTTGTTGGAATTTATAATTTTTAAGTTTTCAAAGTATTTAACAGATTTTTACTCAAAAGGAAAGAAGTACCTCAAACTTTGTGATATGAGTTCTCGTCTCATAATGCAACTTGTACTTTTTATGAACGAACTTCGAACGAAGGGCTGGTTGGACCCATCTGAAAAGTTCTATAAGAAATGTTAATGAAGAAAACGAACCGGATATAAGGAAGGACTTCGAATTTGCCACGTTGAATGTCGAGGTGATTACAAACCGCCTATAAAAATATTTTAATGGAGGAACTATGAAAACTGACCTCCAAGAAAGTAGAATACGACTTCAACACTTCCTTGTCGTGGGCTCTGTATTCAATCTCGACCGAACTGTAAAGCTTGTCCGGCAGAGGAGTTCCCTCTTCTTTGGTTGCAACAGCAGCACTTCTGACAAACCGAGTGCATGGAACAACATTTCTCTTCGTACAGAGCAGCGAAATTCCTACTTTACTCAGTTCTGATAGCATCTGGAAAACATACAATGAATGATTTCAGAATTGAAAAATGACAGTAATCAGAAAAAGTGAAATCAATGAATTCTAAAAGTTAACTTGAAGGATATTCGTTTACAGAATTGAGAATAGACATTGAACTTTTGAAATCGGAAAGTGGCAACTATAAATTGAACTTCTCGAAGCTTTCGAGCTTGAGCGCGTCTGCAGAGAAGAATTTTAAAAAAAAAACAAAAAAAACGTCACTCCAGCTTACGCGCCTGTGACAAATTTTCTGTACTCACCGCGTTTCGTTTTTGTGTTGGGGTACGGTATGTTAGGTAAATGAAAAATGATAGTCAGCTTACGTGAAGTTTTTGAAGAAGAAAATGATGGAAGTTCACGCAATACTTAGCCTCGACCTCAGCTTCGACCCATTTATCTAACCATTCCTGCTTCGAAGAGCCTCTTCATCATCTCTCTTGTGTTTGGAATTCCTTGGAATAAGTAGGTTTTTCATACTCGTCTTCGGATTCATAGAGGAAAATTACAGACGTCGCAAATATAATGGAAACGGCTCAACATGAACAGCCCTTTGGTTCTAATTGAAGTGAGTTACATAGTTTATTTATAAAGGAAATAATAATAAACTTCAGACTGTTCCTCTTCCTCATATGATATCTTCTCGGAATCGAAACTTCTCAAAACCAGTACACTTCGCTAGGTGGCCAAAAATCACATCCCTCGCGTACAATTCAGTCAAAACGCGGCTCAGCTCTGCTGGGTAGACTGCCGAGGTACAGTATCCGGATCCGAGCCTGCTTTGCTCTGGTGTAACCTCGGGCAGAGAGTGATATCCTGAATACTCCTGTTCCCTTCTCATAGTAAACATAATCAGCAGGAAGCGACACCGGGTAGCCATTATGGTGCAATAATAGGCGATAACTCGTCAACCCGTCAATTCCTGTTGGCTATGTCCTATGGAAAGGGGCTTGTAGATTCTGGATTGCATGATCTGAGTAACGTCTAGAAAAATATCACGTTGATATAGTTAGATCGAAAAGAAGGAAATTTTGACGTTCTCCCCTCGTACCTTTTTCTGAAACCAAAACTTGCTCAGTGCCGCTCTCTGTTACGATTTACCCTAGAAACGAACAGAACCTTGGGTGTGATCCTTTGGATCACCGGGTTTAGTGGTCATGGTACGATTGGCTGCGTTGTGCTCGTTGGTATGACTTTGGTTCGACGTCTGGTGAAGTTGTACTGGTGCGAGAGGTTGCACGTGGCACAGGTGATGACGTCAGAAGACTCCTAACCGAATCTGGCTTGAGGTGAGCTGGACTATCTGACTATTGGAGATGAATTTTATAGTTTCAGAACTTCCAAATACCGTGTGAGATGTGAAACTTGGATCTGGTGATGACGTCAGAAGACTCCTAACCGAATCTGGCTTGAGGTGAGCTGGACTATCTGACTATTGGAGATGAATTTTATAGTTTCAGAACTTCCAAATACCGTGTGAGATGTGAAACTTGGATCTGGTGATGACGTCAGAAGACTCCTAACCGAATCTGGCTTGAGGTGAGCTGGACTATCTGACTATTGGAGATGAATTTTATAGTTTCAGAACTTCCAAATACCGTGTGAGATGTGAAACTTGGATCTGGTGATGACGTCAGAAGACTCCTAACCGAATCTGGCTTGAGGTGAGCTGGACTATCTGACTATTGGAGATGAATTTGATACTTTCAGAACTTCCAAATACCGTAGGAGATGTGAAACTTGGATCTGGTGATGACGTCAGAAGACTCCTAACCGAATCTGGCTTGAGGTGAGCTGGACTATCTGACTATTGGAGATGAATTTTATAGTTTCAGAACTTCCAAATACCGTGTGAGATGTGAAACTTGGATCTGGTGATGACGTCAGAAGACTCCTAACCGAATCTGGCTTGAGGTGAGCTGGACTATCTGACTATTGGAGATGAATTTTATAGTTTCAGAACTTCCAAATACCGTGTGAGATGTGAAACTTGGATCTGGTGATGACGTCAGAAGACTCCTAACCGAATCTGGCTTGAGGTGAGCTGGACTATCTGACTATTGGAGATGAATTTGATACTTTCAGAACTTCCAAATACCGTAGGAGATGTGAAACTTGGATCTGGTGATGACGTCAGAAGACTCCTAACCGAATCTGGCTTGAGGTGAGCTGGACTATCTGACTATTGGAGATGAATTTGATACTTTCAGAACTTCCAAATACCGTAGGAGATGTGAAACTTGGATCTGGTGATGACGTCAGAAGACTCCTAACCGAATCTGGCTTGAGGTGAGCTGGACTATCTGACTATTGGAGATGAATTTTATAGTTTCAGAACTTCCAAATACCGTGTGAGATGTGAAACTTGGATCTGGTGATGACGTCAGAAGACTCCTAACCGAATCTGGCTTGAGGTGAGCTGGACTATCTGACTATTGGAGATGAATTTTATAGTTTCAGAACTTCCAAATACCGTGTGAGATGTGAAACTTGGATCTGGTGATGACGTCAGAAGACTCCTAACCGAATCTGGCTTGAGGTGAGCTGGACTATCTGACTATTGGAGATGAATTTGATACTTTCAGAACTTCCAAATACCGTAGGAGATGTGAAACTTGGATCTGGTGATGACGTCAGAAGACTCCTAACCGAATCTGGCTTGAGGTGAGCTGGACTATCTGACTATTGGAGATGAATTTGATACTTTCAGAACTTCCAAATACCGTAGGAGATGTGAAACTTGGATCTGGTGATGACGTCAGAAGACTCCTAACCGAATCTGGCTTGAGGTGAGCTGGACTATCTGACTATTGGAGATGAATTTTATAGTTTCAGAACTTCCAAATACCGTGTGAGATGTGAAACTTGGATCTGGTGATGACGTCAGAAGACTCCTAACCGAATCTGGCTTGAGGTGAGCTGGACTATCTGACTATTGGAGATGAATTTGATACTTTCAGAACTTCCAAATACCGTAGGAGATGTGAAACTTGGATCTGGTGATGACGTCAGAAGACTCCTAACCGAATCTGGCTTGAGGTGAGCTGGACTATCTGACTATTGGAGATGAATTTGATACTTTCAGAACTTCCAAATACCGTGTGAGATGTGAAACTTGGATCTGGTGATGACGTCAGAAGACTCCTAACCGAATCTGGCTTGAGGTGAGCTGGACTATCTGACTATTGGAGATGAATTTGATACTTTCAGAACTTCCAAATACCGTAGGAGATGTGAAACTTGGATCTGGTGATGACGTCAGAAGACTCCTAACCGAATCTGGCTTGAGGTGAGCTGGACTATCTGACTATTGGAGATGAATTTTATAGTTTCAGAACTTCCAAATACCGTGTGAGATGTGAAACTTGGATCTGGTGATGACGTCAGAAGACTCCTAACCGAATCTGGCTTGAGGTGAGCTGGACTATCTGACTATTGGAGATGAATTTTATAGTTTCAGAACTTCCAAATACCGTGTGAGATGTGAAACTTGGATCTGGTGATGACGTCAGAAGACTCCTAACCGAATCTGGCTTGAGGTGAGCTGGACTATCTGACTATTGGAGATGAATTTGATACTTTCAGAACTTCCAAATACCGTAGGAGATGTGAAACTTGGATCTGGTGATGACGTCAGAAGACTCCTAACCGAATCTGGCTTGAGGTGAGCTGGACTATCTGACTATTGGAGATGAATTTGATACTTTCAGAACTTCCAAATACCGTAGGAGATGTGAAACTTGGATCTGGTGATGACGTCAGAAGACTCCTAACCGAATCTGGCTTGAGGTGAGCTGGACTATCTGACTATTGGAGATGAATTTTATAGTTTCAGAACTTCCAAATACCGTGTGAGATGTGAAACTTGGATCTGGTGATGACGTCAGAAGACTCCTAACCGAATCTGGCTTGAGGTGAGCTGGACTATCTGACTATTGGAGATGAATTTGATACTTTCAGAACTTCCAAATACCGTAGGAGATGTGAAACTTGGATCTGGTGATGACGTCAGAAGACTCCTAACCGAATCTGGCTTGAGGTGAGCTGGACTATCTGACTATTGGAGATGAATTTGATACTTTCAGAACTTCCAAATACCGTGTGAGATGTGAAACTTGGATCTGGTGATGACGTCAGAAGACTCCTAACCGAATCTGGCTTGAGGTGAGCTGGACTATCTGACTATTGGAGATGAATTTGATACTTTCAGAACTTCCAAATACCGTAGGAGATGTGAAACTTGGATCTGGTGATGACGTCAGAAGACTCCTAACCGAATCTGGCTTGAGGTGAGCTGGACTATCTGACTATTGGAGATGAATTTGATACTTTCAGAACTTCCAAATACCGTAGGAGATGTGAAACTTGGATCTGGTGATAACGTCAGAAGACTCCTAACCGAATCTGGCTTGAGGTGAGCTGGACTATCTGACTATTGGAGATGAATTTGATACTTTCAGAACTTCCAAATACCGTAGAAGATGTGAAACTTGGATCTGGTGATGACGTCAGAAGACTCCTAACCGAGTCTGGCTCGAGGTGAGCTGGACTATCTGACTATTGGAGATGAATTTGATACTTTCAGAACTTCCAAATACCGTAGGAGATGTGAAACTTGGATCTGGTGATGACGTCAGAAGACTCCTAACCGAATCTGGCTTGAGGTGAGCTGGACTATCTGACTATTGGAGATGAATTTGATACTTTCAGAACTTCCAAATACCGTAGGAGATGTGAAACTTGGATCTGGTGATGACGTCAGAAGACTCCTAACCGAATCTGGCTTGAGGTGAGCTGGACTATCTGACTATTGGAGATGAATTTTATAGTTTCAGAACTTCCAAATACCGTGTGAGATGTGAAACTTGGATCTGGTGATGACGTCAGAAGACTCCTAACCGAATCTGGCTTGAGGTGAGCTGGACTATCTGACTATTGGAGATGAATTTGATACTTTCAGAACTTCCAAATACCGTAGGAGATGTGAAACTTGGATCTGGTGATGACGTCAGAAGACTCCTAACCGAATCTGGCTTGAGGTGAGCTGGACTATCTGACTATTGGAGATGAATTTGATACTTTCAGAACTTCCAAATACCGTGTGAGATGTGAAACTTGGATCTGGTGATGACGTCAGAAGACTCCTAACCGAATCTGGCTTGAGGTGAGCTGGACTATCTGACTATTGGAGATGAATTTGATACTTTCAGAACTTCCAAATACCGTAGGAGATGTGAAACTTGGATCTGGTGATGACGTCAGAAGACTCCTAACCGAATCTGGCTTGAGGTGAGCTGGACTATCTGACTATTGGAGATGAATTTGATACTTTCAGAACTTCCAAATACCGTAGGAGATGTGAAACTTGGATCTGGTGATGACGTCAGAAGACTCCTAACCGAATCTGGCTTGAGGTGAGCTGGACTATCTGACTATTGGAGATGAATTTGATACTTTCAGAACTTCCAAATACCGTAGGAGATGTGAAACTTGGATCTGGTGATGACGTCAGAAGACTCCTAACCGAATCTGGCTTGAGGTGAGCTGGACTATCTGACTATTGGAGATGAATTTTATAGTTTCAGAACTTCCAAATACCGTGTGAGATGTGAAACTTGGATCTGGTGATGACGTCAGAAGACTCCTAACCGAATCTGGCTTGAGGTGAGCTGGACTATCTGACTATTGGAGATGAATTTGATACTTTCAGAACTTCCAAATACCGTAGGAGATGTGAAACTTGGATCTGGTGATGACGTCAGAAGACTCCTAACCGAATCTGGCTTGAGGTGAGCTGGACTATCTGACTATTGGAGATGAATTTGATACTTTCAGAACTTCCAAATACCGTAGGAGATGTGAAACTTGGATCTGGTGATGACGTCAGAAGACTCCTAACCGAATCTGGCTTGAGGTGAGCTGGACTATCTGACTATTGGAGATGAATTTGATACTTTCAGAACTTCCAAATACCGTAGGAGATGTGAAACTTGGATCTGGTGATGACGTCAGAAGACTCCTAACCGAATCTGGCTTGAGGTGAGCTGGACTATCTGACTATTGGAGATGAATTTGATACTTTCAGAACTTCCAAATACCGTAGGAGATGTGAAACTTGGATCTGGTGATAACGTCAGAAGACTCCTAACCGAATCTGGCTTGAGGTGAGCTGGACTATCTGACTATTGGAGATGAATTTGATACTTTCAGAACTTCCAAATACCGTAGAAGATGTGAAACTTGGATCTGGTGATAACGTCAGAAGACTCCTAACCGAATCTGGCTTGAGGTGAGCTGGACTATCTGACTATTGGAGATGAATTTGATACTTTCAGAACTTCCAAATACCGTAGGAGATGTGAAACTTGGATCTGGTGATAACGTCAGAAGACTCCTAACCGAATCTGGCTTGAGGTGAGCTGGACTATCTGACTATTGGAGATGAATTTTATAGTTTCAGAACTTCCAAATACCGTGTGAGATGTGAAACTTGGATCTGGTGATGACGTCAGAAGACTCCTAACCGAATCTGGCTTGAGGTGAGCTGGACTATCTGACTATTGGAGATGAATTTTATAGTTTCAGAACTTCCAAATACCGTGTGAGATGTGAAACTTGGATCTGGTGATGACGTCAGAAGACTCCTAACCGAATCTGGCTTGAGGTGAGCTGGACTATCTGACTATTGGAGATGAATTTGATACTTTCAGAACTTCCAAATACCGTAGGAGATGTGAAACTTGGATCTGGTGATGACGTCAGAAGACTCCTAACCGAATCTGGCTTGAGGTGAGCTGGACTATCTGACTATTGGAGATGAATTTGATACTTTCAGAACTTCCAAATACCGTAGGAGATGTGAAACTTGGATCTGGTGATGACGTCAGAAGACTCCTAACCGAATCTGGCTTGAGGTGAGCTGGACTATCTGACTATTGGAGATGAATTTGATACTTTCAGAACTTCCAAATACCGTAGGAGATGTGAAACTTGGATCTGGTGATGACGTCAGAAGACTCCTAACCGAATCTGGCTTGAGGTGAGCTGGACTATCTGACTATTGGAGATGAATTTGATACTTTCAGAACTTCCAAATACCGTAGGAGATGTGAAACTTGGATCTGGTGATAACGTCAGAAGACTCCTAACCGAATCTGGCTTGAGGTGAGCTGGACTATCTGACTATTGGAGATGAATTTGATACTTTCAGAACTTCCAAATACCGTAGAAGATGTGAAACTTGGATCTGGTGATGACGTCAGAAGACTCCTAACCGAGTCTGGCTCGAGGTGAGCTGGACTATCTGACTATTGGAGATGAATTTGATACTTTCAGAACTTCCAAATACCGTAGGAGATGTGAAACTTGGATCTGGTGATGACGTCAGAAGACTCCTAACCGAATCTGGCTTGAGGTGAGCTGGACTATCTGACTATTGGAGATGAATTTGATACTTTCAGAACTTCCAAATACCGTAGGAGATGTGAAACTTGGATCTGGTGATGACGTCAGAAGACTCCTAACCGAATCTGGCTTGAGGTGAGCTGGACTATCTGACTATTGGAGATGAATTTGATACTTTCAGAACTTCCAAATACCGTAGAAGATGTGAAACTTGGATCTGGTGATGACGTCAGAAGACTCCTAACCGAGTCTGGCTCGAGGTGAGCTGGACTATCTGACTATTGGAGATGAATTTGATACTTTCAGAACTTCCAAATACCGTAGGAGATGTGAAACTTGGATCTGGTGATGACGTCAGAAGACTCCTAACCGAATCTGGCTTGAGGTGAGCTGGACTATCTGACTATTGGAGATGAATTTGATACTTTCAGAACTTCCAAATACCGTAGAAGATGTGAAACTTGGATCTGGTGATGACGTCAGAAGACTCCTAACCGAGTCTGGCTCGAGGTGAGCTGGACTATCTGACTATTGGAGATGAATTTGATACTTTCAGAACTTCCAAATACCGTAGGAGATGTGAAACTTGGATCTGGTGATGACGTCAGAAGACTCCTAACCGAATCTGGCTTGAGGTGAGCTGGACTATCTGACTATTGGAGATGAATTTGATACTTTCAGAACTTCCAAATACCGTAGGAGATGTGAAACTTGGATCTGGTGATGACGTCAGAAGACTCCTAACCGAATCTGGCTTGAGGTGAGCTGGACTATCTGACTATTGGAGATGAATTTGATACTTTCAGAACTTCCAAATACCGTAGGAGATGTGAAACTTGGATCTGGTGATGACGTCAGAAGACTCCTAACCGAATCTGGCTTGAGGTGAGCTGGACTATCTGACTATTGGAGATGAATTTGATACTTTCAGAACTTCCAAATACCGTAGGAGATGTGAAACTTGGATCTGGTGATGACGTCAGAAGACTCCTAACCGAATCTGGCTTGAGGTGAGCTGGACTATCTGACTATTGGAGATGAATTTGATACTTTCAGAACTTCCAAATACCGTAGGAGATGTGAAACTTGGATCTGGTGATGACGTCAGAAGACTCCTAACCGAATCTGGCTTGAGGTGAGCTGGACTATCTGACTATTGGAGATGAATTTGATACTTTCAGAACTTCCAAATACCGTAGAAGATGTGAAACTTGGATCTGGTGATGACGTCAGAAGACTCCTAACCGAATCTGGCTTGAGGTGAGCTGGACTATCTGACTATTGGAGATGAATTTGATACTTTCAGAACTTCCAAATACCGTAGGAGATGTGAAACTTGGATCTGGTGATGACGTCAGAAGACTCCTAACCGAATCTGGCTTGAGGTGAGCTGGACTATCTGACTATTGGAGATGATTTTGATACTTTCAGAACTTCCAAATACCGTAGAAGACGTGAAACTTGGATCTGGTGATGACGTCAGAAGACTCCTAACCGAATCTGGCTCGAGGTGAGCTGGACTATCTGGCTATTGGAGATGAATTTTATAGTTTCAGAACTTCCAAATACCGTAGGAGATGTGAAACTTGGATCTGGTGATGACGGCAGAGGACTCCTAACCGAATCTGGCACGAGGTGAGCGTCAGAGGACTCCTATTGGAATCTGGCTCGGGGTGAGCTTGGCTATCTGACTAACGAAGAGGAATTTGATAGTTTCAGGACTGGATAGCTCCTAGAGCTACGTATGGATAGATCTGGTGATGTCGTCAGAGGACTCCTACCCGAATCTGACTCGAAGTGAGCTCGATCTGGTGATGACGTCAGTAAAACGTAAGTCTGATCAAAAAGGCGTTTCATAATTACAAGCTTCAGGGTACTTCAAACCAAAGGTGATCACCATTTTCCAGAAAGTCTTCTGAAGATGGAAATTTGATGTTACTCCTTCGCCATAGTTAGTACAGTTGCACTTCTCATTATAGCGCCAATGAATGGCTTGATAGTAGTGAACAAAAATTCATTCATAAGCTTCAAAAAATTATATTTTATACACTTTACAAGTTGATGACCATCCTCTCATGACGCTTGGTTGGATTGTGAATCTGAAAAGTTTTAATTTTGCTGATGTTGGAAACATTAATTGAGAAATTAAAAGGAAAACATACCATTGTAGACCTTCTGTAGAGTAGTAGAGACTATCTTCATATCAGTTTCGATAGCATTCGACCAACTCTGTAGGTCTCCAAGTTCCTTCAGCGTGTGATTGAGCCCTTCGACGATTGCCAACCACTGTTCAGTCTGTTTTGCGAGATTTTGAGTATTGTTCTCGAAGCGTTTTGCCTCGACATCTAGTCGTTTTTGATTTCCATAGGCTCTGGAAATCCTGGAAATCACAACAGTGATAACTATATTCAATTTTGAAACTCACTTAGAATTAAGATTGTCGATTAGTGCCGTTGAGAAAGATTGCGAGGCGACGACTGCTTCGTTCTTGTACTTTTCTGGAATTGTGAATAGAGCTAGCTATCAAAAAGGAGAAATAACTTACCTTGAATTTCTTTCCGCAAACTTTGGTTCTTAGCATGGTCCTTTATCATAGAAGACAGTGATTGTGACATTTTGAAAAAAATGTCAATAAAAATAATAAATTAAATCTACACAGGAAATGCAATTGGTGCATGGTTCTAGCAAAAGTTAATTTTCTTTTTTCTGAACTTTTAAATGTTCAAAGTTCGGCTTAACTCCGTTAATTCTCTTCTCCTGCCATGTCTTATATAAATTTTGAATTCAAATTAGAAACTTCAGATGAGTAAAGACGATCTTCTGATCACCGACAACCTCGAGAATTTGAAAGAAGGTGAAATTTACACTGATCCACAAACCGGCAAGAAGTACAAAGTGAAGAAGACTATTCTGCCTCATTACTCGTCTGCTGGACCCCATGGATTAGGTAAATTCATCTCTCTACACATGATGAAAATGCTCTTCAGGTGATCCAGATGATCGAACTCTCCGTAAAATTGAAGCTGACGTCATTATCCCAAACAGGATGAACGCGAGGTTAGAGAAGGTTGAATGTAATAGTTTCTACATGGGTTGGTTTATTTCAATTTTTGATCTCATATGGTACTTTCAGATCTCGTTGGATGCTTTCGCAAGGACGGTGCTGTCAGTGGGCTCAACACGTGTAAGCCGGTCCTGGAAGCGTTCAATAAGTGCAAATTCGAAAAGTGAGTTTGTCTTGATGAAACGAAGATAAATGAATAAGATGATATCTTAACGCAGATAGTGGGTACAACTTTCAAGCCAAAACGGGCGTAACTGAACCTAAAAGAACGCAGACGCACTGGTCATAATTCTTCCGCGGAGTATCGCGCGGTCGAATCGGAAAGTTATTGTTAGACGCATCTTATCATTTCAGATTCCACGACCCAGAATTCCGCACAAAACTGACCAACGAATACATCGAAGAGCGATCTGAAGCTAGAAGGACTGGAATGACGGCGCAGCAGAGAAAATTGGAAGCGTATCGAAAGTGGAAGCAGGAAAATGAAAGCAAATGAGTGTTTTCTATCCATTTTGTTATCTAGGATGTACATTTCCGACGTTTTCCCTCAATTTTATATGGAAAGTTTTCATGATTAGCAGTAGTCTTCTGTATTGATTGTAGAATAAAGATTGTTTTTACTGAATTGATGAATTTGTTGCGAAGGATATTTTTTCCTCGAGATATCTGTTATCATGGTTTTATTCTCTTTAGATCGTACCTATTCATAACACCTGCGCGACTTGGGCTTGCCAGCCAACAGAAAATGAATGCAAACGCGCTCCTCTGTAATTTGTTTTCCAAAGCTTATACTTTTATTTATTTTTTCTCGCTTTTAGCTAACTGAAGACGCATCTAATTAACAACTAATACAAATGATTTGATCCAGAATTTTTCCAGAAAACAAACTCGAACCCATATTCCATTTGACAAGTTTTGCATTAGTTTAAAAATTGGAAAAAAAATGTCGATAGAAGATCTTATGTCTGACACCTCTCCCATTCATCTATTTTTCCGTTTTTCACCTACAAACTTTTAGACATGGGGAACCATACCAAGTTTGCTTCAAGCGACGAAGAAGATGAGAAAGTGAAAAGGTAATTTTCCTTCTTTTCAAATTCTTATTTCCTGCCTACAGGTCTCCAAAGCGAAAGGAAGAGAAGAAACACGATCGTGAACGGTCTCCACAGAAAGAGGTATTCTTCTTTTTTCTGAATTTCGTTAGGCAAACGTTTTGATGTTCGTTTTCTATCAATCAGCAAACTGCTTGAGATTACACGTTCTGAGAACGCAATCCGTTGAGAGGTTTTAAATAAGATTTTTCGGAAAAGCCTTCAATGGAAATTGTGACAAATCGTATGGCTCAAGTAAATTTTGTGATATTTTAACGATGCATTTTGAAAACAAAGTTATTACTCCACGTGACAGATTTATAGGAACTAAGAAGAGAATTTTTTTGATAGCTTCTACCAAAAAAGATCTCTATGTAGGAACAAATTCAAAGAACGTTGTAACACATTTGTTGACGGTCGAAAGTATCCTGGCTCTGTGAAAAAAACATTTCTCTCCAACTTTCCCCTTTTCTAACAACTTGGCTCAGCATTGAGCTTGTCTCCTGCTCCGTCTGGCTTTTAGAAACGAAGAGACGAAACGAACAGAAGACACGAGGACAGACCACGTGACAGAGATTACGAAAAGCGTCGTAACCGTGGAGACGAGGATCGAAGAAGAGATGATAGAAGACGTGACTGGGACAGGAACAGTGGAAGAGACTTCCGGAAGGATAGAGGAGACAGAGGGTATGCTTTGCAGGGCTGTTTACAAAATTAACGGATTAAATGAAATTTTTCGTTAAATTCGATTTAACGATCAACGGTTTCGTTAAAAGTGAAAAAAACCGTTAATTTAACGTTTACTCATAAAACTGAACTTTATAAGACTTGGTAAACTTCACATAAGATCCATGTAACCTTGTAGTAAGATCCCCATAACCTACGTATAAGACCCGGTGAGTCAGTATAAGACTTGGTAACTTCAACATGAGACTTTATTTTTTTGTAGGAATTAAAAAAGAGGAATTTCTGAGATTTAGTAAAAGTGGTATAAGACCGTTATAACGGTTTCGTTAAATCGGATATTTCGTAAGCAGCCCTGATTCTTTGTAACTACTCCGGCTCAATATGACTGAAAATCGTTTCAGACGGAATGACAAGTCCTGGGAGCCAAAGCTCAGCAAGGAAGAGATTGACAAACAGAGAAAGATGCTCTGGTCGAAGAAATCCGTGCCGGCGGAGGTTTTTTTGAATATTCGAAAGAGTTTTCCGCGATTTTTACTTAGTTCCCCATAACTGGACGAAAGGTTCGGGACTTTGGCAGCCAGAGCGTAGGTGTTGTAGAATTCAAATTTGGAAACGTTTCTGAATCATAAATAGACCCGTTCATAGAAAAGTTCTAGAAGCGATAGGATCCAAAAAAAATATTAGAAGAATTTCACAAAACAAAAAAATCGATGATAACTTTTCCAAGCCCAGAGTTTTCCTTGCTTTGAAAGAATTCTGAGAAGGGATGATGATTTGCAAACGTTACCTCAAACTAGGGTAATCAAACCAGATTTTGCAGACATCAGGGGAAGCGTCTTCGTCGTCGGCACCAGCACCCAAGAATGCTTCACTCTGGTCGAGTGCCATCTCAGCAAGTGGAGCGGATGGTCAACAGGTCAATAAGTTTATGCGCCTGATGGGAGTCAAAAATGCGGATGCTGGAGGACCGGTAAGATTTGTATCATTAACATCTATGAGACTTTTCACGAGAGAAAAGACCGAAAACACAATTTTAACTAAAACGGTCTACACACAGCCTAACGCACTTTTCGCTCGTGTCTCTCGTAAAATGTCTCCTATAGACTCGGAACTTCACAAAATGCCAAGCATTCTGTCTTAAAATCAAGTTACTCATTCCGGCATATAACCATCAAACGAATGCTCAGATCGAATAGCCGAGATTTTAAATTTTCTTGGGAAACACAAAAAAAGTTTTGATCTGTAGGAGATATTTTCTACAAGATAAATCACATGGATTCCGATGAGCTTCTCTCTCTCTCTCTCTCTTTCTCTCTCTCTCTCTCACTCTATCGCTCTATCTCTCCATTTCTCTCTTCCCCCCTCTCTCTCTCTCACTCTATCGCTCTATCTCTCCATTTCTCTCTTCCCCTCTCTCTCTCTCTCTCTCTCTCTCTCTCTCTCTCTCTCTCTCTCAAAAACCGTATTCGCACACGTCACAATATTCAGAAAGACTCGGAAAAGCTGAAAGAAGAGCGGAACAAGCAGAGCAAGTTGCTATCCGACCTTGACAAGCAGTACCAAACGGCGAACAAGGCTCAACTGGGTCGAGGAATGGGCCTGGGCTTTCAATAATAATCATGTTGAATTTGAATTTTGTACACAATTCGTTTTTTGTTGTTTCTCAATGAAGTTCTCATCCATCTGATCGCTTTTTGTGTTGGTTGGTCAAGCCATTATGAATCCTTGTCAAATAATCGTAGTGAGTACCAGAGTTGCACGGAAGTAAAATTGTTCAAAACGGAAGACGGAAGTGAAATTTTTTCAAAGGTAGTCGGGAGTGCAAAAAAGTTGAAAAACCCAGAGATATTGTATATCCGCGCATTCTCAACAGGTGATAGGTCAATTCCAGACTGAGTAGAAACGATTTCACGGTTTTTTCGTCATTTTTCACGAAAAAAATTTTTTTGACGGAAGTCGGAAGTAGAATTGGTTAAACGGAAGTCGGAAGGGAAATAGGGCAGAAGTCGAAATTCCGTGCAACTCTGGTGAGTACTCTCAACCCACTTCTAGTTTTCATTGAGAATGGAAGTCGAAGTTCCGTTTAACTCTGTTTCACAAATAACGAGCACACCTTGTTTTCGCAAAATGTTGTTGGGAAGTTTCCGGACACATTATATAATGAACTTCTTACCTGAGCTAAGCTAGCTTACCAAGAGAAAATCTAGGTTAAATAAGAATTTAATGAAAGTGGAATCAGCCATACAAACGTTGTTCCAACGGCTCGTCTCGAATCCTCTGACGTCAGCAGAGAAAGCCATACTCAACAACCAGAGGTGCTGGGCGACGTGAGTTACTTACTGGTTTATGTTACTGTAGTTACTGGGGCTACGGTAGGAACGAAAGTCAATGAGGTCTTAACGATGTTCAGTATTTCAAAAAGGAAAATAAATTTTTGAGAAACACAAAAAAGTCATAACTGAGACTCAAAGAAGCATTCCAGCGCCCCACAAATCTTAGTGGGAAGTCAACTCCCTCAAGGCTTCTACAGCAACAAGGAGAGTACCAGCAGTCAATACGATGAAGCTGAGTTCACGAAAAAGTACCCGAGGATTATGGTGAATTGGAAGGGGAATGATGGCAGGTAACTCTTTGATTCCTCAACGTTTTAAGGTCAGGGAAAACGTTCGGTGTCTGTATGGATCCGAACGGAATTCAGAAAATTACAATTTCGAACACCGTATAAAACCATACAGACACCGTTTGGTTTCCCGGAGTTTCTGTTATTACCTCTTTCTCTCTCTTTCACTCTCTCTCTCTCTCTCTTTCTCTCTCTCTCTCTCTCTCTCTCTCTCTCTCTCTCTCTCTCTCTCTCTCTCTTTCACTCTCTCTCTCTGTCTCTCTCTCTCTCTCTCTCTCTCTCTCTCTCTCTCTCTCTCTCTTGTATTATTTATATTTTCAGAAGTCTCACAATAATGACAAGCCGAAAAGGCAACACCCAGTACCTATTGGACATCAAGGCAGTCTACTATGCAATGATCATGGTAATTTTCGGAAGTGTAGAAGTTTGAGAAAAATAGTTCAGGCGAACCATCACGGATATGACAAGGTGAAAATAGCCACGGGTAACGATGTGGTGAGGAAAGTGCTGCTGGGAAAATATGAGGCGAATGCTGGTGAGGTTTTGTTTATGGATACTCATCTTTTTTTTTTCACAGTTTTAAATCTAACGCCAAGTACTTATAACTCTCTTCGATCTGCATCCAACAGTAATTTGCTTCCATAATTCGTTTTGGAAAGGATTTTTGTGGTTAGAAATAGTCAAATTTGTCTCATTCATCTTTTCTCCGGAAGGAAAAGGAAATTTTGCTCCCCTAGATCTCATCGTGATAAAACAGTGTACTGTAAAAAAAAATCTGAAGAAAGCCATCTAAAACGCTGTAACGAAAATTGATAACCTTAAGATTTCTCATTACAATTCTTCATTTTTCAAGAAGTTTTTCAGAGCGAGAACTTCTTATGATGCTGCGACGATACACAGTCAAGAAGAACCCAAAGTTTTCGGTACTACCCATGAAAGGCGAACACGTGACGATACCTAAACTTGTGACCTGGGAGACAGACTTTCTCAAGCACCATGCCGAGAGTGTTGAGTTTTTCAAATCTTAATGAACATTTTTGTTCTAGTTGCATTTTTGAATATTTTCAAGCTACGGATAGTGAGATTTCTTGATCACGAACCGATATTTTCATCAAGAAACATCGGTCGAAAGGGAATTTTCCGAATGAATGACCACCATCGGGACAAAACCTTGTTCTTCCAAGGCTTTCGTACTACTGTTTCAGGTCCAGCTATCAGGAAAAGGTTCAAAAGTGTACTACATACTGACCTTACACAGTTTCTCGTTGTCTCGATATTTATTATAAAAAGAAGGACTACATCACTAGATTGAACTGTGTACATGTGGACTATATCGTAGCACCGCGTCTTTCTTACCCGAAGGTTCGAATAAGCGATTACATTAAGCAGGAGTACGGATCTACATATTGGGCCTGTGGCGACGACATGGAATCACGAAAAATGTCGTCGTGGCGTCACACTTTGATGCCAAATATGAAGTGAAAAGTGTAAAAAGTCGATGACAAAACATTATACAAGAAAAGTTGAATGGACAGGAAAAGTAACAAGGTGAACAAAAACCTGTTAAACGACTCTTGTTGAACTGATGCGTGCACAGTTCTGATAGTTGATTTTTTTGGTCAAATTCTCGAAGTCCGTATCCAAAATTCTGTTGGGGTTCTCGGCTCTGAAATATTATTGGCTCAAACTGGGCTAAAACTTCTTTTTTTGCTTTCCCGGGTGTAGTACAGTACACATGCATTCTGTTACAGTAGTCACAAAAAGCTTGGCTCTTTCAGATTATTTGTGTCATTATCTGATACTGTAAGACTTTCTGGAAAGCGGCTGAAAGTGCATTGCTTTTTCTCTCTTTCTCCCTCACTTTCTCTCTATCAAAGCTTAAAAAGTTACCTGTAGGCTGCGTGCAAGTTTGCACCACGTTTGGCCATTTCGTGAGCAACGTAAAGTGGGGTCGGAAGCGATGTGGGAGAGTGCACGATCTGAATACGCTTTATAGGACCAATAAACGGTTTTTTTCGATATTTTACGCAACATTGAGAAGTTGTCGATAATTTCAAAGGGTAGACAGAGTTGGAGAGAAGTAAATTTTTTCACGAAAGTCGGAATTCCGTGCAGACAGGCTTTGGTGAAACTGGTTCAAAAAGTTTAATAGTGTCGAAATATGATAGCTTTCGTATTTTTCGAGTGTAGGGCACGATGCACCAAGATCAAAAAATATCGAGTGGGGGGCGGAGTTTCAGAAATGGCGCGAATCAGTCGACCCCAATCAATAGATTCAATTTTTCGCCTCGGATGTCCGCTTTGCAGCGATAAAATGAGCATAGACATTATTTTCTTTAACTTAAAGCATCCGACCTTTTCAATTGAGTTGTACAGAAACTCCGCATTTTCCAGGTACCTAATCAAACTACTGAAAAAAATGAAGATTACCTGATGTTGGCTGCAGTAAGCACCACAGATGGCAATGATCTCGTTATCGGAAACGTTTCGGTCGTTTCTTAGAAGTGTGAAAGATGGGATTTTAGCGGTACCCTGAAGTTGTATGTCGCCGTGGTCTAACAGTTCAAAGTCTCGAAAATCGCATTTTATCATTAAATTTTGAAAGGAAAATGATTCATTGAGTAGTTTGAAAGACTGAGAATTTATACTTTTCAACCTTACTTTTACCGAGAAAATTTACCTGAATTGGGTTGGCAGACATGACAAAGAATTGTTTCTTTTTGTACTCCGAGATGTCTTGGAAGATGGCTGTTTCGGGTTTCAGGTTCTGTAAATCATCATGAAATTGATTGAAAAATCCTCCGCCAATTTTTGAAAGATATTTTCCGGTAAGAATTTCTTGTATTCACATTTTTACAGAAGATTTGGATCCCAGTAACTTAATACACGCTCTATAATTCTGCTACTCGTTCTTAACTTTTTTAGAGTCTTAAATTTAGGGTTGTAATGATGATAGAAGAGATTTTCTTTGAGAATGATGAGACAGAGCTTGGCAGTTCATATTTTCGTTAAAAACCAAAGTTTAAATAAATAATGGAAGAGAAGAGAACTTACCGAGACTCTGGCGCTATCCTGGTAGAATCGGGAGTGGTGACGCTTCACCACGGTGAACGCCAGTACGTCCATCTTACCCTTGACGTGGAACTCTACTCTCTTGGTGATGATGTCAACTTCCTTGGTTGCCTACAATGTGCTTCATAATGATAATACGCTTTGAAATTTGAAGCTATTCTGTTTGAAACGACGCAGTGCAAGAAAGATATGAGGGAGGAAGTTTGCAAACCATAAATTATTCAATTTCTCAGTTTACTTGCGTTTTCAAGGAATTTCTTTACGAAAACTGTTCTCCTTAAGCTTATTTTGAGAGGAAATCACTGCGGCTGCAGATTGCAGGTTGAGATTCAAACATGAAGTCATGGAAGCGCAATTTTGTTCAGTTCAAAAAATACCGAATTAGTTAATTTTCAAAAAAATAAATCCGAACGGAAAAAAAAGTTGAGATGCAATGAGAATGTCATTATATAATATCATCAAATGTTTCTCAAGTCAAGACTTATTAAATCAACCTTTTCCTTATGAGTTATAACTTTGATTCCCAACCAAATTAATTCTTTTCTCGAATTTTCCTTTTGAAACTGTGAAATAATCTTACAGGTGCCTCTTGTCCTCCTGAGACTCCATCTCTGAAGATCAAAACTCTTTTCGGCTTGCCGTTCTTTTTGATGAAGGTGTTGGTGACCTTGTCCACAAATGCGTGGAGAACTTTAGCGTCGATCTGAATTTAAAAGCTTTTTTGGAAAGCTACTGCAACCACAGGAGGAAGATCACTCTGCGACCGCACGCTTTCAAAACTTCATCATCTAACAAAAAACTAACAATTTCCTTGTTGGGCTCGACGAGGTAGAAGTCTGAAACGTAGGAGAAGCTATCCACACCAGCATTGCACGACAGCTGAAATAGGTTATTTTCTCTTTTCGTGACTTGTTTGTGATCGTCACGTGATGGGCACAAAGAGAGCACATGTTTTTTGTTCAATTCAATGAAACTTACGCCGACTGTTGACGGGTAAACGAATCTTTCAGCTCCTTTTGGGTGGGAAACGTCGATTCCAAAGACCAGTGTGTTGGGGTCGCTCCAGACACTGTAAAATCGACTTGTGAGCCTCATGTCTATCCACACTTTTCATTCGAGAAAAACACTGTCATCACAAAAAGATGAACCGAATGTGAAACAGTTCTTTTTATTATTACCAGTGTGCCGAAGCCGACAGTGCACTGGTACATTTGAAAATTGGAATACTTTTTGTTCCCTTAATTCTTGTATTTTTTCTTGTCCCAAATTTTTAGTTCTTTTATCTTTTTTTCTTTTCGATTACCATGAACAGAGATGAGTTCTATTTTTTCTCTTTATTATTCGACACATTCCGCATAGTGCCATATGAATTGTAAAATTTAATCTGCCAACCCTCATTTTTGCTTGATTTAATGCTTGATTTCGGTATCCAAGACTTGATCTTTCACAAAAGTTGTCCTCCCAACCTCACCTAAGCTGATTATAAAAGGAAATTACTTTTGGTTGCAGACTGCAAATTGAGAACAATTTATGACACAGGCGTGAGGGTTGCAGATTATGCCGTCTCCCACGGACTTTAAAATTTCCAATGATGGATTTTCCATAAATAAATACTATTATATTGCCTCAATTCAAAAGAGCTGAGTTGATATATGGATACCATCATAAATCGATAGATGTCCATTTTTCTTTGTAATTTACATGTTGAACTGGTGTCGGTCATAACTTGGAAACCAGGCATCTTTCCGCAACTTTTGAGAGCAATTCTATCATCTTCAGCATATTCGAAAACCTTAGAGACCTGTCAGAATGCACAATTTCAGTGTGTCCTGGTGACAATCCCATGTGAGATAAATTTGCGCTATGTTAAAGTGGAAAAATTAGAATTTTCCAAAATTTTTATGGATACTTTCCACTTTGCCTCTACTTCATTTCAAGAGCGTCAGGATGAAAAAAAGAAGTATAAAATGCTAACTCACCTCTGAGGAACAACAGCTCCAACATTTCGTCCTCCCAGCTTCATGTTAATCTTGAGCAAAATGTTGTCCAAGACCTTAGTCATGGGTCTATCTTTTCTCAGGTTATTGTTGACAATTTTTACAGTCTCTATCTTGACGTGTTGACTGGGAACGTCGAAACGTTGCTCCAGAAGCTTCAGTTTGTCTGCAAAGAATTTGCGTAAATTCAAGGTTTGTTTAAGATTCAAATCTTTGGAAAAAAGACAATAAAATGCTTTTTAACTCACATGTCAGACTATTTTATATGAGAATTAAGAGAAAAGTTAATAAGTTAATCCATAAAACGAACTTAAGGAAACATTTCTCGAATTTGTTAAGGTTCATACTTTTAAAATTTTTAATTTTATGTGACAAATTTCGTCGCGAATGAAAAAAATTATGATTTTGAGGGATAAAGACAATGAAAACCTTATCTAATCAGATTAGTCATTTAAGAATGAGGGCTATATACAAAATTTCTGGGTTTATTCGACTTTTGCACTTCTGACTTCCAATTTTCTACTTTTTTTATTTTGAAAAATCTCCCGCTTTTCTCGTTTTTTCAAACTTCCGCGAGTCATTTCAATTTTCTATTAAAAACACAAACCATGCATATCTGAGTTCTCCACACTGAAGAAAATGACGATTCCGTTCGTCTCACGCCTGGCCGTCTCGAACAAATTTTCAAGGAATGCTACCCAGGTCGAATTTTGCGCTGGTGATTTCTCAATCTGAAACGCCAAATGAGAAGACTTGAAGCGGATTGTTTTAGGGTGATGTTTTCAATAAATTTAAATTATTTAAATTGAAAAAAGAACTAAATCGTGAATCTTATCAATTATTATCGACAGCTCAGCCTCGCCCAGGAAATTATGAAATTAAGTGAAATGCTCTTCCTATTTCGATGTCCACAGATTTAGGTTTATCCTTGGGCTGACCCAAACCTAGTCTAAGCCTAGAATAGAGATGTTAATAGTAACTTACCAACGTTTACTTTTAAAGTAACAACAAAAATAGTTTACAGACTGAAAAGTTTATTAAAAAAGCCGACGTACATTTCACTAAATGTCGGGAATAATTCAGTCAAGCTTTTAATTTAAATCTGTAGAATTCATAATCGTTAAAAACTCACAACTTTAAGAACCCTGAGGCCTTTCTGTTCGCTTGCTTTTTTCAACGACGAGACAAACGATTGGCATTCATCAATGTCTTGTTTAGTGACAGAATTGTTCTGCCAGACGCCGGCAACGATCGTGAATGGTTTCGCGGGATGGGCGAACGCCATTCTTGGAGCCATACGCCAATCTCTCTGAACGATCACAATCAGATGGAACGACGGAGAGAGAGAAAGCGAGAGAAAGCGTGAGAAAGAGATAGAGTGTGTGAGGAAGAAAGAGAGAGAGAGAGAGAGAGAGAGAGAGAGAGAGAGAGAGAGAGAGAGAGAGAGAGAGAAAGAGAGAGAGACAGAGAGAGAGAGAGAGAGAGAGAGAGAGAGAGAGAGAGAGAGAGAGAGAGAGAGAGAGAGAGAGAGAGAGAAAGCTCACCTTGTCGTCATTGACCTGAAGGGGCTTGTTACCCGCAGCGATGACCTTCGGTGCCAACATGCGGGTTGCTTCCACCTTGCTTCTCTGAAAATGTTTTTGTATAAGTATTACAGCTTTCAGAATATAAGGGTGCACCTTTCCATTCTGTATTTTTTTTGGAGAATGACCGAAATTATGACTAATCCAAGTGAATCTCTCACCTGTATTGGGTTCTGGACGACCTTTACGCCAAATGCCTTCAAGTACTTGTTGTTGTTGGTGTTGAGATCTTTGAACATCTCGATCGTCTTCTGATACCGCTCGTTTGGAGGCTGAGCTTTTGGCTGGAATGGAGTGTTTATAGGGAGCCGAGCCGCGTTGTCTGCACGCTCGCGGCAAATTCTTCGATTTTTCCATGAGAAAAACAATGCAAAGATCAAAGATTCCAGTGTTCCATAACATCTGATCACTCTGCATATCACACACTCACATGATTATGACCTTTTGGCTGTAAACACCTGGTGCAGCCACTCTGACCCTTCCATGTCTCTGTGCTCATAGCGCGAGCTGTCTCACAGACACCAACCTTGTCGACAATAAAGGTTGCTACAATGCATTTGAGACTTCATGACATGTATAAGCACCCTCAAGAATTATCATGTTATAATTCATATCATATCAGATATAAAACAACTCACCACAAGTTTGAACTTTTCGAGTACTTGTCCTGAGAGAACTTGATACTTCGTGAGTACCAGGTACTCCATCGGCCATGCCTTTCCGTTCGCAAGTTCGACGGCCGGATAATTGGGGTATCTAAAATCAACCATAATCGTTCTTTTAATTGCCAACTTTTTTTGTAGAAAGAAAAAGAAAGTGTGATTTAACTTTAAAAATTCAATTAGAATAAAATGAAAGTAATAATTCTATTATTGTGATTGTTTCGAGATTTGTCCACTACGAAATTTCACCTTCTCAAAAAAACTTTTCAGAATGGAACAAAACGAACCTCAGGTTGGTATGAATGGTCAGATAATCCTCGTCTTTTGGTGCTTCTAGATCCCATCCTTTCATGATGAACGTATTCGTTCCCCATAAATTCTTCTGAGCGAGGTACGGCGAGGCACATCTACCTGCATGAGTGTTGATAGATTTGAGGAAGTTGAGAGAGAGAGGGGGGAGAGCGTTGGATAGAGAGAGTGAGAGAGAGAGAGAGAGAGAGAGAGAGAGAGAGAAAAAGAGATGGGTAGAGAGAGAGAGAGATCCTCACCGTTGATGAGCATCTGGACTAAGTATGCATCGAGATTGCGCGAATTGAATTCGCCGTTTGGTAGGAAATTATGGGGGAAGGCGATTTGCATCAACTCGGCAACCGTTCTTCTCGTATACATCAAAGTGTATGTGGCTGAAAATAGTTTTTGTGTCACGAAAAACATGATGACACAGCCTCTATGTTAACGCTACCATGTGAAAGAATAAGGAGGGTGGATTATGCGCACATAGACAGTTTGGATTTCATGTAGATTTACGAGCGCCACCTCCTTCCCTTCCACCGCGGTGCCCTTCTTACAAATTTCCCCTCAAATTTTCCAAAGGATAGAGAAAAAAAAGGTAAATCACAGTGGGACGCAGATTTCAGCTCAATCAGTACCATTCAAATTCATTTTTGACTACACAGAAATACTCACGGTCGACTTCCAAAACTGGGGTTGGTCCCGCTTCAATCACCTTACAGCTTTTGTGGAAGCCCCACAAAGAGTGAGCAAAGCCGATGGGTCTAACTTTTTCCTGCAAATTTCCGTCGTTAGGTTTGTGTATGAGAAGTTTGATGAGAGAATAAATCAAAAATGCGCTAGGCTACTTCAGTATGCAAAATTTAGAACAAAACGATTCACGGGGAGCTTTGCGCACTTTTTTGTTGGTTCCCTCGCGAAACGTCTCGTAAAATGTTATTCTGAGTGAACCCCTTGCGCCATTTTGCCGAATCAGATCAGTTTTTCAAGATTCCTCAAGTTTATAACACAACTTACATCTGAAGTTGGGTAAAGGTGTCCTTGTGTGTCGTGAATGTATGGGTCTTTCTCTCTGCAAAGTTCCATTATTGGTGACGGCAAACCTTTTTCGAATATTTCAAGTCGAAATAACATTTTTTAAGTATTTAGAGTAACTTCCAGGTTACGCTACCACGTGATAGGAATAGAGAGCAGACAGCTAGCGAAATTTTTTTATTTGCGGGAGGAAGCGGTGAGAGACCGTGTATTATCGCTAGACGCAAGGAACAGCGCGAGAGATTGCGTTTAGGCAAGAGGGGCAGAGTCTCCATCCCGTTTTACAGAGTTGTGCAA
The DNA here is from genome assembly GCA_963978915.1 of Caenorhabditis parvicauda. NCBI lineage: Eukaryota > Metazoa > Nematoda > Chromadorea > Rhabditida > Rhabditidae > Caenorhabditis > Caenorhabditis parvicauda. The sequence goes on from OZ022252.1 coordinate 5,138,567, forward strand.
AGTATTCATCTCCCTGTGCCGAGGTGAGTTAATTTTTGAGACGAGCAGAAAAATATACAGTACTATCATTGATGAGCGTAGCGAGGACTACCTGCTTGTTGACATTAAAAAAAACGTCGTCAACTTGACCGATTCGACATGTTGTGGTAATTTCACCGAATGATGCCACAAAGTTATCCCGCGAATACTCTTGTTTTTAGAGTAAAAATTCTTAATAGAAGAAAAACGAACCTTCTCAACATGTCCTGAGAAGTGAGGATGTTTAGATACGAACAGAACTCCGGCTCTGTCCACATGTCCATATCTCTCTGGTTGAAGTTCTTTTCGGATTTGATTGAAACTTCCAATGACTGGCATTGGACGTAACGAATGTTGTCTTTCAGGAAACGAGAGATATCGAGGTCCATGCATTCTTCTTTGTCGAAGGAACGCTCCTGTAATTGATTTTTTTTTCAAATTATTGGTTGAACGTATGGTTGGACTTCTCGTAATACGGAAAAACTGTCATATGACCTTATTCTCGTCGATAACTGTTAGACTGTCGGGAAATTCTAGGTGCGTTTTTTTCCGTTTTCATGATCTGAGTTGTTGGGGGATGTTTTTATATCCCGTCTCGTAGTGACTTGTATTTCCCAAACTTACTGAATAGAAAACTAAGACTCTCTTGAAAAAAAATAATTTTTTTTAATTTTACCACTTACAAGGTTGGTAGCTCATTCTCCTCACATCAAACAGGACACTAACTATTGACAATTTGATCCAATAATGGAAAAATATGTCTATCTCCATGTGTTGTACTTTTCACATTGAAATGAAACGGTTAGCAATTTTTTTAAAGAGTTTAGTCTTCGAATCATGCACATACTCAATACGCGGTTCTTAATACTTGCTTATGTTTTGTAGTCAATGTAAGATGTTTGTCTTTGATTCAATGACTTTTAAAAATTTATTGAATAACAATATTCGTTCTTGATGAGCCCTCTATAATCCGCATCTGAAGTTGTAGGAAAAATTATTACTTCATTTTGCAAGCTTCTTTATCAGTGTCGTAATGGATAAGGTTCGCGACGCGCTATTTTCAACGTTCGCGGAATCTTCTGAGAAAAAATAAAGAAACTGATAGTAGCAAGATTTTTCTTTTTGGTTGGAAATTTTAACTGTGACTTACCTATAGCCGAATTCGATACTTCTAAGGCACGTCGTGTCTAGACCACAATAGATGATACGATAGTAAAAAGGGCACTCGATAAAGTCTGATAGTCTATCGGAAGAGCAGAGGACGAAAAATGATGACAGAAGGAGGTAACAGAGTAGGCGGAAGAACATTGAAATGATGCAAACTTTTTCACGTAAAATTAAAACTTTTTTTCAAATTTCACGTGATGCAATTTTTTGAAGTTCGTTTCTCATTTATTTTCACTTTTAAATCCCACAATTTTGGACCAAGTACTGAGTATGTGCACAGAGTGTAAGTATTCTATACTTTTAATTCTGAGAACTCACAGATTCCAGATCTGACGTAGCGAAAAGAAGGCTGGATCCATCATAGGCAAATACTGTGGATTTTTTGGCGTCGGTGAGCACTTGTTGAATGATTTTGAAATTATCTTGCATCTTGGTGAGTCGATCACCTCTTGATCTGGAAAAGTATATGGTTTAGAGAGAATATTGCTAATTCTTGCGCAGACCTGACTGAACTCCAATTTTCCAATAACAAACTTTCAATCAGCTCGATTCAGCGATTATTGTCGAATATAAGGCTCAATAAAAAAAAAGACCCCGTACGACTGTATGGAACCCTTTTTATTACTTTTTACAATTCGAATCGCAGCTGGCAAAAGGTGCTAATAGCATCTGCTCACACCCATATGGTGTCGAGACCTTTGGCGAAAATTTTCCACAAACTCACTTCTTGGACTGCATAGAAACTGAATACTCTCTCCCTTCCTTGGAGATTATATTGATCTTGACGACATGTTGGAAGATTTGTTTAGGCTCCAACTCCATCTTGAACATGTTTGAGACTGCATTTTCGTGTTGGTTCTGAATGTAAGTTCAGAGAAATCTTGTTTTTTCATACTCAGAAAAAATCTTATTAGACCTGTGAGACGAGAACAAAACTATGGCAGGACCTAGTTCCAAAAACACCAGGTCACTTTGATAATGTAAATATTTTAAATGTGAGACTCAACACTTACCTGGTTCCATACCAAAGTTATCAAGATCTTATATGAAGGTTGCCACGTCTCATACTTAACTTATCAGGTCTAATCAGATTTTTTCCTTGATAGATATCACATTTTCTTTGAAATTAAGTTTCTTTCATCCTGTTGTACCTAGTTTTTTTTTCAAACGTGGAAAAACGATGTTACAATGAACACCGCTCTTCTAGGCATAGGTTTGATTTGGGTCAGTTCGAGATACAGCCTAAGAAAGGCGATTCTTTTAGATTGAACTCATCCAATATCGTTCACCAGAGTCCAAATATGGAAGAAAAATGTTTCATGTGTACCCCCCGCGTGGCGCCCCACCCCACGCGCAATTTACCATTTTTAAAATCGATATTTTTGACAAACCATCCTCAACTCTGACAAGACGAGCTCATCTTTATTGACCCAATGTTGTCGAAAACATCGTAAAAACAGTTCGATAAGCCTTCTTTGAGATAAAACTTCGAAATAGAATTATATTTCGAAAATAACACCGAAAACGATATCGGGTACAAATTTGATTATTTTAGAACAACACATAGAAACTACTCACCGCCATTGTTGTAGTCATTTTGTTACTTGGTTAGTAATAAGACAAATTACAGTTCAATCTGAGGTCCGTAAGTCCGTTCCTGTAAAAATCGTATGAATGTGTGAAGAGAGAGAGGGGAGAGGGAGAGAGATTGTTCCGATTGTTACAACTATGACATGAGAACGATCTGATAAGATGCGCTGTCTAAAAATCAAAAACAGAAAAATAATGTTTTTAATGAATCGTGCATTGCCCAAACCTTTTGTATGTCTTTCTTGAGCGTCCTTCCGGAACAGTAGAGTTTTGAATGAAACTATTATCAAGCTTGCTTTTAAAGGAGTTCCTTTGCGATAACACGAAGGCGTTCATAGATAAAATGGCAAAAGTGAAGTGAAAAATGACTCTTTTTTTTTAATTCAGCAAGAAACAAAAATGGTCTGCTGGGAAAAACGCTATTCGTTCTGAATTCATCATGGCTTTCAAAAAGTGAGTTAGTGAAAATTAAGATTTCTTTCATTTGCTGATACGACCTATATTGAAAAATCCAATACTGAACGAGAATAAACCAAAGAAATAACTAAACTCTGTGTTGTACCGCAAGGACAGTATGGTACTAATATGTAGAGTTTATTGGAGAAGTATACAGAAGTAAAGTATAAAGAAATCGTAAGCTTAAGTAGTGGATCCGGTGGGCGTGGCCTCGGAGATCGTGGGAAACTAAAAGCATGTGGGAAAATTGGTAGATCACGAGTTAATTATGCTCGCAACACTATTTTAAACTTTTAATTTTATCGAAATTATTGGGCGTTAAATCGACATTTTTTTTCATTTTCAACCTAACGAATCGTTAAATTGACAGTTCTTCTGAGACGTAGATCGCTGAGTAATGAGTCATAAATTGTTATCAGTTTTGATAAAGTATAAACGTTCATAAAAGAGCTCAACTTCTCAAAAACGTGACAATGATACCAGTAGATAGGAAGAAGAGAAGATGTTTATACGGTGCCCACATGTTTTCTGTTATGCAACGTCGAATAGAAGGCCAAAGAATGTTCTATCAAAACCTATTGCGAAATATGTTTACTTGCTCGAAGCAAAAAAGCAGGATGTCAAGAAATCAATTCATCCGAGTAAACATTTTTATTTGAATTTTATGAAATCGAGTTCCATGCGCTTGTTGTCGCTAAAGATAGTAAATGAGAGATTTGTATAAAATTTTCAATGGCCTAGGTATTCAATCGTTTTTTGCAAACCTCGAACAGCAACCAAGGGTCGCAGTTTTTGTTATTAGTGCAGGCTGGTTGCAGCGGAACAGTTGCAAGGAATGTGAATGATGGCCGCAGATGTGTTGTATATCACATGATCCCGACAGGGGCTGCTCCTTTATACCACGCATTTGTTTTGTAATGCGCTTTCGGAGAATGATCTTACTTTGTCAAATATAAGTAAAGGAAAGGAAAGAATGAGAGAATGCGGCTGAGGACGGGAATAAGGGAAACATTTGAAACAGGTTCATGGCACATATAAGAATCGTCGCGTTAAAATGATTGAAGAAAGTTTCTAACAAAGAAATCATGACAAGAAGAGCAAAAAACGAAAAATGGCGCGCAAAAATGAAAATAAAAAAAGTAGATCAAAAGATTACTGTAGGTTTGAATTTTTTTCTTTTTTCAACAATTTCTCATTTTCGCACTGTTGTATCGCAAGGACAGTGTGGCACGCCGGCCAATATGATGAGTTTATTGGAGAAGTATACAGAAGCAAAGTATAAAGAAATCAAGGCAATTAGTAAATCGCATCCCATCGCATCCCGCCGCATCCCGCATCCTGTCGCATCCCGTTTTTTTCAAACGTCTGTAACTTTGCTCGGAACAGCCCAATCACCTTGTATTTAGGCTTAGGTTGAACTTTAAGCTGACCCGAACCTAACCTGAGCCTAAAAAAGAGGTGTTCATGCGTTGCGAAAGAAGTTATCGCATCCCGTTTTTGAAAATGGGATGCGAGATGCGGGATGCGGTTTACTAATTGCCAGAAATCAAGAGCTCAAGTAGTGGATCCGGAGTGGGCGTGGGCACCGGGATAATGGTAAACAACCAAGTGTGGGAAAGTTGGTAGATCAAGTTAACTATGCGAGTTACTGTAGTTCACTCGCAACACGCACTTTCTTTGATTCATTTTTCATTTGATTCAAAAGAGCTCTATAAATGTTTTCGCAAGTTTTTTAAAAAGTTGGAGTGGGTAGAAAGGCTTTATTTTCCTATCTCTCTCATGTTTAAACATAAATATGCTCGATCCTCCTTTGCACATACAAAAAATGGAAATAATTTATTGACTAGGCAAGATTAAGGACGATTCAGTCACATAAATGACTCAGGACTTGTACTGAAGGACCATCGGTTTTGAGTGTGCAATTGAAGGTTTTCCATAGATGCTCTCTGCTCGCGTCAGGAACGCTCCAACCATCGTCTTTACCACTGAAAGTTTTCCTTTTTTAAAGTTCGGATACCAGAATTTCACGGAATTCCGACTTCTTTATGGTTTTCATACAAATCTCACCTTGATCGAAGAACATGTGTGCAATTTTGGCATGTAGTGCACTCTTAAACTCGAACGTCAGATCATAATGAAGTGTGCAAGTATTATCGTTGTCTGGTAGACCCTGAGAATCTTTCTTTTATTATAAACCTCTCACTTTGAAAAACAAACACGATTTTTCCTGTGGTAAAACGACGCAAAAACGGTAAAGATAGTGTCACATCCCTCATCAATCATGGGTTTTTCGAAAATGTTCGATCTCTTTCAGTTATTTCGCTAAAAAAGGTACCGTATTCTTCGAAAAATTCTGAAAACAGCTGGAAACAATCAGAAAGTTTTGAATACTATTGAAATTTAGCTAAACCAACTGAACATCATTGAAAACTACCGGAATTTTCTGAAAACGCTCGAAATACGGTTATTTTCACAAGAATTTCTGAAAACGATCGTATTTCGACCCCTGAGCAGCACAAAATTAGCAATTCCATTTTCGATTCAATGAAAGTTATAAAGTTGATCTACAGTAACCCTCGATATAATCTACTCTATTTGGCCACTAAAACGGTTTTGATGTTACTTTCTCTGTTGAAGGGGCAACTTCACCAAGTAAGGTCCCCCTTACAAAAAGCAAGCGTTGTTGGCGTATAGAATAAGTATAATCTCAAAATTACCACCTTTGTGAGACCTCACCTTGGCGAAACGGAAGGTGGTGTCCAGAGTACGAAACAGGTTGTCCCCTTCGATCACTTGAGACTGAAAGTTTCATTTTGGCGAAGCTACGTTCGTTGTTAGAAAACTTCTTAAAGTAACCTAAACAATTCTTTTTTTACTATTTTCTTAAGAATTTGCTAAATTTGTGAATTTTCGCAAATGTTTCTAGAAGAATATGTTTGTGTTAAAATCATACTTCTTTCGAATGTGTCGGCGTTGGCTCAGTTATGAAATAGTCCTCTTGACAGCTGATAAAAGTGTTGTTAACAGTTCTCTTCGAAAAAATTATCATTAGAGTTGATGAGTTTTCGGGGTTCTATCAAGACCACACAGTGAGTTAACCCTAGGTACATGAGTGCGGCAACTTTAATTACTTCTTAACAGCTGTGAAGCCGATAATTAGATGTCTGATTCAGTTTTCTTGATAAATCTCACATGAACGACAGACGGCTTGACGTGGATAACTCTACTCGTGTACCGCTCGACCAATGGGCTGAATCCGATCTCCAATAGAGCTAGCTGAGAGTTGTCATGCTCTCTTGTGACCTGCGACCGCCTACACCAAGGCACAAACTCGTGGTACTTCGAGACATCTTCTACTACGTCGAACATCGCTTCTCGAGAGAATCTGAACGGATTTTTTGTTCGAATCAGTGTTTTTCAAACGAAATCGTTGTTCTCACGTGTTTTCACCCCAGAATTTTCTTTCCACCGATAAATTCTCTATTTGAGCATAATACTAATATCTCATTTTTTATAGTACTATATGTAACTCACAAGTTTACATTAACCAAGTTACAATGTACGTTGTTCATCACTCGACACAGTTCAGGCGACAAAGGGTGTTTATACCAACTTGTCGTACTCATGTAGAGTGGAGTTGATGTGAATTCAATCAACAAAGATGATTCATAACTGTGTCTTCTTTTTCATCAAACTGAGAAATATAGGCGCAGCGCGGTCAAAAGTTTCAGCGAGTCTGATCCCGTCACTAGTAATTAAATGAATATAATGAATCGGATTAAAAACTATCATATTTTCTCAATGAATATCTCACTGTTAGACAACCTCTCGAGTGGAAATCTGGTTGAGTTTAGAAACTTCCATTGTATATTGTAGAAACCCGACCACATGTTCTCTCCATTAAGTATGTACAATTTGATATGAGAGGGGAGCGGGGAATCCCATAAGAGCTTTTTCTACACTGAGAATTTGTGGGTATTAATTTTAATGGTTGAATTTTTTCCATTATAGGAAAGGTTTAGAAAAAAGATGAACCACTTGAGCTCAAGTTTGAAGCGTATAGATTTTCTGAAGATCAACATGAACAGTCACAAGTCTTATTATTTTGTTTAAAAACTGATTTTGAATAGAAGTTTAAAAATCTCACCCGATGAGCCGTTTCTCAGCGTACGCCATCTCGTTGTTATAGCACCTAACCGCTATTCTCAGCGGTACCCGTGAAATGTTCATCTGAAGTTCAGTTACGTCTTTGTTGATTTTTTAAATAAGGAGAGGGAATAGAAACAGTTCAGTGAAGAAAGAGGGTGAATCCATGAAATTTATACATTCAAAGACCCTATGGACTTCGAAATACCATTTAAAACCTGAAATTTACCTCTATAGAGCCTTTACCTCTGTATACATATCACATCTTCAAGGCCCTAACGTTTTCTACTAAACAACTCACTTTTTATCAGATAAAGCTTTGCGCTCTCCACGCCTTCCAGCTAAGGCTCACAAGATTAAAAATCAAAAACGTTTATTGTACACTATAGAACAAGTTACTGTGTATACTGTATAACAAATGGGACCCCGAATTCTGGCTCCAATGACCCTTCCGATCCGAATGGAAACAGACTATGATCAGAGCTTGATTGTTGTGAAGTCGACTCGAACGTTGTGGAAAAGTCGTCGAGGAAGTTAGGAAACGCTTCCAAATCAGCTAGTTCTCGCTCTTCATGAACGTCTCTGAAAGTTTAGGATTTAGTCAGTGACATGTACCTGATCCAGAATCCTAATGCTGTATTTGTGTACAACTCATGGCACATGAAATACTGTATGGACATCCATGGCGTTACTCTTCACACATATCTAGCAAAAAGTCTGACCGATTTCAAACGCGCGCCAGTCGCATTTTTGTAAAATGAGTACGGTAGGAGTCGGGGCTCTCACAACTAACAGTTAGATCTTTGTGGATTTAAATTATTATTCTTTCTTTAACTCCATTCAATTTAAAGGCGCATTATTCTTACGTTCTTCAAGGCGAAACTGCTACAGTACTAAGTAACCGATTTACGGAGGTCAGACTGTTTTACAGGTAGAGGAAGCTATGTGCTTCACTTCTTTCCATTACAGATAAGATTTACCACATTTTTATGACATTCGATAGAAGATGCTCCTGATAAAGTTGTGATCTTTCTTTCATGAAATATTCATTATTTAAGCTACATGCGATTTTTCCTTAAAAAATCAACCGAGTAATTGCATAATACAACGCGTTGCCCATGATTTACATAAATCTCAAAGTTTACAAAACAGTATTCTTCGAAAAATGACAAAAACTAACTCTTCATCGAAAAATCTTGCGGATGACGGTAATTCTCCAAGCTGGACAGCTTCAATTGGTGACGTGGCGACCGCGAAACTTGACTGTGTCACACACTGTTCGTTGTGCATCTCTGCCTCGTGTCGATGGTGCATAGCTGGAAAAAGATGATTCAAAGTGAAACGTAAGTGTTGCACATAAAACGATAGTTACACCATATTTGGTGCAAACTTCTCAAATGTCGAAAATTTCGACAAGGTTTGATCATAACTCTGTCAAAATTGTTGGATGATGAAAATAAAAACATCAATTATGGAAAAACTTTGTAATGTAGCACTATCACTATTAATACAAAATTCCAAGCTGACTTTCAAATTACAGTAACGTTCCTCTATATTATGCCCACTTGAAATTTCACTGTTTTCAATCAAATAAGCATATACTGGTTCGACGTTAACGAATCCGGATAAAATTTGGTAAACTTGTGGAGAATAGTATTGGCTATGATGGGCCGAAATTTCAGAAAGAAATCTAGAACCTTGTTCAAGTAGCGGAGTTTCGGGTACCATTTCGGAATTTTCTGTCCACACTGTGCATGACGCCATGAACTTCAAGTAATGTAAAAATTCCTCACTCCCGCCTTCTTATAACAATCGTAAATCTCACCTAGATGCATCAGCTTTGACTGCACGTTCTGAAACACCTTCCCACACAGAAGACACATCACGTCGATCGGGTTCTTGCTCGCTTGGTTCTGGTGTGCGTAGCATGCGTGGTATGCGAGCACCTCGACGCTCCGAAATGATCGACCGCACATGGAGTTGAGACAAGCCCGACGGCAAAGGTCCACAGGCATATGGGTTCTGCAATCAAATCGCTATTTGGCAATTGAATTTGACATTTAGTAAAATGCACCAAACGCACCGACCTAGTAAGAACTTTTAAAAAGTTATTATTTAGTTATGTTGTCACTTTGAAAGTAAAATAGTCAAAAGTTACTATGAACACCTCTGTTTTAGGTTTGGGTTGGGTTTGGGTCAGCTAATGTTCAACCTAAACTTGTATAAATAAAAACAGGACGTCGGTGCAGCCAGTGTATTTCACTAGAATCCGTTGAATTCTTGTCCGACAGTGATATTGTTGGCTTTTTTCTTCTTATTTCACTAAACTTTCCGTTTTACACCGAAAATGCACATTCCCACACCGAGGCTATGATCCTCAAAACTTTTCGTTTCACACTGCGCCGTTAGCTAGAAGATTTACTTCATCTAGGAGGCCCTCGCTTCTTCAGGAGTTAACTAGTTTGACATATTTCCTTTCCTGAAGCACTATTTAGCGCCACAGTTTACATCAAGCAAGCAATCATGTACGTTTTTTCATCATTTCGTACAGTTATAACTCCACCATTGACAAAGGGTTTTCAAACCGATATGTCGAACACAAACGATAAGTCGGTGTACCGGATGTTATTTCTACGAACTTCATAGAATTTCATCAACAGAACATGAACTTCATAAATCACCATTAACATCTTATGAACTTCATCTCGACAGTATTTTGTTTCTCGAGTACAACAGAAACACTCACGTTCTCAGTCTGTTCATGATCAGTTGTGGATGAGCACCGACACCGAGTCGTCCCAGCGCCTTCCGCGCCATTCCTTTCCGGTTCGCGCTCGCTTCATGCTTTCTTCGCACCTTATTCACATAGTCAAGGTTGTACTTGTACTGAACGCGTTGTTGTCCGGGTTTCATCCTCTGAAAGAGGCTTCGAAGTCAATTTACATAAAATGAGATTGAGTAATTTAAGTTTTTTTTCAAATTTATATTTTAACATTCATGAAAATTTGTCAGCTTTAATTACATTATGCACAAACAATACACTATGTTGATCGTTTTTTTTCCATTTATTAATTAAATGCTAAAATGTTCATACAGTTTGTAGTTCTTCACTTGATTTTTGATTGCGGGCTCCAAAAATATTATTATGATCGAGATGAATATTGATTATAAATAACTCACATTAACATATACGGAATGCCGAGACTTTGAATCGCAAAACTCATTGGTCGCTTGATCGACAAACTCACTGAACGCTGAGCATTCCGGGTCATCTCCGAATTCATTTGAATTGTAGAAGGATGATGATTGCATCCTGTCAAACACGTAATAGTAAAGTTATCGGACGTGGAAAAATAAATACGGCTGGTGAACCGATGTGGAAAACATTCAACACACTGTGATTGTGAATACTTTATTTACATGATCGGAACAACTCTTTCTACCCGCAGGGAGAGCTCTAAAAAGAAAATTCTGTACTTGTGTACAACATGTGTTGTAGATAACTTAATGTGCTGTAAGAAATCTCTCTATGTACAACATCTGCCGTAAGTTATCTACAGAGTATGCTGTACATGCGCTGTAGATGTCTATAGCACATAAGTGCAGCATTTTGTTTTTAGAGAGATAATAATGAACGGAATGTACAGAAATGAGATGTGATATGATCCAGGGTCACTCAAACAATGAAAAGCTTCAATCTGTACTTTATTAGATACAGGAAAGTAGACTGAATCATGAAGCGTTTTCATTTATCTTTGTCTACTCCTCGGATTTTAGGTTTAGATAAGCACTAGTTAGGTACAAAGCTAAGATTTGATGATCAAAGTTCAAACAAAAGGAAATGATTCATGACTCGGATCACTCTTTCGTTATAAGTCTCTATTAGGGTATAGAAAATTCAGAATAAATCACTACCATTGGAGAGAAAGCCTAAAACCGTTAAGCTGTTAGGTTGAAAGAATGTCAGATGTGTTACCCTAACGAAAGAGACACCTTAAAACCGTTACTCTATCATAGTCTATTCTCAAAAATTCACCAAATTTACTCATCCTCAGGCTCCATCCTCTCTTCTTTTCGGAAATCAGCAGCTTGAATATCGTTCGCGATCGACTTCATTTTAAGATGAAGGAGTGCTTCTGTCGTCTCAGCCAGCGCAATGTTCTGCCTCGAAGCGAACGTTGATCCTGAAGGATGAAGGATATCACACAGAGCTTTTAATAGTGATCAACGCTGCCTAGCACAGATAATCGATTGGATAGATTTGACACTTTGACTTTTTTTCACTTTTCCTCACAGGGGAGCTTACAAAATTCCTTGTCAAACTTTTCTCACATCATCAATCGCAATTTTTAAAAAATTGAGAAAAGTTCATATTAAAGCTTTCAATTGAAAATATCTTCCCGATTTCAAATTTTATTTTTGTGTTGATAGCTTCGCAAAAAATAGTCGAATGTGAGAAAAATGAACGAACGATAAATTAAAGTTAACGCGGGACACTTAAAAATGGTTTTGGTAATCATCCCTAAATCGAAAGATGTCTATGAAAAAGATCACTCGAGGGTTTTTGTTGAAATATCCTTATTCTTCTGTTGTGAAAATTGACTCTACTATAATTTTGATGTCTAAATACCAAAAATCTAACCTTGATGTGCTGAACCGACACAAACGTTCGACAGATACTGCAGTTGAGCGTTCAGATCCACTTCAATCTGACTGAGGAGCTTCTTGAATGACTGTGCGGATTCTTCCATCTTGTTCTGGAATAATAATCTGATTTCATATATTTTCTGGGTTCATCAGCTCCGATTTTCAAAACCTTGTTCACATTGGATATAGCTTCCTCTACCTGTAAAAAAGTCTGACCTCCGTAAATCGGGTACTTAGTACCGTAGCAGTTTCGCCTTGAAATACACGAAAGATTTACGGAGCCTTTAATTTCAGAATGGACTGAAGATAAAAAAATAATTTAAATCCACAGAGATCTAACTGTTCGTTGCGAGAGTCCCGACCCTACCGTACTCATTTTACAATAACGTGACTGGCGCGCGTTTAAAATCAGTCAGACTTTTTTTTAGGGCAATTAGTAAATCGCATCCCATCGCATCCCGCATCCCATTTTCAAAAATGGGATGCGATAACTTTTTTCGCATCGCATGAACACCTCTTTTTTAGGCTTAGGTTAGGTTCGGGTCAGCTTAACGTTCAACCTAAGCCTAAATACAAGGTGATTGGGCTGTTCCGAGCAAAGTTACAGACGTTTGAAAAAAACGGGATGCGACGGGATGCGGGATGCGATGAGATGCGATTTACTAATTGCCTTTTTTTAGATATGTGCATTGTACTTGTACGATGATTGGAACTTTCTATTTGAGGAACAAGCTGACTCGCCTGTTTTTTGTTTGAAAAAACTCAAAAATTGCATTGATCGTTTCTTCGCACTAGGAGAACAATCTATAGAACTTGGCAGCCATCCAAAAAATTCAAAAAATACCTTCGACGCTTGTTTGTCCTTTCCCAGCTCGAAGAGACAATCCTTCGCGCACTTCATCATATCATCAATGTTCTTCTCAACTTCCACAATCTTCTGGATTCGTTCTGAGAGGTCGGGATCGTTTCGATTATCTTCCATCCTGTACAAACTCTCCTACTCTCACATTCAAATCGAAAGGTAAAATATTGTCACATCGCAAAACACGACATCACCAGAAGTTTATAGACAGTATACTTCTCAAATGTTTATTCCTCAAATTACAGTAGTAGGACGGTTATTTACAAGCGGGTTAGTGGTAATTTGTACTAATTACACGAAAAATGGGGAAGCTTTCAAAAAACGAGTTTGTTTGTTGGGAAACGGCGATGAGCAAAGTCGGTTGAAGCACAATCGTAATAGAGTGGGATACACAAATGGAAAAAAACCACTGATATAATAAAAAAACGAGTAATATGTCCTGAGCGATCAAAAACTCATGTCTCGAGAGATTTTCAACAGAAAAAGTATCGTTAAACTTCAATCCTGTAAAAGAAAATGAGTGTTTCATATTTTCCCGATTTTCTTTGCTGAAAATGACTCTCCGAGATTATTCTGGACTACGAGTTTGGACTTGAGAACACTTTCTTCATAAGGTTAGTGTGTCTGGAACGTGTTCAACCTGTGCTAGGCACAAAAAATCTTTCAGAGGAATCGACGAAAAAGACACACCAAAACTATGAACTCACACAACACCTCAATCATATAGAATTGCTTTAAGCCAAGACTAGACCTATAGAGAGCAAGTAGAATACAAGGAGAAAGATATAAATGAATGAATCGCATATCACAGAAAGATGTTTCACAAACGGATATACACTCAAAAAGAACCCAAAGTTGGGAAACAATCAATTCCAATATTCTGAGTTTGTTTCAATGGTTTAGAAAAGAATAGTTCAGAATATTGGAATCGACTTTCCAAGCTTCACTATAATGAATCATCAGGCGGAGGTAGTTTCTTGGTCGAGATTCGCCGATTATGGCTAAAATTCGTTAAGTTAAATGAAAGACTCGGATCCAAGAAACACTTGTGCCTCGTCTACGTCAAAACGCCGTGCATGTATCACAAGTTTAAGCAAGAAGTTGTCTCATAAAGCTTGAAATAAACCTGGTGTACAAACTGATACACACCTTTGCTCTCACGCCCGATTCGGCGGTGGTGGAAGTTGGCTGATTGGCGTGAAGGTGAATCTGAATGTGGTCATGAGCGTCTGAGAGAAACTGACGTCTTGCTTTTTTCGTCAATATGAGAATTCTAGCAGCACGCGCTTATTGGTTTTTTGGTTGTTTGTGTAAACATTTCAATTAATTATGAAAATGGAAAATTTTTGAGAGAAAGAATTGTTGTCTCCTTTTCTTTTTCAATGTGATTTCTCAAGAAGCGAGAGGAGGCGACCAATAATCAGCAAGCACAAACTTCGCCCCTTCGTAAATCCTGCACCGCTGTAGATCAAATTACAGTTACTGTAGTTTAAAAACTTTTTTCTCTGACGTTTTTTTTCGAAATTCATGATAAAAAGCTAGTTTCGAAGGAAAGTTACATTATTTTCAATTTTTCAATAGCAATCGTCGAAACAAATTCGCTTGTTAACTTGAGGAACATAGGAGAAAAGAATGAAAAAATATCGATGTGCGAACGTGCCCAGATTTACTCAAATCGAAAAATTACCTTGACAACGGATGGTATGGTTGACTTTGTGCCTGAACCGGAGCCCGATAACTTTGACTTGTAGGTGGAGCAGGGGCTGGACTGGATCGTGCCGTTGTTGCTTTAGAAGCCATCCTCGGCGGTGGAGGTGGTGGCAAAGATTCATCCGTTGACGATACCGACGATTTCGCCGGCGACGACATCAGACTTGATGGAGGTTTAGAAGCCACGACCGATGGTGGAGGCGGTGGCGGAGCTGCTGGTCTTGCTGGTGGTGGACATGCTGGTCTTGTCGGTTTGGATAATGTTCGGATGTCCTAAACTCATTTTTCCACTCTGATTGAGAACACATAGTTATTTGTTCTAACTTCGCGGTTTCTTCCCAGCGTATAAGAGTAGGCTCGAAATAGTGTACAATCGAAAACTTATTGTTACTTTTATGGAAAGCTGATTTTTCAGTTCTATTCAAATGAGTCCTCAACATTTGACAATAAGGGAGTTGTCGGCCGCAAAGCGACCTATTTAGAAAATAAAGGATGATAATATGTTTTTCACTCATAATTGATTAGCAGCTAAACCACTTATGTTGAATTGTAACCGTGTACAAAAGCCATAACAAGATTCAGTCAACTACATGAAAATCACTCAACAACGTGAATATCCAGTACATACAAACTACGGTTCATCGATCCTTGGTATTTACAAAAGTGAGTTTCACGAAGTACGTTTTGGCGTGCATAAAAACAGTAGACAAAGAGAGAAGTCAAAGTAACCTCAGAACTTCCACTCTTCCGGATCGTCGGCAGAACTGCTGGTTGTTGACGTGACGGTCGTAATGTTTGGAATTGCTCACGTTTCTGACCACCAATCTGAACTCACACACACCCAATGGATGACGACATGAAGCTACTCGCATGCTGTTTTGCAGACGTCACTAGTGATTAAGAAAATGGAGACTACACGCACAAAAATTGAACATCGGGAGATCGTAATTTTCCCAATTTGCGAGAAAAAAGTGAGTTTCGAAAGATTTAATAGATTTTTTTTTAATGACACGCATGTTCTAGTTCTTTTTTGTCTTGAAATCGAAGTTTTTAAAAATGTTACAACTTTGTACTGAAAAATCACAAATCATACCGATGGTTTCGCCTGTTGAGCTGGTGGTGGAGGCGGAGGTGTTGGTTTGCTAGATGGGTTAGCAACAAGTGACGGTTTGGTTGTTGACGGTGGCATCGCTGCTGGTTGCACAGGTGGAGGTGGTGGAGGAGCACTACCACTGCTTGGAACCATGGCTGAAAATTTGCTTCATATGGAAGCATTTTCAGCTGAATAATGTGATCGTTTACCATTAGCGATATTCGGTGCGAAAAATCCTTTTTAATAAGGCTTTTCTTCAAAACTCACGAATATTGTTTGTTGTAGCTCTTCTAAATTTGTTGTCACTGGGCTTCGATGGCAATCCATTCGCGAAAAGTCCTCCGACAGCGGCGGATGCAGCAGCAAAGGACGGTTTACCGCCAGAACCATTCCTATTTTCGGAAGCTGGAAAGTTGTCTCAATAACTGGTATTTAGAGAAAAACTGAGGATCTATCAATCGTTTTTCTCGGATGATATTCATGTACTATAAGTTTTTTGAGCTCAATACCCAAAGCTCACCTTGAGAAGAGTTGCTTGAAACAACTTTACCCAAGACTGGCGCGGAACGATCGTTTGTTTGAGTCTTCTTCAATCGCATCCCCTTCTAGAAAACATATTTCATTTATCATTTGAATAGAAAATTTTACCTGAATATCACCAAGAAGTGCATTTCTGGCGGCGTTCGCCGGTGGTGGGGCAGGCATTGCACCCGGCGGCGGTGGAGGTGGCGGAGGTGGTGGTGGGTTCGCCATGTGTTTCTGAAAAGAAAATTTTACACATTTTCGAATGATGACTGAGCTTGGAATGATTTTCTTAAAGTTTTAGCTAAACAACCGAGTAGAAGAAAATGACTCATCGTACGCCTTGCCCCAAAGTTACGCCAATACATTACCTTTGACTCAGTTTGCCTCATAACGGCCGTTAGATTTCATAGCTGCCCCTCTGTTCACTAGTAGTTTCAACTGCAGTGGTGAAGGATAGGGGCACTATGCAATTTTTCTTTTCTTGTAACTTTATTATTAACGACTTTTTCGCAATTTTTGACAGATTCCGAACATTTGGATGATCATAATGTTGTTGAGCGTAAAAAATCGATATGTTATGTTGATTTTTGCGATGCCTTTGATGTTTGTTCTTCACTAAATGCATTATTTATTATTTTGACATGTTGCAATTTCATAGTTTTCATCACCTGCACGTTACGAAACGTGCTTCTAAAAATCTAATTAGTTACCTATCATTTATTCATACGATTTTTTACGCATAATAGATAACACTCCTCTACGAAATTCGCACATGTAACTAATATTCAATTTTAAGGTAGTACATCTAGCGGCTTACAAGCGTCGGTGAGCCTAAGTAGAAGTAAATGGCCGAGAGGCATCCCATGCTTTCGTTCGCTAGTGTGGTCTCAGGTCAGACACCAACACCAGAGACAGATAACCATGCTCAAATCCAACATCCGAGTGAACCAGTGAAACCATCCAAACCCACAGCGATTTCGAAATCCAACGAAAACAAGGAGAACAGAAAACTCGACAGAGGAGATAGAGAAGAGAAGCGCGGATCCGGAAACAGGAAGAAGAAAGATCAGAAGTACCGTGAAAAGAAATCCAGAGGTGAAGCACAAAAGACAGAAAAGGTAGCTCCTTCTGCTGCTGCTGCACCTGCCGAGGAACCGAAACCAGTGGAACCTCCGGTTGTCTTGGAACCAGCTCCTCTTCCAACTGTCAACGCGTGGTTCAAGAAAGGAGGTGAGATTTCAAACTTTCTGAACAGTGTTGAGTTGAAGTTTAAGATCCAGAACCAACTCCAGTTGTAGCTGCTCCAGAACCAGTTGCTCCCGTTGTTGAAGTGAAGGAGGTAATTTTTGCATTAAAATTGAAAATTTCCTAAATATGGTAAATATCAAACTATTCGGAGAAGATTTGAAATTATGATTTTTTCACGAAAAAACTAATATATTTCTGAAACTACGCAAGGAGAGACTTATTTATATATGGATTTTTATTCGAACAAAATTTTTCGAAATTTTCGTTTTTTTGAAGTTGCTTCGAAGCAGATCTGTTTGAGACAAGTCATTATTTTTCATTGTAATTCCGAACTTTCAGAAGCCAAAGCCAGCCCCAGTCCCACCGAAGAAAGAAGAGACTATCACAGTACAGACAAAGAAAGATCCTGAGTGGCCAACTCTTGATACTGCCATGGAAGACCACAAGAACGGACACATTTCACCTACTAATTCAGACACGAAGGTATTTTTTGCCGGTTTATATTTTTATCTATTTTTTTCATTTAGGAAGATATTGAACCATCTCCAAAAGGTGGTAAAACTTCAAGAAAGAGCTGGAAGAATGTCAACATCAACTTGGAATACGGTAACAAACCAAAGGTCAATAAGCTACAGAAGAAGAGGAATGACGATGGTTGGTTTTAATTTAGTCAAATGCAGAATCATATGTTTAAATAGGAGAACTACAATCGGAATCAGAGAATATGAAATCGTAGAATGTAGTTATTATGGTTAGGAGAGCGTTTCTGTTATCGATTCCACTATTCCCCGAACGGGTAATGAAAATAATGTGAAACATTTTTCCGTTGCTATAGTATTTCCAACACAACGTATATTTTTCAGACAAAAAATTGATAGATGAACAGACGGACTCGAACCAGAATGAATCCGACAGCGGCGAAGACGGTCAATGGTTAGTTTTTTTTCCATTTCGATCATAGTTTGTCCAATTATCCATCCCAGAAGTTTTACTTCTTTCCGTTTTTCCATGCTACATTGTCCTCGCTATTTCGACATATTTCACGGGCCTAGCACAGTAAACAAGTTAGGTGTGCCGTATACGTAAACAACCAGTCGAGTGTATTTTTACGTCCGCTACTTGTGAACTTGCGAATCTCCTCTTCTTTTTTGTTTGTTGCATTTGTGTCGCATGTTGTTGTGGCGAATGCGTCTGTTGCGAAGGATTGAGATGGGTTTGGTTTTGTGTGTATGTGATGTGCGTGTGCGAAGTTGAGAGTGTCTCTGAGTGAGTGTACGCGAGTGTGTGTGCGCGTTGAAGCGCACTGGCCGCGAGTGTTTTCGAAGCGGCCAGCGTCTCATCACAGGGACACACGGCGGCATGCAGCAGCAACAGCAGGCCAGCCCCTCATACTGTCTGCGCTATCCACCAATCATGCGGTGTCTCGTCACTTACTATGCGTCCTTGTTTGTATGACGGGTCTACGTAGCTCAAGAATATATGTATTTTATGTAATCGTATCATTATTGTATCATGTACTAATCAACGCTTGTCTCTCACGACTAATCAATGATTAAATCAATCGATGACTTTCAGGGCTGTTGGAGACGGCTCGAATGGAATTTACTATCAACAAGGACACATTCAAGGCTGGAAAAAGAAACTGAGAGACAGCGAGAACTCATCACAAGAGTCACACAGCGTCAACGGTAACAAGCGTAGTTCCAGCAAGAACTCACACGAAGACAAGCCAATCATGAACGGTAACTCGAGACCAACTTCTGCTAACCAGAACTCCGCGCGTGGCGGCTCAAACATCTCGTCTAAGCAACAGCAACCACAGCCTGGACAACGTGTCAACGAGAAGGGAGACTATTGGAGCAAGAGCCGCAAGGACGGCGGTGTCAGCAACAATGGACGACAGAAAGAAGCATTCTACCAAAGGAATGACCGTTTCCAGTCCAGATACAACCCACACGCACCACCCAAGTTGACTGATCAACAACGCAAGGAGCGTGGACCACTCCCACGATGGGAGGATATTCAAGACTGCGAAGACAACTTTGACTACATGAATCTCATGGATGCTCAATACGCGCAGTACTTCTCTGCACCACAGCCGTTCGAACCAGTGCAGCAAGTCGACCACGTCGCTTCCTACATGATTCAACACGCGCAGCAGAACCTGGCAGCATTCGGCTTTCGTCCTCCTCAAGTGCCGATGATGCAACCACAACACATCATGACTGTCCCTCCAGCAGTCGACGGTTCGCCACGACCAGACGGTGTCTCGTCTCTGGCTAGCCCCAGTCTGCCTGCCGGTATCGATAACATTAACACTTCGATTCCGTTCACATCAATCTACTCGGCACCACCACCACCGTTCCCGCCAAACGCGTACCCACCAACGGATGATGTTCTCAAGGATTACGTCAAGGATCAAATGTAAGCTTGTTTTCCAATGACCGTATTCATCCTGAACGTTTCAGCGAATACTACTTCTCTGAGGAGAACCTTCTCAAAGACTTCTTCCTCCGCAGAAAGATGAACAAAGAGGGATATCTGCCAATCTCATTGGTCGCTTCTTTCCCACGTGTTCGTCTGCTCACTGAGGACTTGAACCTCATTTGTGAGTCACTCCGTGAAAGCACCAAGGTATGTTCATCAGATCTTTTTTCCAATATCAAACTTACTTTTGGATTTCTCTTTGTTTCACAGTCATAAATTTCCAGGTCGAATTCTCTGCCGACGACTCTATGATCCGCAGCAAGAACAACCCGACCACATGGCCACTCGAGATGATCGTCGGCTCAGGTGAACAGATCGCCAGCACGTCGACCGCCGTCAACGCTGATGTTCTTCGCGCCAAGGTAGAGGAACACAAGCAGACACAACAGAAGGCTGAGCAGACCAGAAGGAGAGCACAGTCTCCAGTCAAACCGGCTCCTGAACCAGTTCAACCACAAGAAGTACCCGTCCCAAGTTCATCGACAACCGCAGAAGATGATACAGAGGTGAGGGGTTTGAATTATGGAATTGCGGTCAGATATTTGTATAGCTGTGTAAAGATGTCTGCGATTAATCATTCGCATGTAGGCGCTGTGTAATTGACGAAGTATCAAACTGAAGAACTTTTTTAAAGAGAAACTTCAGGGTTGGGAAGAAGTCAAACCAAAGAAGAAGCCGAAGAATAGGAATGCGGCAGCAGACAAGAAGTCTGGATCCGGAAAGACGCAAAGCCAGCCACTGGACAAGCAGCCAGATCTGGATTTTCAGTTTGACAGTGAGATAAGCGGCGGCGGAGGAGCTGGTCATCAGACGCCGAAGCGCGAGAGCAAGAGGAAACCAGTCGGGTTAGTTTTGTGATCTTCATTCTTACAAAATAGATTCCTAGTAAAGTTGTGAGAAATCACCTGTTCCTCGAAAGTCGAATACTCAGAAACGCTTTTTATTCCAGATCCATCGACACTGAAGAGATTGATGACGATGTGATAAACAAGCTGATCATCATGACGCCCTCAAAGCGTACCATCGACAGGACAGGAGACTTCTCAACGCGCTCACAAAACCATCTCGAGTTCAACGAAGAGGTTGAGATTGGATTGAGACGGTACGAAGAAGAACTCTGGAATCAGCCAGTGGAACGAGAGGCACCGGTTAGTTCATCTTGTGTTTGCGTGTTAGACTATCGAAATAGAAAATCTGCATGTCTGTCTCCTACACTAATAGTTTCACAGAGAAGTGCTTGTAAGACGTTTCGTCAAATCTGTTTTTTTTTCGAAATAACTATACATTTGTTTCCTATAACTTTTTCAGTTTGTCCTCTGTTAACCCTAAACATGATTCCTACCACTTTTATGTCGTGTATTTTAGAAAAAGGTGACAACGGTCAGTGCTGAAGAGTTCGCCAAGATCAAGGGACCCAGCGCTGGAGGCAAGGTTGCATCTGGAACCGCACCACCAGAGATTCCACCATCACAAGCAGCGACACCTCCACCATCCATCTGGACTCAAAAGGCTAAAGAACGTGCGGCAAACGTTGAAGCTGTTGTGGTCAGTTGTGATTTTCTTATACAATTTACACACACCAAACCGAAACAAGCGAATCCTCACTCGTTGCACTAATTCAATTTACTCACACTCACATTTACACCCGGTCGATGAAGCTCACTCTTCTCCACATGTCATTTTTCTTTTGGAAAAATAATGCATTATTTATGCGCAGGCGCGCTATGTGTATGCCTAGGCCAAAACCCTTTTTTTCATTCCCCGTTCCTCTGTCTCTCTTTCTCAACTTCTCCAATGCCAGAAAAGTGAAAGAAAGAAATAGTCGATAGGCTGTAGTGACGTGTGGCTGATTCTGATGATGTTGTGAGTAGGCGTGTGTCTGTGTTGTTTTCTTAAATGGCAGCATAAAAAACACGGCCCTCTGTTTTCTATTTCGGAGAGTAGCGTCACGAGCTAACAAATAGTGAGACACACACAACGATGATGTTGAAAATGACGTTGAAATGGAATGAAGTGGGAATTTGTAATTGACTCAGTGAATGAAGTATGGACATCAATGCTTATTTCACTAAAAGGTTTTCTAGCTGCGCATTGAGAACCTGGAAGAGAACGAATTGCAATAATGGAAATATTCAACGATCCTGAGTTTTCAGCCAAAGTCGCCAATGCAACGTCGCGAGTCAGAGGAGCAGAAGATGAACCGATTCTACCCAGTCAGCAAACCAGCTGCCAGGCTCGACGAGAAGTCACCAAGAAAGCAGAAGACACGTCACAGCAAGAAGCCACCGGTCGAGATGCCAGTCGCTTGGGTGTTGGGACGTGAGGATCCACCACCAGCGCCAGTCGGTGTCGCCGCAAGCTCCAGCCAGATCCCACAGAACCATCCTTCTGTGGCACTTTTGCAAGACAACAATTTTGTCCAAACGGTTAGTATTCTGATTTGTTTTCTTCTTACCAGTTGAGAAAGTCGTCCTATACAACTATCTATTGATATTTACAGGTCTACTCCACATGGCGACAATCGTGCTTGAAGCAGCGTAAGAGCCTGGGATTCGACTGTGCGGAGATGAACACTCTGTACCGCTTCTGGTCGTTCTTCCTCCGTGACAACTTCAACCGTAACATGTACGAAGAGTTCAGAAAGCTGGCTCTCGAAGACGCTGAATTGGGGTATGTCATATGGTTCTCGTTCGTCTCTAATCATGCATACTTGCAGATCTCGATATGGTATCGAATCTTTGTTCCGCTTCTACAGCTACGGACTTGAAAAGAAGTTCCGCCCAGAAATCTACAAGAACTTCATGAAAGACTGTCTCTATGACGTTAATAAGGGAGAACTCTATGGACTCGAAAAACTTCTCATGTTTTTGAAAAGGTGAGATTTCTATGAACAAATATAGAATAGGACAAAAACTCGTTCTACACTTTTTCTGGTCAACCTTTGCACTATTTAATTCGAACAGATTATTCTTCCCGTGTCACAGAGATCAAAATCTCATTGCAGGTACAAAAACGCAAACCAATTGCTAGTTGAGGACGAACTCAAAGCCAAGCTAGCTCAGTACAAATCGTCTGACGATTTCTTCGTTGTAAGTATTTCTATTCATAATTTAATCTAAAATTAACTTAATTGATTCGAAACGGCTTCATTTGCAGAAGCAGACCAAGTAAATCACAAACGCCTCGCTCAAACTGATGATATCTGCCGCCCTTTGACTTACGGTCCTATGAAAAAATTATCATGAGTCGTAATCCTAACCACCCAAACGTCTGAACCGTTGGGCATGTGTCTCTCTATCTCTCGTCGTTGTATCATAATCCACAGTACCCTCCTACCTACCTACCCACCCTACCCCGAATACTCGACTCTCAAAAAACATCAATATACAATAATTTGAAAAAAAATAAATCTGGGGGGTCCCTCTCTATCTCTCTCATCTTGTTGTTGTGTTAATCTCTGTCTCTATTCGCTTTCTTTCTTGCAAAAAGGCTCTAGAGAATGGGAAACGTTGTTATTCTATATTAGTTGTTCCTCGCACCTTCTCAGTGCAAGAAATCTGTTAATTGAATTTGTTGCTTGGCGAGAAGTCACTTTCAAAATTGCCATGATTTCTTGCATGTTGTTGTTAGAATTCAAAGATTATTATTATCAAGCACCCACTGACGCCAATTCCGGTACACCTTAGATTTGCCTTTGTAGACCCTTGTTAAACGTTTCTCTCGACTACATGCACCAAGAAAATACCCTGTAAACACCCAAAAAAAATGCACCCATAGTGACTGACATATAGGCTCGTTCAAAAATATATAGACGGTACCAAAACAAAAGCCCATTCATATTCTTCTGTCGACCTATGCTCGCCCTTCACTCTCTTCCTTCTCAGTGTATCCTTCGTGTGTGGTCGTCAACCGGTGAAAGTGTGTAGATTGGAGAAGGGAATAGAAGAATCTTTGGCAGATGGGTCGCGTAGATTGTTTAGACGGTGAAGAAAGATTAGGTGAATTCCTTACTCAAACTTACACAAAAACACTACGGACGGCCACACCACAACCACACTTGCTCATAGAAAAATCTGGTGTTTTATGTGAACCTTTTCGCCCCCTAGAAACTTAGATTCTTTTAGAACTTTATTCCCCCACAACTCGAGAGTCGACGTACGCAGAACTTGTTCGTTCCTATGGTAGAATTGAGAAACTGACGCCTCAAGGTGCGTCATCTTCATAACTGTAAGTTTTGCGTTCTCCACCGTCGAGTCTTGTTTCTGAATTTGATCCACATGGTTCAGCCGACAGTTTTGACTCCAAGAAACTCTAGAAGATGTCACAAAACGTAACTTGGCAGAATCAGTGGTCATTTTGATACATATTCATATTTTATATGAAGTTTTGTCTTTTTATTATCTCAGATAATCTGTTCTTACGTTCTTCATTTTCTTTTCCCGCACCCATTTTTCTGTCTATCAACATTATCTGTGAATGGGGCGGCGCGCGACTGTTGCCGCGACTCGATGGCAGTTTAGAAACGGAACAAAAGTTGTCGAGTGCTCGCGGCAACGCGCGTCTCACACGGCGTTTCCCCGTTCAACGGTCCCCTAAACCAACTAAACCAGACTGTATATCGTCCATTCAAGGTTGAAATATATATACAAAATGCTAAACTGGACCCATAACCCGTATATGTTGCCTCTACGTTTGTTTTTTTCTTATATATTCATCGTGCACACAGTTATCGTGCTGCAGTCGTTGGTTGGAATAAAAATTGGAAACGCTATTCTGTGTACTTTTGTTGTTGTTGTTGAATGCTTCATAATACTTGATAATCGCCGAACCCGAGGAATCCCCCGAATGTAAGGTTTAGAAGATGAGTGGTGCTCACAAATGGGCCAAACAGGTCTACACAGCGACCATACCCTTGTACCCTGTGGGCTATGCCATAGTTCAAGGTAATTTTTATATCGATAGAACTCACAATCAGAGTTGCACGGAATTCCGACTTCCGCCCTTTTTCACTTCCGACTTCCGTTTTGAAAAATTTACTTCCGTGCAACTCTGCCAACAATGTAATGGTAGTAACAGATCGGTGTACTAGGTAAAGAGTTTGTGAAACACAAATTTGGGAAATGAATTTTTGGTGAGAAAAGGAAATCTGTTAGATACAGCTCAGAAACATCAATAAACTTAAATGTAACATGGTTGTTCTATCGTTTGTATGGTAGATTGCACGGAAGTAAAATTTTTTAACGGAAGTCCGAAGACGGAAGTGAAATATTTTTCTCGGAAGTCGGAAGGGAAAAAAGGACGGAGGTCGGTAGTAGAATTTTTTCCACGGTAGTCGCGAGTGCAAAAAAGTTGGAAAAAACCCAGAGATATTGTATATCCGCTCATTCTCAACAGGTGAAGGTCAATTCCTGACTGAGTAGAAACGATTTCGCGGCCTTTTCGTCATTTTTCACGAAAAAAAGTAGAATTTGTTAAACGGAAGTCGGAAATGAAATTTTTTCAAAGAAGTCGGAAGTTGGAATTAGAATTTGTTAAACGGGAGTCGGAAAACTCTAGAAACGAATCACCGTTGAGATGAATTTCATAGGCTGTTAATGGCGATTAATGAAGTTCGTGTGCTCTTGATAGATGTTCTATGGACTTCATAGGATGTATATATCTATGACCTATGATGTAAACGCGCTGGTGATATCAACCGCCTATGAATTTTATACCAGCGGTTGAGTAGGTGCTTGTGCTTGGTGAGAGAGTTCAAACTCATCAGCTCAGAAACATATCAGACACTTTAAAAGTTGAAAACAGGTTTAATGCGAATCCTTCTGTTTTTCACGCCTCAAATTGACAAGCGGGATCAGACTATAACACTTATGAACAATCAGCTCAGAAACATAATAGAGAAGTACAAAAATTCAAATCCACTAGCTTTCAATTTTACTCATTGAAAAAATTTTGATCTACAAAATTTCGAACTGTACTCACAACCTATGGAGTGTAAGTGTGCTTCGGACCACTCTTCAGTCAGGAGAGATGGTGAGCTGTAGGTCTCACGAAGATAATCAGCCACTGTAACAGTTGAGATTTATAAAAATATGGATCCATTAGCTTTCAGTTTTCCCGCCTCTACTGAGTTCCAAACTTCTTGTGCTTCTGAAATTTTCTAAGCCTATGGATTTTATGTGTACTTCGAAATTGTGGCATGGGCCTGCGCGTCTGTCTTTTCCTATAAGCAGATTAACCGTTTTCCAGGCTTCCGCGGGGACCAAATCTGGACACGACCGTATGTGGACAGATCGACTGAAAAAGCCAGTGAAGGGCTCAAAGATCTTGTGGAAAGTGAACTGGATAAAATGCACTTGAAAAAGGCGAAAGTTCGAGTGGAACTGACAGAGGCGATTGAACCCAAGGTCTACGGAGCCTTGTACCTGACGACCGGGGCCGAACTTCAATTCCCAATGAGGTTGAACCTACAAGACGTCGAAGAATCTAGAAGACTCGGTGCTAATATTGAAATGGACTTGGGCTTGAGCAAGTATGGTTTCCTTCTTTTTTAAAAAAAATCACTGGTGAAAATTCAGTACATTTGTTGGTAGTATCGGTCTCTTTTGACCGACGGTATGATTCTAAAACGGTTCAAAAGAGAATGAACATCTGCCCATATTTTTGATAGAAAAGGACGGGAAACTTCTAAATAATGTTTTAGACACATTATATTCACCTTAAATTTATTTGAAAAAATTCGAATCCAATTTTTTTGTCACCAGGTCTCAGAACCTATCCGAACATTTTTCAAGACTACCAGAAAAGCAGACCCTTCAGACACCGGAAGAAGATCGAAGTCAACAGCGATGTCGGGGATGAGCTCATCTCCAGGTTGATGTTGTCCGATGCTGCCAAGATGTTCTTGGTTAGAAGGCAATTGACTGTAGCCAACAGGTTTTTTTCTTGGAAAACTGTTTGATAATGGAAGCATATTTCTTCAGTGGAGACACATTCTGTGCACCGATCATAGGTTGGATGACCATTTCTGCAGCTGGAACGTTTGCTTTTGATGGTGAGCTTTTCGCTGTTTCTCTATCTCTCTCTCTCTCTCTCTCTCTCTCTCTCTCTCTCTCTCTCTCTCTCTCTCTCTCTCTTTCTCTCTCTCTCTTATGTTGAATTTCATCACAACTTTATTTGAACTCTTCATTTAAAAAATGAAATGTCGACGGAACAGTCTAAGCATTTATCACAATATAGTAAAAAGTTCGCGAACAACGTTTTCTTCTCTTGACATGTCAAATTTGTCCAATTTTTTTCGTGTTTCATTATTCAATCGAAATATTCGCTGCTTAGCCAGGAGACTTGCAACAAATTATATTTTTTAATTGTAAATGATTGATTTGAGAGTAAGAAAACTTTTTTTCCAGAAACTTATTCGAAATAATAATTGTGAAAATATGTTGTACTTCCAGCTGGTATTCTTGGGTCTTCGACCCTTCTTCTTCAACCAATAGACGGATTGATCAACAATTTATTAATCCCCAGTAAAAAGAACCAGCCTCTCTGGTTCTCCTGCAATACATATAATGAAATTATGATGAGGCAGGACAACGAGAGGCTACAAATAATATAAGTACATACAGAATAATGAGAAAGCTTAATAAACAAATGAATTTGGGCTAAAACAATAATATCAATAATTAGAAAATCAAAGTGTTACGGTAAGCGGCGTGTGTGCACTGCCAATGCACCGACGCAACCGCACACTTTCCTTGATCCTTCTTAGCTTCGCTAACACTGCCCTCTCCTACGTTTCGTCTCGAGCTGTGTCGTCGCGGACCATGCTCCGGGAGTCGTCCCATTGATCGTCCTCCAAGGTCGTCGTGATGTCCATGTGCTGCGAGGGGCCACCATGGTCGTTCTTTCTTCTTTCCGGGGGTACTGCCTCTTGTACTGCTCCGGTCATAAAACTGCATTTTCTTCCCATCATCGGTCACCTTCTGTGTGGTAGAATCGTGTTCTGGGGGTAGTCCCACTGACTTTCCTTCTCCAATGCTGTTGTTTTGGCCATGTGTTGAGTGACGCCTCAACGGTCGCTTCATCTTCTTTCCGGACAGACTGCCTCTTGTACTGGCCCGGTCACACGCCTGTTCATTCTCCTGTTCGTTTTTCTCTTTCTGCGAAGCAGAACCTTCCCGGCACCCAGAGGAAGTGTCTGTTGTGCCCGATACGATCTTCGTCTTCCGATCTTCGTCTGCTCTTCTCTGCTCCGATATTTCGCTTCTTGTGAGCCTTGTCCAGGATACTCGTTCGTGCCACGGTATATTGCTGACTTTGATCGTAGATTGAGGTCTCATCTTCTGGTTTCTGCCACCGTCGTGCTGGCCTTGTCCTTCCGTTTTAGCTAACTGCCCGCATCCCTTGGTCCGGACTTCAAGTTCATCGTCTCTCGATGTGGGAGAACCTTGCGTCGTGTAACCAAAAACGGTGTCCAGGAGAATGATTCCTGATGGAAGTACTTTGACGGGTCCCGTTCCATCGATCACGAATCGAATCAGATCATTTCCTATGAGGATAGTTGGTTTCACTCTGTCTTTCCAGACGTCTTCGTTCACCATGACCTTGTTGTCTTCCAGGTACTGTCTATCCGTATCTGACAAGAGGGCCTTCTTCATAGGACAATTCAGGCGTTGTGTTTTCAGCATTTCGAACTTCTTCACGGCTCCGTTAATCTTCAATTCGATTGCTGCCACTTCATGGAATCGTTCCGGTTCACTGCTCAGGGTCCGAAGTTCCATCTTTGCCGTAGTTCTGACTCGTAATCCTAGCTCTTCAACAATAGCCTCATCGATGACCGAGTGTGTCGACCCGGTATCTATGACCACACTCGTTCTGGTCCATTCTTTCTTCCTATTGTTGAACGTTGCTAAGGATACTGTCGGTAGGTAGCCCTCTGTACCCAATCTTCTGTCGCCTGAGTAGGAGTGATACGAAATCATTTGTGTCTCGACGCCACCCTCGTTAGGGTCCAGCGCAGACGTGATTTCCTCCGTAGCCCAGCTTTCTGCTTCTTCATCGGTCTGTCCTTCACCAGGAATCACGAGCTTTCTGGCTGGTCCTGACCGGTCACAAATCGATTGATGATGTGCCATGGAACCGCATTCAGGGCAAGCCTTCTTGGTGGAACAGAACCGAGTGATATGTCCCAGCCTCAGACAAGACAAGCATCTCTTCGACTCCAGCAGCTTGGCTTTGCGAACTTTCTGCTCTTTCACAATTCTGCATTCCCGAGCCTCGTGATTGTCGCCTCCGCAGAACGGGCACACTCCACACGACTCGTGCGTGGTTGTCCAGGACCTTCTTTCTGTGCTCGTTATCGGTGGGCTTTTGGCGATGGATACTTCCTTGGAACTAGTATCTTCTCTTGCCTTACATCGGTTCATGATGCATTCCACGCGTTCCATTTCGCCGATGGACGCTTCGATGGCTTCCAAGGTGTCGTTCATACTCCATGTGTGGCTTGTCCTGGCTTCTCTTTTTGCAACCTCTTCGATGGTGATGTCTGTGAACTTGCCCAGAACATCTCTTCGCCAATCTTCTCTGTCGACGTCGACCACCTCCTTACGCAGCTTGTAAATGAGGTTAGTCAACTGCTGTAGAAGGGTCATTTCGTCATCTCTTCCTTTCCCTTCCAACAGTGTTGCTTTGAATTTCCGAGTCAGTCTCTCCACTCTGTTCTCTATTTGGCCGTAATTCTTGACAAGCTGTTCTTTCAGGAACTCGTAGTCGTCTCCGTCGTTGCCCAAGTTTTCGAATTTCTTCTTGGCCTCTCCTGCCAGTCGACTCTGGAGGATAGCCATCTTGACAGTCGACGAAGCTTGCCCTTGGTCGACGTGTTCAAAGAATTGCCAGAAAACAGAGAAATCATCAGTTGCATCGGTTCCGTCGAACATGGGAAAGTCCATCATGGGCTCTCGGATGTACTGTGATACCGACGGTTGGAGCCTTGCTGATATCAGAGCTTCGGACGTCACATTGTGAGCTTGTTGGTTCGCGTTCATCTTCTTCGTTGGGTCGTTCAACTCGTCTGTCAGACTCGCGTCGAACACCTTCTCGTAAGGTCGATTCAACTCGTCTTATAGACTCGCGTCGAACACCCGGATGGAATAACAGAGAATGTATAAAGGTCGACTTCAACTAGTCTTGCGACTCGAGTTAAAGCACCTAAAATACAAAAATAGAGACGAAAAATACAACGACGACAGAGAAACCGTTATCACTGCCGTATGTATTTCTCACTCCAAAAAAGGTTTAAAAATTGACTTTCCTACGTTTTATTCTTTTTTTTCGTAGGGCAAATTGTGGCCTCGAGGCTCTTTTACTTCTTGTATATCTCTTTTTTTTTATAACGTTGGCCTTCAGGCTCTTTTCAATTCTTTTTCTTTTTTCAATATTGGTAAATTTTCAACACTTGAAAAATACCTTGTTTATTTCGGTGGATGGGCGGCTTCGGGTGTGCTCCTTACGCACCATGTGAAAATATGTTGTACTTCCAGCTGGTATTCTTGGGTCTTCGACCCTTCTTCTTCAACCAATAGACGGATTGATCAACAATTTATTAATCCCCAGTAAAAAGAACCAGCCTCTCTGGTTCTCCTGCAATACATATAATGAAATTATGATGAGGCAGGACAACGAGAGGCTACAAATAATATAAGTACATACAGAATAATGAGAAAGCTTAATAAACAAATGAATTTGGGCTAAAACAATAATATCAATAATTAGAAAATCAAAGTGTTACGGTAAGCGGCGTGTGTGCACTGCCAATGCACCGACGCAACCGCACACTTTCCTTGATCCTTCTTAGCTTCGCTAACAATAATTTGAAATAAGGCACCAAAACAATTAAGTCTGAATTTATTCCGGAATTAACTCTGAATTAACTGCATATAAAGTTGAACGATCACAGAGGTAATAAAAAGAGAAAAGCAACGAAAACTGATTCTAAAAACTTTTGAAAATCATCTCCGAGTCTCTACTAATTCGGTATCCTACTTTCAGATGTTCGCAAAAAAGTTAATTCAGAGTTAATTCCGGAGTACATTCAGAGTTAATTTTTTGGTGCCACTCAATTAACTCTATATTAATTTTTTCTTTCTAGAGATTATTGAACAATGAGACTGTATAGAGAAATCTTGGAATGTTCTCTGCCAACATTTTTTTTCGGAATATCGAAAACTATTCAAAAATGTTTCATGTTTCAGCGACTTTTTATTATTCAATCGAAATATTCGGATTTAGTCTGCACACTCCATCCGAAGACACATAAGCAATGTTAGAATTTTTCTTTAAAATAGTTCAATCTGTCCATATTTTTTGAGAAATATTACTCTCATGCAACTGGGATTTAATTTTACTGGGACGATAACAGTACCCTATTCGACGGTTAACGTTGGAAGCCATTGTTCAAGTTATCTTTCGGAGAAAGGTTGCGTCTGGTTGCTTGTTTCTTAGGGAAATTGTTTCTAGCATCCATATTGGTTCAGACGGTATCTGTATGAAACTTTATACGAAAAACTAGACTGATCCATAGAATCAAGAATCATTTTCTTACAAGGTGCAAAAGTTTTTTTGTGGTAATCAAGTTTAAACTTTGATCAAATCTCAGCTTTGTACTTAACTAGTGCTTTGAACCTTACCTAAGCCTAAAATTTGAGGTGTCGACAAAAATATATTCATGATTCAGTCTACTTTTTCGTATAAAATTCTGTATGAACCAATACAGACACCGAACGTTTTCCCAATTTTTTTAGTTATCATAAACCGATACTAAACATTACTATTGACAAACTGACTTCGGAAAAAAATGTAATTTCTAGGTGCTGTGGGAAGCATTGTCGAAGTTCCAATAATAATCTTGCTAGTCCATATAAATTTCTTGCTGGCACCTTGAAATGACATTAATTTCATTAAGAAATGTACTGTCAATGTATTTGTGGCACCTAGAAATAACATTTCTCCCACCTAAAAATTTCTTTGTGGCACCTAGGAATAACATTTCTCCCACCTAATAATTTCTTGCTGTTACCTTAAAATGACTTTACTCTCATCGAACAATTTATCGATATTGAATCAAATTGAGTGCAAAATTTTTTTTAAAACTGAATTAGAACATCATAGAAGAAATGTTGAACTATTGAACTACAATGGGTGATTCGTGTACTTCTTCGATGACTGCAAACAGAAGTATCGCTTCGGGTAGCAAATAACCATGACCTCATTATTATGTCCTTAAATGAAGAGTTTGCAGCAATCGCAATGGCCTTAAACCCCTGGGTGGCTTGTGGTGTTACCGTTTGCCTAGCATCGGCAGCCTATCGACAGTTCATGAAGCACTACCGTAGCTACAGTACGATTAACGTAGACAAGGAAGTTGTTTCATTGTGAGTTTTCATTTTTCTCCTTTTTGATAGGCAGCGAAAAAATTTTTTCCAATTCTCTTAATATTTCGAATTTCCCGATCTTTTTCCTCGAGAAAGGTGGATTTTTCTGCCTTTTTTCTGAAAGATATCGAAAAAAAATCGTGAAATCATCGAAAACGATCGATCTTTGATACATGAGTTGATTTTTTTACTGATTCAACTGCTTTACCATAGAATCTGGCATTCAAGAACTAGAAATATTGAATGAAGAATCAAAGAAAAAGGAACATCTTTCAATTACAGAGGAAAAGACTACTTGATCGGTGCCCGAGACTACTTCGAAAGCTCCATGAAGTTGAACAGATACCTTCGACGGATTCTCGGCGAAGAATGGCTTCAGAATATTAGTGAGATTTCGATCTGAAATTCAGAAGAATACTCGAGTTACCTCATATTTACCGAAAAATTACCGACCATTCGAATTCTAAAACAATTTTTCGAGCGTCAAGAATTCATACTACAAAATTCTAGTTCAAAATTATATGTGACAATGATGTTTCACAAAACGCGGAAAAAGAAGAAAGCTGAGTCAGTTTTTATTCTTTTGGAGTTTTAAAAAACTATTGAAAAACTATTCCTTGTAAAAAAAAGGAACACGCTTCACCTCGCTACGCTCGGAGCCTTTTCTTTCCCTGTTTCCTTCACGAAATCACATATTCAGACTTCTTAATGAAAACAGGTGTTTGAATGCAAGGTTCTCGCAGAATTTCTCTTTTTTCAAAAATAGGCTTCTACGAATAAGGGGGAGAGGCAAAGTGAGCGGAGGATTTGTCTATTATTAATATTATTATAATAATTATTAACATTAATATGATAATTTACTCAAAAATTTCAGGCAAAAACGGAGATTGCAATCTAGACGTTGTCCCATATTCTGTACGATTGCGGAACATAGAAAAAGCATCGAAAGAGAGAAGTCAATAGAAATCTAGTTCACTTTCAATAGGAATCTCATCCCGGGTAACATGTAATAAAGTTTTGATTTTTTTTTCCATTTCGTATTGGTATATTGCGTTCCGTCGCGTTTTTATCTCTTGATCATTGTTGAGGATATGATCGCCTTGTCAATTCTGGTGAGTGTTTGAATATTCTAAAGTACCCTCAATTTTTCAAAGCAATTTTTGTTTTAAAAAACTAATTTTACTGTAAAACCGATGAAAAATTAACTTTTTTGGACGAAATATAGTCCCGAATTTGATTTCTGTGAAAAAATTTGATTTGTAGTGGTAACACTATGTTTTTTGGTTAGCAACATGTAACTTTGGATTTTTTTGAAGTTATTATGGATTTTCTTTCGAAAACACTGGGAACTATCATCAAAGTTAGTTTTCTGCCTTGCGGGAGCTTCAGTGTTCGGTTTGGTCTCCCAATTTATAACTGAAAAGAGAAATACCTGAAACTGAAGTAGTTTTCTCTCTAACTCATCCAACCCCGATGATTATAACAGAGAAATCTTTTCTGACCAGGATGACATCCACATTTGCTCAATGGAACCAGCAAGCGACAGAGTGGTTGAAGACGAAAGCGGGTCGAAGGGCGAGGATAGGTCTTCTAGGAGTCACAGTAGTCGCGTACCCAATTGGTGCCATCATCTGTAACGGACCACTGGTCAAGTTGACCTTCCCCAGAAGGTGAGATTTTCTCATAAAAATGACAAAAATATGAGTGGATTGAGACAGCCAAGGTCGAATTCGGTTTTATAGATAAATTATGCCAAGTTTATTTGTAAAAAACCGGAAGTCATTCTGTCTCTTTTATGACTACCTACAAAGTTGACCTTAACCCGAAGGTGACATTTTATCTTATTAAAATGGAAAAAATGTGAGTAAATAAGGCCACCAAAGATGTTAATGATCGAGTTCGGTCTTTATAGATAAGTTATGCCATGTAAACTTGTAAAAAAAAAACTCCTGTCTCCATTCATGCTGTCTCCATTCTGATCACCCACAAAGTTAACTATTTCGTGGTACCACTGAGCATAAATTGATAGTTTTTGGTTTTTTTGGACAAACACCATCGAAAATTACTTTGCTTGCTTTGAATGTTCTTTTTTATTATGAAAGGAAAAATGATTAGGATCAATCACGATGATAATAATTTTATGGTGTCCAACTGGATTAAGCAAAAAATAACGCATAGAAAGAATAGCGATAAAAATATTAAGATGCTGGGGACCACCCACGATGAAAAAAAAACAGATTTATCCGAATAACTTTTTACAGTAAGTTTGGATCTGAACTTTTTAATAAATTGTGTAGACCACCCATGACGTTGAAGAGCATGAGTAATCGTATAGATGGAGAAATGCAAAAGATCCCCGTTCACAGTGAAAGTTCATCTCTCTATAGACTGTAACAATTAGTGTATTTTGTAGTCCGTAGTCTATCATGAGATAGTGAACATAATGATAACGTTCTTATGTGCTTCTATTAGATAAATCACCCCAAAACAATCCCCGTTTTACAACAATTCATGTCTGTACTTCCTTCAAAAGTCTGTATTATGTGTCTGTCTTGTAGTTAATCATAAGACATTTTGTATTTTGTAGCCAACGAACTACAAGATCATTGTTATCGTCGTTCCGATCTAGAATTTGACATCGAATGAGAGCAATAAATCAAAAGTGAGAGTGTTCGAGTGCAATGAAACAACTTTCGCGGCAAGAAAGTTTTAACGGTCAGTTATGATATGACGACGAAAACGAGCGAAGCGAGTGTTAGAAGACAAAACTTCAGGATCACTCAAAAATGTTTTTTTTCACATTGAAAACGAAGATCGCCGAATAATTACTCATTCAGATCCTTTTTTTCTCTGAAATATTTTCAGAACCACCAAAAAAAGTTGTTCAAAAGCATTTCTCTAGAAAATCGAGTCCATCATCACTTTATTTAGATGATCTATCGTTGGCTGTATTAGATAAAGTCGTGAATCTTAGAGTTTCGAGTTGAACGGCCACTTTCCACGGAAATTTCTGATCCACTTCCAGTGATTATAAATTTAGAAACCTTCCAGAAAACGATTTTGAAAAAAAACATTCCATTTTCTTATCAAGTCTTTTTGCTGAAGGATCATGAAGAGAAGTGTTATAGTTCACTGTTATACTAGTCGTTTTTGTGTTCGAAAAAAATTGTTAAACATTTCTGGTGTTTCTGAAAAAATTCTAAAAACCAAATTAATTTTCGCAACGATAATATGGCTTTCAATCAGTCATTAAAAATACTGTATTTTTTAAATTTCTACCGTTTTTTGTGAAAAATACCGGAAATGCCCGAAAAATCCCCAAAGAAAGTGATTTGAAGTACCTTAGCTCTCAATTCAGGCACAATGTAGAAGAATTGCCCCAGTCACTGGCCAAAATTGCAGACGAGGTAATTTTAAAACGTGTACCACAATTGCAAAAGAGCGAAATTTAACAAGATGGAAGTGCAAAAAATGTCAAAAAAAACCTACAGATGTCGCGTATCCGCATTCTCAGACGAACTGGACTGAAAAGGCAACGATTTCATTGTCTTTTCCGTCATTTCTCACGAAAAAAATTTTGATGGGAGCGGAAAAGGACGGAATTAACCTATGTTTCAGGAGTACAGAAGGTTTTTGGATAAAGAAAATCGTGTTCCGAAGGATGCAGTCGTCAACTTTTACGCGCAGAAAGACTTGGGTGAGAATTTGGCAAAAAAAGGAATAACGAATGAAAAGGCAATTTTCATGGAAACAATGAATATTGGTTGAAACACGAAAAAGGTATAATTTATGTCTTTCAATGTTGACTTTCCGACAGAAACTCGTCGGATTTTACGACTAACCCATGTCGATATGATTAAAACAGGAATTTCAAATATAATGCGCAAAAAGAACACATGAAAATATAAAGATTAGTTGAAACATGAAAAAAAAAGCTTGATGCCTTTCATCAGTCAATATTCAGTTCGAAATTGTAGGAAATTGGCGGATTTTATTTTATCACTGACCCAAGTGAACATGACTAAAAAGTGTACCAGGTTTGAGGTTTAACGGATTAAAATGTCTAAATTCCATTGAAAACCTTCCGGTTCTGCCGTGCGCTGCTGCGCGGCTGGGGTGTTAAAAAAGTTTCAACGTTAAATTTCCGATGGTTCATGTGGTTCCTCGTAGAGAATTATCTTATTAAAATTCACACGATTATTGTTTTTACAGATAGCGATGATACGGTAGCCACAGGGTCCCTGGGAGTCCGCACTGGCTTGTGTCTGGGAGCACCAGTCTACACGCAGTTTGAATCGGTATCGCAAGTTTTGGAGTATTTTAGGTATGTTTTTCGAAAAAAAAGCTATAAAAACACTATTTTATATGAAATTTCCACAGTTTTTCCTGATTATCAACGTTTATTTTTCTAAACTGTCATGGTTTCCATTTTCCTATCACAGGAGCAAGTGTGTCGACGCCGCTGAATTCCTTGGCGAGCGAATTCCAATGAACTTGTGTGAAGCAAACCCTCAGGCAGTTGAATTGGCTGATTGCTATGTCCTATCGCAGAATGTAAGTATTTTATTATTTAATTTTTTGAAACTTAGTTTTTGCTGAACGGAAATCTACAATTCTGAGCAGATGGGATGATTCTGACTTTTTCTAACCAGAAAGTACGCGATTTCTCAGTTTACTCGCATTTTCAAGACTCAGATCTTCACAAATGTTGTTTTCCAACTCTGTGAGCGTATTGTATAAGGTAGTTACTTTTGGCTGCAGATTGCAGATGTAAATTACATGAGGTGGGATTTTATATAGTTGCAGATGAAGATAATAATCGATTTCGTTAGATATTGAGCGGGATTCCAACTTTTTCATTTTGCAAAGATTTTCACCTTGATAACGCAAATTTCGCCTAACCTGACACCATAATATATCCCAGAACACCTAATATTCAGTGTAAAACCTCAAATCTATGATTTTTAGGCGCTTCGGTTTCTTTTCCTCCGCGATCTCTATGCCCACGACGGGTATGCCTCTCTGGCACAACGGAGTATCTCATGGACGACGTGGACAACGTTCACTAGCATCTTCTCGTATTGGTTACACAAGGTTACTTTGTTATAAACAACATTAACTTTGTGGGTGGTCTTCTGATTGCGTTGCGTGCGCGATGCGGTGTGGTAGATTGCGCTGTCACTACGCAAAATGGGTTTCACAGGGATACTTGTGGTAGCTTCAGAAAATCTTTAACTTCGTGGGTGGTCTCCCATTTCTTCCATACGAGTTCCTGATTAGATGCTTGTTCGGTGTGAATCCGTTGGTCTCAACTAGCTAACGTTAGGAGAGATTCCGATACTCGCACGCTACATAAATTTCGCGAGGTTACTTCTCAATGTTATAAACAACATTAACTTGGTGGGTGGTCTTTGAATCACGTCGCGCGCGCGAAGCGGTGTGGAAGATTTCGCTGTCAGCACGCAAAATGGGTTTCACAAGGTCACTTTTCCACATCAACAAAAACAGTATTATCTCGGTGGGTGGTCTACAACCATTTTGCGTCGCCTGTCTGAAGCGCTAGGTTCAGATTTTTAGTGCCTGCAACATGAACTTTATAAGGTCTTCTTTTTGAAGTTTCATTAACTTCGTGGGTGGCCCCTCAATCGCGTTGCGTGCGCGAAGCGGTTATTATAGCGTTTCGGAATAAATTAATATTCAGCATACTAAAATAGCCGGAGGGACAGCTGCGTCCTTCGTCGCAATCTACACAGTTTTCCTTGGTGCAGCATGGTACGCGAACCAAGAATGGTGCATGCTCTATAGGTTAGTTTTGTTCGTACTTTGAATTTGCCCCGCCAAAATGATATTCACCAAGGTTTATATATTTTTTTCATTATCAAGTGACAAATCTCATTTTACACGATATAGTTCTTATTAGTAACATTACAAAAGCACGCAGGAACTATTGATTGGCTGACAAAAATGTTGTGCGAATATCTTTATGGCTGGGACTTCCATCAATAAGAACTCTTTAGATACCTCACCGACGTTCACGCTGATGCCGAAGCCGCGAGAGCGTCATTCGAACATGCGGAAGGCGGAAAAGAGTACTATTGGAAGATGATGAAGAGGAATAGGTAAATTTGAAATTACTGAATGAACCATAAGGTAGTGGGTTAAAAACGAGACACAATTATAATAGTGAGAGAATGCATGAAAAGTGAAGAGGCGAAAGAGAGAGGGAGAGAAAGAGTGAAAGAGAGAGAGAGAGAGAGAGAGAGAGAGAGAGAGACAGAGACAGAGACAGAGAGAGGGACAGAGAGAGGGACAGAGAGAGGGACACAGAGAGAGAGACAGAGACAGAGAGAGGGACAGAGAGGGACAGAGAGAGAGAGAGAGAGAGAGAGAGAGAGAGAGAGAGAGAGAGAGAGAGCCTTCAAACAGTCTCACAAGCCAATTGCAGGATATACCGTGATCTGAAACCATCTTTGTATACCAAAGTGGCTGCGACTGGCGATATTCGAGGAATCGCGACCCCGTTGATAGTAAGATATGATCATCTCAAGGTTAGTTCTAGTAGTTTTCCCTAAATATTATGATTCTATCAAATTTCGTCCAAAAAGTGTTTTCAAA
This sequence comes from Caenorhabditis parvicauda, assembly GCA_963978915.1. Classification (NCBI taxonomy): domain Eukaryota; kingdom Metazoa; phylum Nematoda; class Chromadorea; order Rhabditida; family Rhabditidae; genus Caenorhabditis; species Caenorhabditis parvicauda. Next base: position 5,177,556 of record OZ022252.1, read on the forward strand.
GATTCAATTTTATACAAATTTGCAAAAAAATTTGTATATTTCATTTAATTTTCCAAAGACCTATATTTTGATCAATTTTCTTTATTCCGAATAGTTAATTGAAAATAAATATCACCTTGACTCATCTGAATGGTAAAATTGCAATTCTATAGGACGTCAACGCCGAAGACGACGAGCTGAAGGACGTGGTCAACCTAGATGATTAGTACTTTCCATTCAATTTCGTTTTAGACTTTTTCCTTGTAGACATTATAGAGATTGTTGAGTAATAAATGATTCATCGTTTTCTGACCAGTTTACACAGTTAATCTGTCCAAACAATGCCAGATTTCATACTTCGAACGAAACGATCTCGATGTTTTATTTGTTTACGCGCGCACCTTACCATTATTGACCAGACTCATGGGGGTGACCGTTTTTTGAATTTCAATTTTCTATACCTTTTCTCTCTATTTGTCTAAACATCTTATTGAAAATCGCTTAACCTTATCCTTATAAAGGTTTTAAAACTATGGAAACTCTTTCTGTCCGAGCACTGACTCCCAGAATTTTAAAATAAACGCACATATCTTCCTCTACCTGTAAAAAAGTCTGACCTCCGTAAATCGGTTACTTAGTTACCGTAGCAGTTTCGCTTTGAAAAACATGAACGATTAAGTAATGCGCCTTCAATTTCAATGGACTGAAAGTAGGAATAATAATTTAAATCCACAAAGATCTAACTGTTCGTTGTGAGAGTCCCGACCCTACCGTACTCATTTTACAAAAATGTGACTGCCGCGAGTTTGAAATCGGTCGGACTTTTTGCTAGATATGTGAAACGGAAGCTCAATTTTGTACAGTAAATATTTCTAGACCTTACCTTTCTTGAAAAGTTACTTCCAATTTTTCTACAAATTCCCTTTGGATATTTTAGAATTATAGGGAAAAGCGTATACAGTACCGTCAAAAAGTATACGAACCCCTTTAACGGTAATCTACATTACTGACTCATATGTGTTTCATCGCTTCCTCATGAGGCACACCGCTCTAAGCGCAACAGAAAAGTGTCGGACCAAGCAGCGAGGGAGGCGACCAATAAGCAGCGAGCACAAACCCCGCCCCTTTACAGTTACTGTAGTTTAAAAACCTTTTTCTCTGACGTTTTTTCTCAAAATTCGTGATAAAAAGCTAGTTAGGAAGGAAAGTTAGCTTGAGAAAAATAGGAGGAAAGGATGAAAAAATATCTAAAATCTAAAAAAAAACAAAATGAAACTCATCAGAGAGTTTCAGACCAATTTTATGACCAGTCCCGACAGAATTCGTTGGTATCTTTTCGAACGGTACTGTATAATCCTACTGAAAATAACCCATATTTCGTGATATTCTGTCAATAACTTTACAAACATGAAAACTCGAACCTCAGGACTTCTGAATGGGAGTGACGGTCGGGCTGCTCTCGTGTGCTGCCGCTTCAGTTCTTTTCGGCACAACGTTTGTACCTATCAAAACGTTCAGTCCAGGAAATGGTGAGAAATATCAAACTGGTGAAATGAATTGAAACCATGATTCCAGGAATTTTCGCCCAATGGGTCATGTCGATTGCAGTTCTGCTTGTCGGCTTGATAGTCTACGCTATCGAAGGGTTCCCCAAATTCGAGCCGTTGGCGATGCTTGGTGGCGCATTGTGGGCTATTGGTATGGTTTTTCTCAGAACCTATCGAAAATTACTAAAAACTTGAAGAATTGTTTTTTTTCTGGGGTTTAGACTAGGCATGGGCATATTGCCAACCATTGGCAGTCGATTGGCAATGCCTCTTCTCCATTGCCAATAGCATTGGCAGTCGAATGGCGATGCTATTTGCAATGCAGTTTGTTATAACACCATCTTTAACGTCAAGAAGGCCTAGAAATCAAAATCCAAGTCAATTGCATTGCCAACCGACTGTCAATGCTATTGGCAATGGAAAAGAGGCATTGCCAATCGACTGCCAATGATTGGCAATATGCCCATGCCTAGTCTAGACACAGTATGATTGGCTACTTGCCGCACCGAGCCGGATTGTTTTAAGTTGCCTGGGTCATTGACTTTTTGAGGTACAGTACCTAGTTACAGTATCAGCGGTAGAGATTAGTGGAATGCATCCGTTGGACGAATTTTATATCCATAGTTCCTCAATTTAAAAACCGTGTAGCTGGTTGAGAAATTTATTTAACGACATTTGGAAAAGAGTAAATCTTATGTTGGATTTTATGAGTTCTAGTTATGACCATCTCCAGAAATGGAGTTTCTGTAAGAACTGCTAAAAACCTTGTATAGAGGTCACAAGGTTTTCTGGATACCTTCCCAGGTCTTACTACAAGAATACCATAGGCAACCTCAAAACAAAAAGAAAATTTCATCAATTTCTTAAGGTAACGCAATGGCAGTTCCCATCATGAATACTATCGGAATCGGCCTTGGGATGCTCATTTGGGGTACTACAAACTGTATCGCTGGTTGGGCTAGTGGGAGGTGATTTTTTGACGTCACATTTGGAAAAATACAGCTAATGTACGGTAGCAGCCAAAAGTTTAGCAACTCGATCTGAATTGGTTCCAACAGAAAATGGATCGAGTTGCTAAACTTTTGGTTGCAGGTTTACAAGTAGATTAGGAAGCTGTTAGATCGAGCCTATCGCAAGATAGAAAAAACACACTAGGGTTTAATTTTTGAAATTGACTGTTCTTTATTCCTAATGAACCCACAACTACCTGTCTCTGCGCGCTCTTCCCTCGTTGCACTCTCTCGCCGCGCGCGTGTCTGCGTCTTGCTATCCTGCACACTCTCTTACTCGTATGTTCGTCTGTGCTCTCCACCCTCCCTGCTCTCTCACTTACGACCCTCTTGGTAACGCTACAAGGTCAAGGAGAAAGCGGAGAGTGCCCGACGAACGTGTACACTGTTTAGAC
>OZ022252.1:5180686-5218186 GCA_963978915.1 Caenorhabditis parvicauda
TTCTCTACGGTCTGACGTTCGTTCCAGTCATCTACATACAGGATAACCCGGAGAAGGTGAGTATGATCAACTAAAAATTCTTGTACCGCGTAGTAGCGCGCGGATGGATTGAACTTTTGTGCTTGTGTGCATAAACCTGTGTTAGATACCGTTTGGACTGTTTCATGAATTTTCGTAAATCCACAAGCTAAAGTACCCCTGATTTCAGTTCCCGGGAGCGCCGACCAACGGTCTCTCATTCGTATTCTCCCACTATACTGGAATCTTTGCGACGGCTACGATCATCATGTTCGTCTACGTAGCGTTCGCTCAGAACGATCCGATAGCCAGCAATAACATTATAGGACCGAGTTTCGTTGGGGGACTCATGTGGGGTTCTGCTCAGTCATTCTGGTGAGTGGGAGGGTGAGAGAGAGAGAGAGAGAGAGAGAGAGAGAGAGAGAGAGAGAGAGAGAGAGAGAGAGAGAGAGAGAGGAGGGAGGGAGTGGAAGAGGGAGAGAGAGAGAGAGGGAGGGGGAGAGGGAGAGAGTGAGAGAGGGAGAGATAGAGGGAGGGGGAGAAGGAGAAAGTAAGAACGAGAGAGAGAGAAAGAGTGAGTGAGTGGGTGAGACAGTGAGAGAGAGAGAGAGAAAGAGAGCAGGAGAGAGAGAGAGAGAGAGAGAGAGAGAGAGAGAGAGAGAGAGATAGAGAGAGAGAGGGAGGGGGGGAGGAGAAAGTAAGAGCGAGAGAGAAAGAGTGAGTGAGTGGGTGAGACAGTGAGAGAGAGAGAGAGAGCGAGAGAGAGAGCGAGAGAGCGAGAGAGAGAGAGAGAGAGAGAGAGCCGGAGAGAGAGAGCGAGAGAGCGAGAGAAAGGGAGGGGGGGGGGAAGGAGAAAGTAAGAATCATGGTAGATTTGCCAGACTGAATGTGGGTTGATGATAGAAAGAGTGAATGGGTGAGACAGTGAGAGAGAGAGAGAGGGAGAAGATTCCAGGTTCGTCGCCAACGACAACCTCTCCCAGGCGGTATCATTCCCGATCATCACCATGGTCCCAGGAGTCATCGCCACTTTCTGGAGTGTGTTCTACTTCAGGTAGAGGACCGAGTGTGACTTATTCTAAACCATACTTACAGAGAAATCAGAGGTGACCGTAACCTGAAACTTCTGTCCATCGCGATAGCCACGACGATGTTCGGAGCCGTACTTGTCGGGATCTCCAAGTAGTTTAACAGAGCAAATCGAATGTAAATAATCAATAACCTCTTGTACCATATGATAACGGATACCCTACGATTGTGATTTTGAATAAATTTTGGTTGGATTTTTCTTTGAACGTCGGGAGGTCAAAAATCTTTGAAGATAAAAAATCAGTTTTATGGTGTAACTGTAACGGAGGTGTCACCAATCCACCAAGAATGGGAGTGTGCTTATAAAAAAAATAGAGCCGGAACATCCCAGGTGCCTTTCGAATTCTCCATTGATCGACGTTTAGATGTCTCCCCTACTCCCGGGAACCGAGTAACTGCCGCGGGAACAAAATGAGTGGTTTTGTTGTACTCGACCTACTCTAGAAAGGAGATACCGTTGATATGAAGTTCATAGGATTTTTGAAGATGCAGATGTCGACTCTGAAGATTTTGTTATTCTGAATCGTATCACATACCGGAAGCTTGCGTGGGCAGGTCACGACAACCGCCTACCCGATGATCAAGAAAAGTCACTGAGTGGACACCCTTGTGTCAGAAAAGGGAAGCAGGTAGAGAACCTCTGAGATGGACCGACGACATCGTCAAAGCTAGGCATGGGCATATTGCCAATCGCATTGGCAGTCGATTGGCAATGCCTCTTTTCCATTGCCAATCGCATTGGCAATTCAATTTGTTATAACACCATCGTCAACGTCAAGAAGGCCTAGAAATCGAAATCGAAGTCAATTGCATTGCCAATTGACAGCCAATGATTGACATTATGCCAATACCTAGTTAAATCTTACTGACCGGAATAACCTAACAAATTTTTCATGCTTCCGTTAATCTTAAAATTTACACGGATATTCCACTTTATTGTTAAAGGATATACTTTCGAGTCACATGTTGGATGTTCTGGATACTCTGCACACTCTTCACTTAACGTACTCTCTCGTCTCCGACGCCTGCGTCTAGCGTTTGCACATACTCTCTCACTCACATGACGAAGAGAGGTGGTGCTCGCATTGGCAGTCGATTGGCAATGCAGTTTGTCATAACACCATCTTTAACGTCAAGAAGGCCTAGAAATCAAAATTCAAGTCAATTGCATTGCCAATCGACTGCCAATGATTGTCACTATGCCCATGCCTAGTCAAAGCGAGAGACGATATTCTTCACATCCGTTCCATGTCTGGTTAGAGAGGGTACTCTGGTGAGAAAGACTCCGTAGTCTACGTTGGCAAAGGGGACCGTTCAACCCGGAAGTTTCTGATCCACACCGTCACCTGACAATGCGAACAAAGAATCTGTGAAGTATCTGAAGTAAGTTATGAAGTTCATGTGCTTGGTATAGACCTATCTCCAAAACTTTTCGTGGACCGACATTGGACCGTAGATGGGCGACAGTCGTCCCGGACATGTGTCGCCCAATTACAGTCCAACGCCGGACCATTTACGGTCCGATGCCGGTCCGGTCCATATGTCGCCCGGTCCATGTGTCGCCCGGTCCATGTGTCGCCCGGTTCATGTGTCGCCCAGTCCATGTGTCGCAAATTTACGATCCAATGCCGGTCCAAATTTGACACGCAGCGCACTCTCCCCGCCACCGGTCCATGTGTCGCCCATTTACGGTCCAATGCCGGTCCGCCAAAAGTTTTGGAGTATGATGTAAATGCGATAATGGTATCAACCGCCTTTGAACAAGTGTCACTGATCACTGGTGAGGTGCTTGACGTCTCTAAACTACTCTAACGGTTTAAAGACTTTCACGTTAATATTAAAGAACTAGCACAATGCTCGTGACAACGTAACGTGCTCTCAATCCAGGGTCATTCAACCGATTTCGCCTTTATTTAGCCTCAGTTTAATGTTCGCGTTAGTTGCCTCGGTTCCTCTCGCGTATAGCGCTATCGCTATCTGCGCCAAGGACAGGGAAACCGTCCGTAAACCAAGTAAATCCGGAAAGAGTCAAAAGGTGAGGAAACACAACGTTACGGTCAAAACTATACGAACACCTTCTCAGTCCTCAAGATCTCGCCGTGCCTCGAAGAAGGGAGCCAGATCATCGAGAAGCTCCAAGAGCCACAAGTCGGGAAGATCTAGAAGCTCCGCCAAGAAATCATCCACCAAGTTTGTTTTTTTTCTAAACTGCAAGCACGAAGCTCCGTCCCCGAAAACCAACTATTGGTTGCTTCAGGTCTGGCAGCAAGAGCCGTGGAGGAAGCAAGTCTGGATCCAGTCTCAGAAAGCAATCTTCGAAGGTAATCGGAGATAAAGAAATTCAACGTAAAAAGGTATTCAGAAGGGATCCAAATCGTCGAAATCATCAAAGTCGTCCAAGGTCTCCAAGTCTACCAAGTCTAGCAAGTCTCTGAAGAGCAAGAAGGGAGCCGACGCTTCAAAGTCTCTTAAGGAGCAGAAAACGGTAAGGACGCAAGGCCTGACCGCGACGCGCTTGGAGAGGAGAAAAACTGAGTTAATGATTACTGAAAAACAGAAATCTACCCCTAGAAAATACGTTTCACGTGATTCTTATAACTTCTTCATTCTTTCAGCAAAACGTCTCGGCCGAGAGCATCCGCCCAGGAACTATCGTTCGTTCTGAGACTCTGAAGCTTAGCCCATCCGAGCTTCCGTTCCGCCCTCAGGGAGGACTGCAGACGATCAACGTCGTCAACAACTCATCAGACCGCAAGGCCTACAAGCTCAAGTGCTCTGACAACCTCCTCTACCGTGTCAACCCAGTTCACGGAATCGTCGAACCAGGTGCCAGCTTCAAGGTTGACGTACTGAGAAACAATGGAGGTGCCAAGATGGACAAGCTGGTCGTTCTTACTCTTAACGTGAGTTTTCTCTACTTGAACACTCGAAAAGAACGCATTTAAGGCCCCTAACAATGCTCAAGATGGAAAAGAAGTGTTCAGCAACTCTGTTGATCAGCCTCATGAGATGATGGTCGTCCCACTTCTTGTCAACTAAATCGAATCAATAAATATTAATTCCCACATTGTGTATTGTTTTTACTGGCTACTATTACTGTATTCTTTGGTTAACCTCGGAAGAGGATTTTTGAATAGAAGAAACTAGTAGAAGCTCTTGAAGGACAGTTAACAGTACGGTAATACATATGCATACTGTCCTTTCGAAGTTTTGAGGAGAGATTGTAGACCACCCCGAGCCACAGGTGATCGTTTGTTAGCGCACATATGTAGCTTCCACTACCTGTTAAAAAATCTGGCCTCCGTAAATCGGGAACTTAAATTCGCCTCGAAATACAAGAACGATTTAAGTAATGCGCCTTCAATTTCAATGGACTGAAAGTAAGAAAAATAATGTAAATCCACAAAAATCTAACTGATCGTTGTGAGAGTTACCGTACTCATTCTGCAAAATTGAGATTAGAGCGCGTTTGAAAACGGCCATGCTTCTAGCGATATATGTGTAGCGCAGCTAAGAAAGATCAAGGAAAGTGTGCGGTTGCGTCGGTTCATTGGCAGTGCACACACGCCGCTTACCGTAACACTTTGATTTTCTAATTATTGATATTATTGTTTAGGCTCATTTCATTTGTTTATTAAGCTTTTATAATATTTCATATGTATTTGTATCAATTTTAAGCCTTATGTTTTCCTGCCTCATCACAATTTCATTGTATGTATTGCAGGAAAATCAGAGAGGCTGGATTTCTCTTTGAGAGTAATAAAGAATTGTTACTTTATCGAAGCACATCGGTTGAAGACGGGTTAAAGACCCAAGAATACCTGCTGGAAGTACAACATATTTTCACATCGTTATCGATTAGACGCGTTGCACCCAAACCACATTGAACGAAAATTCGCTATAGGGCGCGTTCGCAAATCTATATTTTTTCATTCTTTTGTCCTATTTTTCTCTTTTTCTCATCTTTCAACTACAGTAACTGTAATATGATCTACAGCGGTGCAGAATTTACGAAGGGGTGGGATTTGTGCTCGCTGCTTATTGGTCGTCTCCCCTCCCTTGACTCGTCACTTTACTACTGCGCCTAACGTAGTGTGTTCAGATTAGAAAATTTGGAATGGGGTATCAGAGTACAATAAATATAGAAATGTGATCTCGGTAGGTCAAAACGTGATCCCAGTAGGTCAAAACGCCATTTCTATTCTACCTTCAAGCCCGGAATGACGGAAAGGGAGGACTACTTTCACGGACATACTGATGTGTGAGTGAAGATCTCACGAATATGATTTTGTCTGGCTGTCTGGGTCTATACAATTGAAGAACTATCTGATTTCTCTGGTTATTCTATCACGAGAAATGTGGTGAAGCGGAGCAAGAAGAGTGAAATTTTAGAACTGAATTATTGGACATTCTTACACGTGTCGGGGACTTTCTGGTTAGGTACGATTATATAAGTGGTGACACATCCGAACGGTTGACCATCAGCATAGCGCACAAGGCACCTGAAGTGAAGGTAAAATTGAAGGTGGAAGGAATGAAGAAGGGATGAATTACAGCAAATATCAATCAAATCAGTATTATGTAAAACAACGAGCGAAGGAATGTTAACGTTTGATAACAAAGTGGCTGAACCGACCTTAGGAAAGCTTGTCGAAAACCATCTAACCAACAAGATTCCGATCGAGGTGAGTGACGGAACATGGGCGGTTCACTATAACTTGGGGATGGGCAAATCGCCAAATCGCGAGTTTGGACGTTGAAGATGGTTCTGTTCAGATGACTGAGTTTCTACTTGCTAGGATTCATTTCAGAATATGACATCCAATTCTGACGTCGTCGTTGATGACATCGTCTGTGATGTCGTGGATGTTTTTTTCAGGATTCATTATAGAATCTGACATTCAGTTCTGACTACGTCGTGACGACATCGACTATGACATTTTTTCCAAAAAAAGTTTTTTTCATTTTTTTCTATGAAAAAATGGTTTTCGACTAAGTCATCGACGACGTCGTCAAAATCGGATGTCAGATTCTATGCTGAATCCGGAAATTAATTTTCCAAAAATGCTGATGACGTCATCGACAACGTCATCGCCGACGTCATTGACGATGTCATCAACCACGACGTCAGAATCGAGTGCCAGATTCTGAAATGAATCCTAGACGACGATGTCACAACGAGCAGAAATTCAGTCATCTGAACAAGACCATCTTCAGGGTTAGATGGCTCAGAAAGCGTAAGGAAAAGAGGATAGCCAATCGTTAGTAAATGATCCTACATCATATGGGGTTTAGTCCTTCATGCCGAAATGTCAATTTTATGACTAACCTTACACAGATCTTTGCTCTAAAGTTATAACTCTTGCAAAATCTTGATTTGAAGGGTGCTACACTTGTACACGGTGTACCTCGACGAAAGTATGAGTTACTTTCATCTTGTCTGGGCAACGAAGGCAGCTCTCTGGGCGATGGTTAGTGGTTAATTCCGATAACTGTCAAAATCCCATTTTCAGGTCAGTTCGGAGGAGTTCATAAAGGAATGATAACATTAAATGGTCAAACAGTTGAAGTTGCATTAAAACGAGCCAAGAAGAATGACAATGTTGAAAAGAATTCTCAAACACCGGTAGGGCATAAGACAATATAACCGCTTCGCAAACGCTTTGCCGACATCCGCTTTCATTTTGTGAATTTGGTAGGAAAAGTGAAATATTTTGGACCACAGTAACTGAAATTAGATCCACTATAGCGACTTGCTCAGCTTACACTTTTCAACTGCGTTTGCCGCAGTGTGTAGAGTAACAAGAAATGAAATTAATTTAAAAAAAATAGAAAAAAGGGTGTCGTGAGATTTGGTGTCTGTCGTGCGTGCCGGATTCTATGTATGCGACTGCGTCCTAAACTCTTTTAACGAATAAACTGACGACATTTCTGAAGTTATATTTTATTTCTTTGACTTCAGATGACCTCCAACAAAGCGGACTACAACGTGAGTGAACTCGATTTCTTACTGGTTTCAAGTTTGCTCTTCAGACGATTGCAGAAATGCTTGCGGAATCGAGGATCATGAGGAATCTGAATCACGACAACGTTGTAAAACACTTTGGAATAGTAATTGACGTGGATCCGTTGGTGTTGGTTCTGGAGTTGGTTAGTTTGGCGAGAGGGGGCAACAGTTGTCAACGAAGCTGTTCAGGTTGACGGTCCAGATATGGGTTCAGCGTTGCGATCTCAGTCAGTCGGAAAGGAGTATCTTTTCTCGTTTGTCTGCGGGCTGATGTACGGGTTGACGTACCTTCATTCGAGGAACATTATTCATAGAGACATTGCGGCAAGGAACTGCTTGCTGAGTAGCGATTTTTCACAGGTAGATCATAATACGGGCGGACAGTGCGCGAAAAGGGCAAACTTGATCTACTCTATCAATTTTCTTTGCTTACACTGTTCAACTGCCCTTGCCGCAGTGTTCCCAGAGACATTTTCAAAATCATTCATTTTACTGACATGGAAATTAGTAGAAGTCCATGCGGAGCACAACACAAATTATGTTTTTAGGTGAAACTGTGTGACTTTGGCTTGGCTCGTCCTGGCGACAAGTATAACGTGAAGACGACACGACCAATCCCATTTAAGTGGATGTCACCGGAAGCACTTTTATACAAGCAATTTTCGTACAAGTCGGATGTGTGGGCCTTTGCCGTGACAGGTTATAGCTCTCTCTCTCTCTCTCTCTCTCTCTCTCTCTCTCTCTCTCCTTTCTCTCTCTCTCTCTCTCTCTCTCTCTCTCTCTCTCTCTCCCTCTCTCTCTCTCTCCTTTCTCTCTCTCTCTCTCTCTCTCTCTCTCTCTCTCTCTCTCTCCCCCCTTTTCTCTCTCTCTCTCATCAACCCACATTCAGTCTGGCAAATCTACCATGACGCTGGCGATCCGTACCCAAAAATGACAGCAGCTGAGGTGACGTCACAAATTATCGAGAAGAAGCAGTTTCTGCAGTTTACCAGCCCCAACATTCTACCAGAATGTGAGAAGACAAACGACGAGGTAGAACTTACATTTCGCTTTTTTAGTGCAAGCGATCATCTTCAAACTCTGTTTCGTGTCGGTGCCGGAGCATCGGGCGACGATGAAAGAAGTTGTCACGAACGTGGACAAACTGATCCCTGGGTTGCCGGACAATGAACGCGAAAAGTGTACGCCTCATCAGGTACCGAAAACACCCCCAAAAGCTATTCTTACCATGGTTTTCAGCTAAATCACGCTTCAAGAATGCCCAGGCAGGCGGCGAGATCGGTTAGTTTAGCACTACAGAAATGTGGCCAATAGGAGACCGGGGCGTGGCTTGTCTGCAAAGGGGAGAGCCTTTATGCAATAAGAGCAAAGAAACGAAAAATGGGCGGGGCTTTTTTGCAATCGTCGCGCACAAAGTCTGGCTCTAAAATGTGATATTGAATTCATCGAGAACTGCTTAAAACAGACAAAAATGGGCGGAGCCTTGATGCAATCAACGCATGGGATTTTTTGCAATCGTCGCGCACAACGTCTGGCTCAAACATGTTAAGCTGAACTCACTCAGAACTGCTTCATAGAAACTAACGAAAATGGGCGGGGCTTTAATGCAATCAACGCACGGGTTCAATTCCAATCGGTTCAGGTTTCTTCGCGAAGTGCGAGGATGAAACAAGTCCAACCTCCGCCAGAAGGATCCGACGCACCAAATTGCAGTCAGCCAGCAAGTGAACGAGGAAGAAGAATGGCGTCGTGTGATGCACGAAGGACCAGCGCGGTGAGAGAAAGAATTGATTTTTAAAGAATTGATATGTTAAGACTAAGACCTGGTATTCTCCCGTATAACACACTGCGCAAAGCGAAATAGAAAAGTGTCGGGTCAAGCAGTGAGGGGAGGCGACCAATAAGCAGCGAGCAAAAACCCCGCCTCTTCGTAAATCCTGCACCGCTGTAGATCAAATTACAACTACTGTAGTTAACAAACTTTTTTCTTTGACGTTTTCTCGAAATTCATGATGAGAAGCTAGTTACGAAAGAAGTTTACATGATTTGCACTTTTTCAACAGAAATTGGCGGAACAAACTTGCTTGTTAAGAAAAATAGGACAAAATAATTAAAAATATTGATGTGCGAACGCGCTCTATAGCGAATTTTCGTGAAAAATGATTTGCTTGCAACGCGTCTAATCGATACTTTTACTTTTAGCTCGATGTGTTGATTTGATGAGATTATGAACTTAATGTAGTATTCAATAATGTTTGCGTATTCAACTCTACCCTCTTGACGTGAAAACTATTAAAGTGCATTTTGTCGTAGGATATGATGTTGTTGGTGAATTTGCCTGAACCTCACTGGTTCTCATACGAGCCATAATTCCAGCAGCTACTCCTCGCTACGATCGCTATAACGTTTGATTTAATTACTTTTTCACCTCCAGGAAACCATGAAAAAGAACCACTCGGCAACTCAACGAGCAAAAAGTCGGGAAAATGAAAGAAACTGCAGAAAAAAGACTGTGTCACTGACTGCTAAAGGTTTTTATTACTCTCGATGAGGACAACCAAAAAACCTTTTCAGCGAACGATAGAACAGCGAGGAAAAAAATTAGACAAAAATGAATAAATCCATCAAATTTTCTTAGTTCTTTGATTGTCTAAACGAAGTGAAACTGTAATTTTCATACTGTAGGTCTCGTAGATCAAATTCCATTTTACTCTGGTTTAAACCGCGCTCTTACTGTAGGTCTCGTAGATCAAACCGTATTACTGTAGTTTTAACCGCTCTCTTATTGTAGAAAAGGTGTAGATCAAATCTCATTGTATTACTGTAGTCTCCCCTATCTTCTTACTGTAGGTCTCGTAGATCAAATTCCACTTTACTCTAGTTCAAACCGCTCTCTTACTGTAGGTCTCGTAGATCAAACCATATTACTGTAGTTTTAACCGCTCTCTTATTGTAGAAAAGGTGTAGATCAAATCTCATTGTATTACTGTAGTCTCCCCTATCTTCTCACTGTAGGTCTCGTAGATCAAACCGTTTTTTCACTGTAGTTTCAGCCGCGTTCTTACTGTAGAATAGGTGTAGGTCGAAGCTTATCGTATTACTGTAGTATCGACCGATCTCTTATTGTTGGTCTTGTAGTTCATTTTCGACCGCAGTCTAAACTTCTTTCCTACGGTAGGGTTGTTGTAGATCAAATTCCAATTTACTGTAGTTTCGACCAATTTCCTACTGTACGGTCGTTCAAGATCCCATTGTAGTACTGTATTTTTGGACCAGCACACACCATGTCGATACCGTATCCATTGTGCCTTTGTTTTCATATCATTTTAATGCGCACTTTTTCTTTGAGTACTTTCTCTATCATTCAACTGACTCATGTCGAAGTTGACTGTTCGCTTATCATGCACTTGTATGTTTGCACACGTAACTCACCCGATGACGCATTAGCTCAGAAAAAGTCAGATAATGGCTCGTGAATCAAAAATTCCATTAGGCATAGGTGTAAAGGCTTAAGGCTTATTCACAACAGTCTTAATGACCAGATCAGCTTATTTGATGATGGATTCTTTTGACACAGACAAAGTGATAGTCATCTTGGTGATTCGTCGGTCAACAATTTTAAACTACCGCCACAGACCTTTTGTGTTCAGTTTGTGATTTGTTCATGACCGAGGCAAAAGTCACACAATAACTCCAGGTCTTCTGTGCACTTCTAGCCTGTTCTTATGTGCCTTAACGTTGGCCTTGTTGGTGTAAAGCGACCTCGAGCTGGTTGATGTCAGCTTCTTCTAGGCGCGGGCCATCTCAGCCTTGCTCTTGGCCTCAGTTTCCAGGAATGCTTGGATGGATTCGATTGCTCGGTGGTGGTTCTTCTTGGTGTTCTCGAATTCTTCCTCCTCCCAATGCGCCAAAACGCTCCCTTACTTCTGATTGACCGCTCCGCTGCTTCCCTCCGTTCTCCTGTCTTCAATCCTGATCGCCGCTGCTGTATCGCAAGGACAGTGTGGTACGCCGGCCAACATGTAGAGTTTATTGGAGAAGTCTACAGAAGCAAAGTATAAAGAAATCGAGAGTTGAAGTAGTGGATCCGGAAGGAAAGAATAAGTGTGGGAAAGTTGGTAGATCAAAAGGTAACTATGCGAGTTACTGTAGTTCACTCGCAACAGAGTCGCACATTAACCCGAATAGTGAAACGCAATTGAGAAGTGTAAGCAAAGCAAATGATTGGGGAATGGAAATAATAGATCAAATTTCTGTAGTTCGAGAAAAAAATGTTCTGGACAAAAACGGTAGTCAGTTTTCGTTTTTCCAACGTAGAAAGATTTGACATGTTCAGGTACAGTAGAGCGCTATATCGGTCAAAAGTTTAGCAAGAGTTCTGGTCCTTAGTAGATCAATTGTTAAACTTTTGACCCGAATACCGTACTAAATTTTTGAAATTGAGTTGCGGGTGTGTCCGTGGGGTCCCGCTGCGGGTTTCGCCGAACTTGTCTGCTTCTCGGCTGTAGCAACTTAATCATAGGAGTACACCGAGCTAAAACGTTATCGATTAGACGCGTTGCTCGTAAGTAATATTGAACGAAAATTCGCTGTAGGGCGCGTTCGCACATCAATTTTTTTCATTCTTTTTCCTATTTTTCTCATCTTAACAAGCGAATTTGTTTTGCCAATTGTTCTTAAAAAATTGTAAATCATGTAACTTTCATTCGTAACTAGCTTTTTTATCATGAACTATGAAAACAACGTCAGAAAAAGTTTTTAAACTACTGTAACTTATACAACGATAATCAGATCTTGTTTTCACAGGTCTTAGTCTTAACATATCAAGTCATACATATACAACACAGTTAGAAGGTCTTATACAAATTTCACCAAGTTTTATGAAATGTCTTGACAATGCAAAAACTCCAAAATTACTAGGTCTCATACCAAGGTCAAATCAGATTCATTTTTCCTGAGAAAGCCATCATCCAGAGCAAAAATAGAATTTATTGATCCGGATCTTTTTTTCTTTTTCGAGGCTCCTCTCCTTTCATTTTTCAAATCTTGATACATCTTATGAACAATGGGGTTCAGGAAAAACATTTATTAACTTCGCATTTTTGAGAAAGCAGAAACAACGCCAATATTTAAGTGAAAAAGGTGTCGAATGATTATAACCCATATGTTTTTCGTGTTATTGAGACAGAATAAATTATGTAGACGATTTGGATGAAGTAAAGAGTGTGGGTGTGTGTGTGTGATTCCTGAGTTTTGGGTTTTTTGTCTCGCTACGCTCACCGAATCTTGGGTAACTGGTAATATTGCGAGGACCGAGGGGGCGACGGTGAAAAAAATGATGGATCGCGTCGAGTGGAAACGTTAAACCTCTGAAAATCAACCCATTCGACGCGACAGACAATGCAACTTCTTGGTGAGATCAAAGGCGGGTGCTTGGTGTGAATTAAAGTAAAGGGCGAAAGGCAAATTGGGTTTGGAGATCGGTTTGGTGTTGAAACCAATGGTGGATGGTGTGTCAGACGAGTGCGCGATCAGAGACCGTCGAGATGGACGACTGGATGCCACGACGACGGACCTTGTCTTGAGAGTTTGATGGTAAAGCGACTGGAATTCGACCGTTAGGGTTATCGATTGGCGTCTCTCTCTTACATGTTGGCGTTGATGGTTCCATTCGAGAGGAATTGGTTCTGATGGTTGACTGAGTGCGGGTTGTTGCATTGTTGCTCCATGCTGTCTTCGATATCGGAGCTGGCTTCTTCTGCACGTTGTTCTGAAAGATGCGAGGTCGTTTTCACTTTGAGAGGTGAATAAACTCACCCCATATTTGTACGTATTCCTGTTGATGTCTGACTCAATGAACCTGACAACCTTGGCCATGCAAGCGTCTTGATAGTCGTGGACCCATTTGACTCCGTTGATCTTTGTGATCAGCCGGATATCCTCTGGGATCTGAGTCTCCTTGGCCGGATACTCAAACTGCTGGTCGAAGATCGGAATGATGTTCTTGTGGTGTTCAAAGGCACATCTCAGCTCCTTATGAATCCAATCTTCGCAGTTCTCATCGTTCAGAAGTCGATCGAAAGCCTTTGGCGTCAGGACCAGGATAAAGTGCTTGGCGGCTTGAATGTTCTTCAACAGGTAATTGTCAAAGTTTCCAGCGGATAGTCGTTCGACATCGATGAAGACCTGAATGTGTGGTTTGAGTAGTGTACGTGATGACGCGCAATAAGAGTGTCCAGTGCATTCACACGACTTACCTTGTATCCTCTCAGCTGGAGGAGAACGTTGATGAGACTCGCGAGTTGGTTTCCGTTGGATCGACGGTACGAGATGAAAACGTCGATTTGCTTGCTCAACATTGCAACTTCAACGTCGTCTGGGTGCTTCGAGTTCTCGAATGCCTTGATCAACTTCAGACGGTGGATTGGGTTGTTTATACCGCACGCGTTCTGCATCAGATCGTCGGTCAACGATGAAAGCAGGGATCTGTTCACGCCGTTTGACAACATCTGAATCCATCATTAAAGCTTTCAACTTGAGCCCAATAACCAACCTGATAGGTATAAACCGATAATTCTGGGCTTAGACTCATAAGGAACTGATCTAGGTTGGTCTCGTCTACGGCTGAATAGTCTGCGGCAATCTTCAAGCTTTCAAGTTCACGAAGGAATCTGAAACATCGGGTAAAATTCAGCTCGTTTCATTGCAGCTTACCGTTTTCTATGGAGACCAGAGTGCATGCCAATGTCGTGGTCGAGGTCATTTTCATTCAGATGAAGTAGTAGATCACCGTCAACCTTCTGCTTGGCGAATTGATCGACGTATTCTTCGAAGCCAATCTGAAAAAGGCCGGATTGGAAAAGGGTTCGAGGAATTCGAAAAACGGTATTCCTAGGAATTCGAAATGAAGATTCTAGACCTTTTTCACCCAGTACTGAACATCATCCGCAGTCCAGCTTGGGACCTGTTGGACCAGCTTGTAGGGCACTTCTTCGCCGATCACGGTCAAGGCTTCTGAAGCGAATTTCGCGGCAGCTTCGTTCGGCGATGAAGCGACTTCCTTGAGGGCCTGTATCGCTCCAATCTCCTGAAATTTCACAGAATTAGACGAGATCTTTGCAATTAGCGAGGTGAGATGATAACGATGACAAAGGCATTGGTGTAGTCTGTACTTCGGTCGGCGAACAGGGTGGGGGCACCAAAACCGGTATCTTCTTCAACACTATCAGCTGCGCTCTTTGAAGGTTATTTTTGATTATACATATTGACACACTACAAAGGGAAAGAAGACGTATCTGTTTGTTGCAGGGGCCATGTGGTCGTGGTATATACATATGATAAGGGAGGTTTCGTCGACCGATCAAAAATCGCGAAGTCGCTGAGGGAAAGTTGAAGGATGGGATAGGCTGTGCAGACCTTCCCCCGGATTGAATTCAGTTCGTAGGTTGGAGATAAAACTTGAAATCAGCCAAGGTTCGACGGATTCGTTTCAACGACAATCAGGTCAAATTCCGAGGATGTCGCGATATTGAGACAGATGTTAGAATCGAAAGCGAATTCGAACTTTCCAGAATGACTATTCCAGGTCAAGATGTAAACGGAATTTCAGAGTTTTTACGGTATCGAAAAGTCCAGGTCTACAAGGTTTTCCAAAGATGGTGTACGGTATCAAGAAGAACATTCTAGAGAGCAGGTCAATGTAGTGGCTACTCCAGGTCAAGATGTCATTAGTTTACTTAACCTATGCGGTTTACAATATCACGTGGCGCACACAAAGATCAACTACGAGATGCTGTTTATTTATGGGTCTTCCACTTGTCAATGCCATAGTAGTCGAAACCATTCGGCAACTTCCTTTTTGCATCATGCATCGAAGGGGAAAGGAAACAATTTCGCAACAGTCTGCAAGACCACCATGTTTGCGCAACAATTCTTCGGGGTCAGTAGCGGCTCCGAGGGGGAAAAGGTCAACTACAGTAAGAAACCATTGGACCGCCCGCATAGACATGAGTACATCGGAAACATATACTGTCCACCTACTCAGTGACACGAATAAAACAACCGGAAGTCTGCCGCATACATGACGACTATTTTTATCCGGCACTTTGTGATAAAAGGATCCTCCGGAATGGGGCACGGATGTGAGCTCTAATGGAGCCAGCTCGACTTGCGCAACTGGTGACCTCAGACCAGATATTGCACAATGGTTCGGCTCCCCGTGGGTCCGTAAGGTCACCACCTGTACACCAACGGTTGGCGCAACTATCAATTGTGTCAACGAAATAACTACGTTGTGTTGTGACGACCTGGCAAAGGGTGACCGATCACCCCATCGTGTTCACTGGAAAGGTTGCGAGACGAGGTGATAGCGGTACGAGCTCAGAAATGGGTAAAGAGATCATCTACTGAAAACTGCTCTGATCAAATCGGGAGAAGCTACTATTTTCGAAAACTTTGAATGAAGTTTCCTTAGATTATGTAAAAGGTGTGAGTAACTGAACCAAGGTATGCAGGATAATCCTAACAAGCAATCTGTCAATTTTTGTTTGACTGTAATGAAGAAAGAATCCCAACAATTATAAGAACTGTCGTCAATTTGCGCACCTAGTGACCTCAAACCAGATATTGCACAACAAATCGGCTCCCGTAGGTCTGTAAGGTCACGACCTGCGCGCCTGTACACCAACGGTTGGCGCAACTCTCAACGGTGTCAACGAAATAACTACGCCATGTTGTGACGACCCGGCAAAAAGGGTCGGCCGACCAGCCCATCGTGCTCACTGTGAGCATTCAAAAAACGGAGTGGCGGCAAGTGTGTCACACCAAGGTGCAACGCCCTTTTGGTGAATCATGGCGGCTCGGGCTTTTACAGTCAGAAAGAGCAAAGGAACAGCATGGGAATGAGTTCAAATTTTGGGGTAGTTGTTAAGTAGTGCAGAGCATGAATGCGCGTTATCGCGGTGGGTGGTCTCGCAAAAGATCAAACATCCACATCACTTTCAGTAGGGCATTGATATTACGATGACTGTATCGATAGACACTGAGAAGACAGTTTAATACAAAATTCAAAAGGTTGTGACTCATTCCACGGGCACACTAGCTTCACCTAACCGAAACCGGATTCTGGGTGGTGGTGGTTAACCGTTATTGTGTCAAGTGTTTGAGAACTGTAGTTACGAAATGTTATGCAATGAATCGAATTCTTCGCATTCTCTAGCCAATTAGGGTGGGAGAGATAAGAGGAATGCCATATGGAACATTCTGGAAAATCTGATCTGGAGACGACACAGAGAAAGAGAGGGGGAGAGAAAGATAAGGAAAGTTGATAAAAGAGTACATTGTGCTCAAACAGATAGAGAAAAACTACACTACATATGACCAAAGCACAGCGCTTACCTTGGCGTACGGGTGGAAGAATTTCCTCGTCTTGGACCTTCTGAATCGTTCCATAGCGACACACTTGGACTTGCACGTGTTCTTGGGTTGAATGACCAGCGAAGTTTTGGATGGCAACTTTTTCAGTGAAGTCTTGACCACTGGAAACCTTTCGGGTGTGAAATAGGTCGGGAGATGCTGCAGAGATGCTGGTCTTGGAATGCTCGACGTCGACGGCGGTGTCTGAGAGTACGGTGACACCAGAAGCTTCGGCTTCGGAGAGGCGAGCAGCAGAGCTGGTGCAGCTGACGGGATACGTCGCAGCTTGCGGGAACAGTCTCCCAACAGGGTGGTCGGGTGGTGAATTGTGGTTGGTGTGGTCATGGTGCACGTTGACATGGTTCTCTTACGGCCCGATGGTGTCGATGGTGGTTGGTGTGTGATGGGCGGCTCTTCGATCAACTCCACCAGGTCTTCGTCGTCTAGATTGAGACCGAACTTGCAACGGGTAACGTAGTCTTGCATATGATCGTGTGTCGCCGTGTCCGCTGGTTCGGCTGGTCTTGTCGCTCCGCCCTCGACTCCGCCCACAACAATTTTCGTTGCCGCCTCGTGTGCGCGCTGTGATTGCGGGAAAAGTTGTGGACGTTTGCCAAGGGTCATCTTGGGTCGACTGTCAATACAGTAGAGTACTGTCAGATACCGTATCCGAGAATCCCAATGGAAGAAAGCAACAAAAAAGGAGCTTGTTTTGACCGTGACAATCACTAGTTTGTAAATAACCGCACCCCAGCTTATCTCACAGTTATCAGAACAGAAATGAGTAACGAGCATACTTTTCATACCAGAGAAATGATTTCGATGAGTCTTTTGTTCAGTGAAACGATGAATAATTATGAATCGGACGGTATACTTACTTTTTCGATAACATTGATGTGTGGGAAGCAAGTTACTGTAATTAGAAGGGACATGGGAAAGTTTAGATATGACTACTGTATCCAATGCTGTCGAAGACCACAAGATCAAATGATCGACCGGGCTGTGGGGGGGGTGCAAGTTTGACACCAGAGGATCCATGGGAAAACAAAGATCTGCATGTTTTAAAATAACACCAAAGTGTCATTTCATTTCATCATGCTGATAAATGGTATACATGGAGGAAATGTGAAAGATTATCCAAAAATGAAATCTTTGAAAAAACCAAAAAATGAATTTCATCACTATGATGCGGATTCTAAAGTGATCGAAGAGAAAAAAAACTGAAAAATGGTTTTTCCTCTATCTTCCACTGAAAACTACAAAAGGTACAGTCAGAGAAACCGCCCGAACATTAAACGGGTAATATCAAAAGAATGAAGAGAGGAAGAGAGAGAGAGAGAAAGCGAGAGAGAGAGAGAGAGAGAGAGAGAGAGAGAGAGAGAGATAGAGAGAGAGAGAGAGAAAGAGAAAGAGAGTGAGAGTGAGAGAGAGAGAGTGAGTGAGAGAGGAAGAGGGACAAAACTTGACGAACCTAAGCGTAGCGAGGACTAGCTGCTGGTTTTAAAACAAGGCTCTGAAGCTATCAAAGTGAAACCTGTCAGACAATGCTTTCTGGTCATTTTCCAAGTGAAAATGTGTTCTCTGCTGCCATCAACACAGAATAAGGTTGATGCCAAAATCGGGCACAGTACGACCCAGGGCGGTGTTTGTACTTTGATCTCTGAACCAGGAACAGGGTTCTACACAGTATACCTCTACGATCAAGCTGAATCTGATGCCAATGAATCTTCAAGAATACTGTAAGAGACTTCATCAAGTCGCGAAATTTTGAAGAAAAGACAATCGGAATACGAGGTGCTTCTCGTTTTCGATCTCTGAACCAAAATACTGTATTCGGTCAAATCAGGGTTCTACAGAATATGACTACGATATCTGATGGCAAGAAATCGCCAAGAATACATTTTCCTACACAAGATTTGGTGAGTACAACATCAGAATTCATCAAATATGTTCATAGTGCTTCGAACTGTCCGTTTTTTGATCTATGAACAAAGACAGAGAATGGTCGGCGATTAGGTCAGACAACACCACGGTCATATGAGTGATCAGATTTATCGAAAACAAGTGCCGTGAGGATTGTTTCGGCCTAATCTGGCGTCAGAAATGTGGTAGAGATGAGAGGTATAAAAAAAAGTTTTAAGCTCAAAATGAGCTAGGAGCCATTTGAGAAGAGCCCTAAGCGACTAACAGATAGAAAATTAAGTCCTAATTCATTCTGATCAGTTTGAATATCTCAAAAGGGTTGTAATAATTCTAATGAGGAAAAACTAGGCTATCAAATTAAAATCTTCCATTTTCTCATCAGTCGTTAGCTTTCAAAAACATGTTAAATTTTCTATGGTGGTAGGGAATAGTTGGAAAACCTAAGAATTTCCAGAAATTTGAAAATTGACAAAAAATTAGACCCTTTTGAGTCGACGAAAAATCGGATCTTCCAACCTGGCCTGCATTTACCTGGACTATGTCGATTTTAGATTTCCAGAAAACAAAGCCAACATGCATTAGGATCAAGAAAAAGCAACCTTCTTCATGGTATTCTAGTCAGAAATATGTCAAATCTAAATCTCTAAAGCTTAGGGTTGACTTCAACTACAGAGAAAATATTGACTGCCCATTGTTGGAAAGAAACAAAAACAGTTCTGCAGTTTTCGAGAGCAAGACAGGTAAATAAAACTGAGCCGGTTGGTTGCATTGTGTTTTTGCGCACTGACTCATGCTTCGCTTGCTCAGGAAAAAACGAACTCTCAGTGCATGGAACGAAAATAGTTAAAAACGTCAATAATCTATATGAAACTCCGGAATTCAATCGACAATAAATTAGACCCATTTGAGTTGAAAAAAACCTGGATTCACCAGGAATAACCTGTCATACCTGGAAAAAACTATAGATTTACGACTTTACTCATGAAATTGTGGCCTTAAATAAAAAAATCTTTTATGGTAAGATTGTCAATAGAATATGAGAAGTGAGGGTAAAAAACATGAAAAATGGCTAAATTGTACAAAAATCGTGAGGTAAATCACCACATTTTCAAGTTTTTTTTAAACTTTCAGATAAAATATCAAAGATTGCATAGAACAGTTAGCAAAAAATGCCAAAAATGTTCCTACTGCAGAATTTTCACACGATTAAACAACACCTAATGCTATTTTTAGCAAGCGAACCAGTTTCGTCTTCAACTGTTTTTCCCAAAGAACAGAACTATATCACAGAGCGTCGGGGTGCGGAGTAAACAAAATTCGCGTGGGTTGCCGCGCGCTGCTGCGCGGCAAAAATGATGTGATGCACGGAGTGACCCATGATGCGGTGTTAGTCAACGTCACCTTACCGACTAGTTTTCGACTTAACCGCGTGGGAAAAAACAAAAATCGGGTGCGTCATAGGGGGGTTGAACTTCGAGGGAGCAGAGATCAACGAGCTACCTGGAACTAGTGACTGATAAAGCGAAAAACTGTTTTTTTATTTCTAATTCGAAGCAATTTTCTGATTTTTGATGGGAAAAACACTTCTCACCAAGAACATGCAGAAGAGATAATCGAAAAATGGTGTGCTTACTGTTTATAGTAGAAAATCAGAGATTCCGAAAATCTAGAGACATTAAACTCAGAAGATACCATCAACTACACTGTTGCTTCTTTGAGTACAGTCAAGGAGGACATGAGGCGACCTTTCATTCAAGACAACCTAACAGCAAAAACATGTTGAGGGCACAAGACTACCGTAACCCATCATGGACTACATCGCGACCGCTGACGTAAGCATGGGTCTTCCCGGAAAGTCCGGTCCTCGATTTGGCTAATGGATGAGGGTTACTGTATTGAGGGCTTGATGTGAAGTGGGTTGCAAAATCTACAAGCACCTTCAACAGGGAGATCAGGTGCGAAAATGGGGTGGTGGGACCCGAACCCTCGGTCTGCAGGGTCAGGGATAGGGTTGGGAATCCCGCCCGGCCGCCATGGCGGCCGCCACGCTAATCAAGCACCGCCACCGCCCAGCCACCGCCACCGAATGCGCAGCCATGGCGGCCGCCATGGCGGCCGTGGCGGTGCTTTCGTACAGTGGAAATTTGCTTTTTTTATACATACTTTTTTAATACTTTTTTTTATATTTGCGTGATGCATTAAAGAATCTGATATCTGATTTCGATGACATCGTCGGCGACGTCGTTGAAAATTTTTTTTTTCAAAAATGTTTTATTTTTGCGTGATCCATTAGGGAATCTGATATCTGATTTCGATGACGTCGTCGATGATATCGTCAGTGACATTGTCGAAACAAGTTTTTTTTATAATTTTTTTTTCTGAATTTATCATAGAATCTGAAATTCGATTTCGATGACATCGTCGGTAACGTCGTCAATGACGTCGTCGGTGACATTGTCGAAAAAATTTTTTTATTATTTTTTTTCTGAATTTATCATGGAATCTGAAATTCGATTTCGATGACATCGTCGGTAACGTCGTCGATGATGTCGTCGGTGACATTGTCGAAAAAAATTTTTTTTATTATTTTTTTTCTGAATTTATCATGGAATCTGCAATTCGATTTTGATGACATCGTCGGAAACGTCGTCGATGATGTCGTCGGTGACATTGTCGAAAAAAAATTTATTATTATTTTTTTTTTTGAATTTATCATGGAATCTGAAATTCGATTTCGATGACATCGTCGGTAACGTCGTCGATGACGTCGTCGTTGACATTGTCGAAAAAATTTTTTTTAATAATTTTTTTCTGAATTTATCATGGAATCTGAAATTCGATTTCGATGACATCGTCGGTAACGTCGTCGATGATGTCGTCGGTGACATTGTCGAAAAAAATTTTTTTTATTATTTTTTTTCTGAATTTATCATGGAATCTGCAATTCGATTTTGATGACATCGTCGGTAACGTCGTCGATGATGTCGTCGGTGACATTGTCGAAAAAAAATTTTTTATTATTTTTTTTTTTGAATTTATCATGGAATCTGAAATTCGATTTCGATGACATCGTCGGTAACGTCGTCGATGACGTCGTCGTTGACATTGTCGAAAAAATTTTTTTTAATAATTTTTTTCTGAATTTATCATGGAATCTGAAATTCGATTTCGATGACATCGTCGGTAACGTCGTCGATGATGTCGTCGGTGACATTGTCGAAAAAAATTTTTTTATTATTTTTTTTCTGAATTTATCATGGAATCTGCAATTCGATTTTGATGACATCGTCGGTAACGTCGTCGATGATGTCGTCGGTGACATTGTCGAAAAAAAATTTTTTTATTATTTTTTTTTGAATTTATCATGGAATCTGAAATTCGATTTCGATGACATCGTCGGTAACGTCGTCGATGACGTCGTCGTTGACATTGTCGAAAAAATTTTTTTTAATAATTTTTTTCTGAATTTATCATAGAATCTGAAATTCGATTTCGATGACATCGTCGGTAACGTCGTCAATGACGTCGTCGGTGACATTGTCGAAAAAAAATTTTTTTATTATTTTTTTTTGAATTCGAACTCTGAAAAAATATTTATAGATGTCGTTGCCAACAATCTCATCGACGACGTCATCGAAATCAGATATCAGATTCCCTTAAAATGTTCAAATAAAACATTTTTGAAAAAAAATTTTTTTTTCGACGACGTCACCGACGATGTCATCGACGATGTCATCGACGACGTCATCGAAATCAGATATCAGATTCCCTAATGGATCCGCCAAAAATAAAACATTTTTGAAAAAAAAATTTTTTTCGACGATGTCACCGATGACGTCATCGACGATGTCATTGACGACGTCATCAAAATCAGATATCAGATTCCCTAATGAATCCGCCAAAAATAAAACATTTTTGAAAAAAAATTTTTTTTCGACGATGTCACCGATGATGTCACCGACGATGTCATCGACGACGTCATCAAAATCAGATATCACACACGTCATCGACGATGTCATTGACGACGTCATCAAAATCAGATATCAGATTCCCTAATGAATCCGCCAAAAATAAAACATTTTTGAAAAAAAAATTTTTTCGACGATGTCACCGACGATGTCATCGACGACATCATCAAAATCAGATATCACATTCCCTAATGAATCCGCCAAAAATAAAACATTTTTGAAAAAAAAATTTTTTTCGACGATGTCACCGATGACGTCATCGACGATGTCATTGACGACGTCATCAAAATCAGATATCAGATTCCCTAATGAATCCGCCAAAAATAAAACATTTTTGAAAAAAAAATTTTTTTCGACGATGTCACCGATGACGTCATCGACGATGTCATTGACGACGTCATCAAAATCAGATATCAGATTCCCTAATGAATCCGCCAAAAATAAAACATTTTTGAAAAAAAAATTTTTTTCGACGATGTCACCGATGATGTCACCGACGATGTCATCGACGACGTCATCAAAATCAGATATCACATTCCCTAATGAATCCGCCAAAAATAAAACATTTTTGAAAAAAAAATTTTTTTCGACGATGTCACCGATGACGTCATCGACGATGTCATTGACGACGTCATCAAAATCAGATATCAGATTCCCTAATGAATCCGCCAAAAATAAAACATTTTTGAAAAAAAAATTTTTTTCGACGATGTCACCGATGACGTCATCGACGATGTCATTGACGACGTCATCAAAATCAGATATCAGATTCCCTAATGAATCCGCCAAAAATAAAACATTTTTGAAAAAAAAATTTTTTTCGACGATGTCACCGATGATGTCACCGACGATGTCATCGACGACGTCATCAAAATCAGATATCACATTCCCTAATGAATCCGCCAAAAATAAAACATTTTTGAAAAAAAAATTTTTTTCGACGATGTCACCGATGACGTCATCGACGATGTCATTGACGACGTCATCAAAATCAGATATCAGATTCCCTAATGAATCCGCCAAAAATAAAACATTTTTGAAAAAAAAATTTTTTTCGACGATGTCACCGATGACGTCATCGACGATGTCATTGACGACGTCATCGAAATCAGATATCAGATTCCCTAATGGATTTGCCAAAAATAAAACATTTTTGAAAAAAAAAATTTTCGACGATGTCACCGACGATGTCATCGACGACGTCATCAAAATCAGATATCAGATTCCCTAATGAATCCGCTAAAAATAAAACATTTTTGAGAAAAAAAATTTTTTTCGACGATGTCATCGACGACGTCATCGAAATCAGATATCAGATTTCTTAATGGATCACGCAAAAATGAATAATTTTTGAAAAAGAATTTTTTCGACGACGTCATCGACGAAATCAGATATGAGATTCCTTAATGGATCCCCCAAAAATATAACATTTTTGGAAAAAAAATTTTTTCGACGACGTCGCCGACGATGTCATCGGAATCGGATGTCAGATTCTGAAATGAATTCGGAAAAATATTCTCGTATTTCAAGAATTTTTTTTCGACGACGTCATCGACGACGTCGCCGGAATCGAATGTCAGATTCTAAAGTGAATAAAAAATGCGACAAAAAAAATAATTTTCCATTGAAAAAAAGCGCCGCCAAATATGCCGGGCGGCCGCCATGGCGGTGGCGGCGTAAGAGATGGCGGTGGCGGCGGCCGCCACGTCTGCGAGTACCGCCGCCACGCCATGGCGGCCGCCAGGCGGGCTTGATTCCCAACCCTAGTCAGGGACGAATGCGTTAACCATTTGACCAGAGGTACAAAACTTGAGTCGGTTATGAGTCTCTGTCAAGTTGGAATTGCGATGTCCATTTTTTGAGAACGAAACGTTGCGAAAAAGGCAAGAGAGGTGGTGATGAGACCCGAACCCTCAGTCTGTAGGGTCAAAAACAAATGCTTTAACCACTCGACCAGAGGTGCAAAGTTTGAGTCGGTATAGATTGTGACAAGGTTCTGGATAGAAGCTTGCATCAAACAGAACGTCGCGAGGGTAACATCGTTCTGAGTAGGGAGAGCTTAAAAGTCAGACCCAAGTGCTCTGGCCTGTTGACCATAGGTCTGATCTATAGTTAACTTCTACTCAAACCCAAGCAGATCTGAAAATCTGAAAACGTGTTGAAGGCTCTAACATCATGTTCTCACCACGACTACGCTTTGAACTTCGAGTTTGATCATCTCTTGGGTCATAAAAGGGTCGATAAGATAAGGGTTATTTGCAATAAGAGCATCCATGTCATCGTCATCAACATCATCGTTGTCAGCAAAAAGATAAGGAAAGAAGACGAACCGAAAAGATATCCAGCTTGTTCTGCTCCTTCTTGATGTACGCTTCCATCGCCAGATGAAACGCTGCAATCGTCTTGGCTTCTTTCCTCGACGACTTCAGAAGAGGCAGCAGTCTGAAAGTCAGAATCTCGACGATCGTTTTGCAGTTCGACGAGAACTGGACTGCAAAAAACCCGCAGGTAAATTGTCCATGTCGCAATTGGCGTTGTAATCACGGAGAAAGATCAGATTGGGACCAAATTCAAGCACGGTTTATTTTTGACCCACCAATTTCCGGAAAATTGATTGCGCGGGAAAAGTATGCCCAGTTTTTTTGTGCATTTAGTGTTTTTATTCTTTTTGGACACTGTTCTCTCTCTAGGAAATTTTATGTTGGGAAAGGTTCCTATGGGTACGTTTCACATTGCTTATATATCAAAAAGTACCTGACAGAAATGTTGGGTCCAGAAAACTCGCATCAAAATTTCTTTCTCTCTCTCTCTCTCTCCCTCTCTCTCTATTTCCCTCCCTCTCTCCTAAATTTCAAAACACGGATCATCAAAGTTGAATAGCATTCACACCATTCACCCTATTGTCTGTACCACTATCGTCTGACTCATTCTTCAACACAGAAGTGTCCTTCGGAGTACCCGGGGTCCCTGATGACGTAAGCATCCATTGCCCCCTTAACAAGGGTACGCGACCGACCCGTGACGTAGACAAGCCACGCCCCCAAACACAGTTCAACGGCTTGCCAGCTGTTCGGTAGACAAGGAGTGGTGGGACCCGTGACGTCAGCGAAGGGCTGCTGCTAACGTCTCTGATTTCTGTCCGCGCGCGCGCGCGAGAACTATTCTGCATCTGGAGTGAAATAGGGAGGGGAGTACTTTGTGGTCAGTGATCTTGACCCTTGCAATGTGTTTCACGGTGTTCCGAGAAGGTTAACAACCGCTTTTTCACTGACTTCCTGACTGATTTGGATGCTTTGGATGCCTCCTGACCACGAAATTGTGAATTCTGACTAGTCTCCTAGGTTTTCGAATAGGCTGAAGATGATGGAACTGCTTTTGAAAATTGCGGAACCGACCTGGTTCTTGAGTTCCTGTCGATACCAGTTTTACATGTAAATTGGATGAAGTCCCCTGTTTTTGCGCATCAACGCAAGGTTGATTCAAAATTTTCGCGAGTACGCGATTTCAAAACCAGGTCGGTTCCGCAACTTTTGAAAGCAGTTCTATCATCTTCAGCCTATTCGAAAACCTAGGAGACTAATCAGAATTTCGTGGAATTTCACTCATCAAAGTTTGTCTTCTCATTCATCTCAACAAAAATTGGTAGGTCAAACTTTTTTGACCGACCCCTCTCTTCGACTCGAATCCATCATTTTTACGTTCTCTGGAAATCGAAAACCGACAAAGTCCGAGTGAATATCGACAATAAATTAGACCTATTTGGATTTAACAGAGTTGTACCTATTCTGGCTTGAGTTTAAGCTGGCATACCTGGAAAAACTAGAGATTTCCCTATTTTACTCGGATCGCAAGGAGGCGACCAATAAGCAGCGAGCACAAACTCCGCCCTTCGTAAATCCTACACCATTGTAGATCAAATCACAGTTACTGTAGTTAGAAAAATTTTTCTCTGACGTTTTTTGTGGAGACCGTTCTTGCTGTCGGATAAGATCCAACAAGATCTCCCATGCAAATCAAACAAAAACCTTTTAATCCACTCCTTCGGTCTCCCTTGCAAATGTTTGAACGTCTCTTTGGCGAATATGTCTGGTTGATGGGAGTTAACAAATCTGTCGGTTAGCTTCATCGTCGTCGACTGGTTTATTTCACTCTCCTGAAACCTCTATTACATCATCTGCTGAAATGCGAGCTCACATGAGATATTGTTACGGCACACGTAGCGAGGCACGCGTAGTACCTTGTTATGTCGTCTGCTTGGGTTGCCAGCATGAACAGCCATTCGGGAATCTGGAATCTTTTCGTGATATCTGGTCTAGTGGTCTAGACGGTCGGATTGAAAGCCGTTTATCAAGTTATGGCTGATGGGTTCGTTCCCCATCGAGGGGTTCTCTTCCACCAATATCTTATGAATCATATAGGCCTATATAAAAATGTGAGATAGTGTGTTTGTGTCATCTACACATCAATAAAACAAAAATGGTCCTGGTTGAAAATTTGACCTACCTCCTTTTCTCAAAATCGTACTACTGTAACTCACTTTTTTTCAAGACCTATCAGAACAGTGTAAAGTTTTATACCTCGTGAACTTTTTGACCTAATTATTTTTTTTTTAATTTAACTACCGTAACTTACTTTCTTTTTTAAATTTAACTACTGTAACTCACTTTCTTCAACACCAACTTCTTCCTGCCTTCAGGACAACAGTGAAGTGAGAGGTTTGCCAAGGCTAACGCTGCATATCGTAAGGTCTCCGGAGAGTTGCTGGCCGTCCGAACTGTCAGTAGTACCGTGTCCAGAACTCCGAACTCGATTAGGCTGAAAAGTTTTTTCTTGGTTTGATCATCCAAGTTTGAGGTAAAGACACGATGCTTGCACCTTTTTTGCAGCATTCTCGAGACCAAAGTTCGGATTCCACTCGGATTATTTTTGCCTTTTTGCCAATAGGAAAAAATACTTCTAAACAAGTGAAACATAGAAGAAAAGTACTTCAAAATATGAAATGAAGTTAAAAGTATCGAAAAAAAGGTAAAATAAAGCGGAAAGTACTTGAAGAAAAAAGAAAATAGTTCAAGAAAATTGTATAACAAATAAACATTAATGACGACAAAAAGTTCTTTTTGAAAAAAAGGTTAAAAGTAACTCAAAGAACTAAAACACAACAAGAAAATATAATAAAGTGGAAAATAATAAATATGGAATGAAAAAAATACCTCAAAAACTGAAAAAAAGCAAAATTTTCAAAAAAAAAGTACCTCAACGAAGTCGAGTTCGAATGCTCAAAAAGAGCTTCCATAAGGCTCAACCCAAGTCTCTGCTGGTCTGGCGTCTTGGTCATTTTCGTCAGGATGGTAATTATTCTTTTTGTATAATTCTGAAAATCTTCTTCTTCTAGAATCCATCTCTAACTCACCTTATTTACAATAAAATCTCTATTCCTCCTCGATATACATTCCTCTATGCTTTTACCGACTGCTAGCCTCACTGAATTAAGGAAAAAGTCAGTCGCCGACCCGCCGCGGGTCCCCTACCTGGATCACAAGTCGCTGAGAGGAAAATTTTGATCAGCTTGTCAAAGTATTCTCGGTCGCGTAAATAGTCACATAGTGCTATAGACAGATCGACTGAGACTTTCGGCGTCGCCCATGCTTTCTTCATCAATTTCGTGATTATTGTGCAGCCCTGAATTTATCACTAATCCGAGTCGATGTGTTAAAAGGGGTGCCTGCGACGGGTCGGACACTCACCTCAATGATATCCGTGTCGGTATTCTTCATGATGTTGTCCATCGCGCGATCAATGAATGATTGGTACTTCGACAGCTTGGTTTTCAGTGTGTGCATCATTGCAACCTGGAGAAAAAACAAAAATTTATGGGAGGAGTGTTGGGATCGAACCTGTGAGCTGTCTCTCTCTCTCTCTCTCTCTCTCTCTCTCTCTCTGTCTCTCTGTGTCTCTCTCTGTCTCTCTCTCTCTGTCTCTCTCTCTCCCTCTCTCTCTCTCTCTCTCTCTCTCTCTCTCTCTTTCTCTCTCTCTCTCTCTCTTTCTCTCTCTCTCTCTTTCTCTCTCAGGATCCACCAACCTGTTCCGTGTGTGACTGTTTTGTGATCGGAGTGGGATTTGCAACCGAGTCTTGCTGAAAATAGTGTCGTTAGAAATGACTTAAGGGATCTTATTCTGAATTAGAACTTTGGTCGAATACGTACTCTTTCCTACTTCAACGTCAAACTTCCAAGAAAAATGGAATAAAATAGATTATAAGACCTTTTTTCTTCTCAAAGAAAATAAGAAAAAAAGAGCTATGAGACATTTCTCTGACTTCCAGAACTCAAATAACACCTCTAAGGTTTCCTAGGTTATCGCTACTATCATAAAATCCTTATGGGTTTTTCGTTACCACAATTTGCTCCAGTTTTTAAGGTTTTTCTAGCGAGTCTTTGTTTAAAAATAAAGAACATTAAAAACCACGCGGATTTTTCGGTCACTTCACGTTTTAGGGTCTTAAAACGGTTGTATCTAATCGAACCATGACCTAGGACTCCCATGCGAATAAGATTGTGTCCGGCCACCTTTTGGTGAAACACCACGCCACCAACTGAACACAAACCACTCACCGGCATCAAGGGATATCGGCTTCCATTCCTCTGATCAACTGGGCTCAGTTCATCCATGTGGTGCTCGGTCGATGTGGTCGCTGGTAGTGTTTGTCCAGCCGAAGATCCTTCCGACTAAAAATTACCGTAATACTTTAGGATACGGTATGTTTCACTAAAACCGTGCCACCTGTTTTTTGAGTTCAAAATTGCTGCATTCTGACTCGATAAGAGAGCTTTTCTTGATCTTTTCTGGCTATAACTTTTCAACCGTTCAACATATTTAGCTCAAATTTTTTTCACAATATCATCATAGGATTTTATTTAATTTTTCTGAATTTAACTCCATCAACATGAGTGAAAGCTGAGAAAACCAGGGAAAAACAGGTGGTCGCGATTTTTTGAAACATCCTGTACTATGAGTGCTGGTTTTGTTGTTGGTTGAGTTAATCTTTTTCTGTGAGTCAGATCTGGTTAGTCAGCAGTGTTGATTGAATGGTCGCACGGTTCGAAACAGATCATGGTAGTAGGGGTTAAAACATTGAAATTTTCAAATAAGTTCTCTTTTTTCTTCTCAATTCTAGCGTGAAAAAAATGTTAAAACTAGCGTTTTTCTCAATTTTCCTCATTGAAATACATCTCAAAATCAAAAATTCCGAGTTGAAAATAATAAATTTGAGTTCAAATAATGAACTTTCATGTTTCAAAAATGTGTTTCCTATCACCTAATCCAAAATTGACCTTACCTTGAACCTTCTATACTCTGACTCTTTCCGTACTGGAAGCGCCTCATCAGTGTTACAAGGAGTCGATAATGACTGTTGGAGTTTACATTCCGAATTTATGTGCTGAAATCAAAGCTTGGGTTAACCAGCAGGACATAAAGATTGGAAATCAACAATGTCCAGGTGATCATCGAAAAAAATAAGACACATTAGAGTCGACGAAAAACCTTGAGTTTTACGTAATATGACCTGGATATACCTTGACTTTGTCGATTTCCAGAGAGGACATGGGAATTTAATTAAAGCCACCTTCTCTATAAGCCAAATGTTACTGTACACGATAGACATACAGCCTAAAAGTGGTAAAAAATGACGTCAGACATTCGACCATCCACAGTGAAAAAGGACTTTTATGTAAGACATGTACTGTGACCATTATAAATTACTGAGTTTTGGGATCAATAGGTTATTCCGTAACATCACATTGCGGTTATTGATGGACAACTAGATTGAAAAAAACCGAAAAAACGAATAGTGCTTAACTCTTCTCGCTAGTACCTGGAGTTGCGCTTTTTGAGCTTTCTCAACGTTGAAGATGGTTTTGTTAAGATTACTGAATTGGCGACCTTGTCGTCCATCACCAAATCTGTCATCCGATTCCGACAAAGTCGTCGATCATGTCACCGACGATGTCATCGACGACGTCATCGAATCGGATGTCAGATTCTACAATGAGCCCGGAAAAATATAACTTTTTGGGAAAAATTCCGATAACGTCGTCGACGCTGTCATCGACGACGTCGTCGGAATCGAATCAGTGATAAATCCTGGACGACGCGATCACGATAAGCAGAAATTCAGTCATTTGAACAAAACAAACTTGCCAGTTGAAAAATTTCATTTTGGCTAACGAAGAGAGGATAACCAATAGTTAATTAATAACAGGCGATCCCTGTTGCTTCTATAAAATTAAGACCCTTACTATGGTCAAAAACTCTATCATTTGGAAAAAAAATCCATTGGACTCGAAATTCTGCGCGGAGTTTTTTCCAGGTAGTCACAGTACCTGTCTAACGTAAATAGCCTTCTACCACTGTCAGGCCGTGTCTTACATGTGCAATTAAATTCGGATTGTTTTAATACTTTATAATTTTCACCCTTTTCTAGTCAAAGCGTAAGTGTTAGAGCCAGCGACATACCAAAAAGTATGCACGAAAAAATGTTAGCGTTCATTTCTTTTTGGTCGACGTAGAAAACTCACATTTATCGTCTGATTCACGTTGAACTTTGTCGTTTGGAGAAGTGAAGAGTCATCCGGTTGATTTATCGTCGGTGTCCCACACATGCTAACGGACGCGTGTTCCGCCTTGTCGATCGTGATGCCATTCTGTAATTAGCTGGTTGAAGGCGCATACCGTAGTTCAAGAATGGAAAAACGCAGCTTTTTTTGAAAAGTTCCCACGGTCATTTTCAGCAAGATTACTAATATGGTAGTTCAGAGTAGAAAAAAACAAAACTTAAAAAAACTTTTTGGATTAATTTAGTACAAATCGCAGCTGGTTGAAGGCACATACCGTAGTCCAAGAGTTAAAATTGCGATAATTGGAAAATTTTCCCACGCTCAAATGAGATCACTATTACGATAATTCATTATCTTTACTTCAAATAAACACTTGAATGATAATTTTTTGACCACTACATAGTTCTATATGGTCAAAGCTCATTACCGTAGTAAAAGATTTCAAAAAAAAACATTCTATATTAGTTGGAACTATTTGATCAAGGTTATTACCAAGGTAATTTGAGGTCAAAACTTGAATTTTGATATCAACTCAAAAATGTGTTTCATTCGTCGATTATAAGAAAACTAAAAATCACAAAAAATTATCGCGTCACACTTTTTCAACTAACCTGTGGGCATGGTGGAGCCGAGTTTGGCGGAGCCAGTGGGACGTTGATGCTTGGTGTTGCATGGTGTGGCTCCAGTGGTGAGGTTGGTGACGACGGAAGCGAACATTCTGAGTCGTCCAGCTCGAAGAACGCGTCGTCGGTTCTAAAATGAACAGTTGATTTTGACAAGTATGCCCCAATTGCACAAATATCATGCGTTCCTTGCAGTTAGTCGCTAAGCCCCGCCTCTGGATCGATTTGATTGGCTAATTCTCACTTATAGGTGAAATATCTATAATTTCGCTTGGAGTGGATGCATCTTTATTGATTTTTTTAATATCTTTTCTTTTTTTCTATCATAAAATCTTTCAAAACAGACCCAATTTAATAAAATCTGGTACACTTCGTCAGAATATTTGATCTGATGCATTTTTCAATACAAAAATTCAAAAAAATGCTATTTTTATGCGAAAAGTCCAACTTTATCATCAAGTTGTGAATGTTTCGAAGCTTCATCATGGAGTCGGTGGGCACCTACAAAAGTTCTCTTTTTTTACCATATGAAGAACCTGATTGGAAGTGAGTGTATGCGTACTAAACATGATAAGACTGACGGGAGAATGCAGAAAATGTCAGAACTGTCGTAAAAGTTACTAGAAAGAAATCAATTATAGCCTAGTTGAACTTTTTCGAAGAGTTTTATATAAGATTGAGAGTAAAATCAAAATAGTATGTCCGAAAATAATATGCACAATTATTTTCATGATTATAACACTCTTCATAACCTAAAAATGGCTTTGAAACTTGGATCTATAAATATTCAGGTTAGTTTTACAGTATTCGGTCATCTGGTTCCTATTAAAACCAAAAAAGTCGATTTGCGAGTGTCCAAGAAAAATAGACACGATAGTTATTTCGACTGTCTTTTCGTTGTAACATATCAACATTATCTCAAAATGGATAGAAATCCCGTAACCCTACTAGGGCAACTCCCTGAGGTCATTGTGCCACTTTATAGAGCACATAAAATTGCCTGCTCTCAATAATTATTCGGGAAGAGATGGAATGGAGAAAAAGTTGATTCATCCATCAAGAATTCTATGAGACTGTTCAATATTTTCTCTCCCAGTTTATGTTTCTCTGAGTAATATGGTATTGTTTGCACAAAAGATAACCCTGATGTGCGGGCGGGGGGGGGGGGGGGGGGGGGGGGGGGGGGGGGGGGGGAGGAACCGCGACGGGTCCGGCACCACACGGAAAGACGAAAAACGAGCTTCAAAAAACATATCAGATTGCGATGAAAATGATACAGGCTGAAAAATGCAAAAAAATATTTTTCATGAGGATCGATCTTCGTCTTTTTCGGGGAACAAAAAGGAAAAAACAAAAACTGTCACCGACCGAGATCGATCTAATATCTTGGGGGTGACAGGCTAACGTCTTAACCAAAAGGCTACGGACGCCCGTCCATGAAGACTTTTGAGCCTGGCCGCGGGCAAAATCGTAACGCTTCCAGATTTCACTAGCACGAAGACAATTTCTGCATAACATTGTTGGGGTATCTATGGAAACTTGAATACAAACACGTCAAACGGTGAGAAATCAGCAATTTTAGGAGGAAAACTCCAATTATAGTTAATGGTGGTTGGAACAGGGCGCCCGGGCGCCCGAGCGGCAATCTCAAAAATGTCGGCTGCGACCTTCTCTATGAAGAAGTTGCTTCGGCACGAAGGATGTTGATTTTATAATTGTGAAAGGCGGTTATAACCTATAGGATACCTTAGGACGCCAGAGCAGGCAAATTAAGCTCGAAAATGTTAGCTGGCGCCCCTCTAAAGTGTTTTTTCGATGATGAACGTGAAGTATGAGGCTTTTGGGCGCCCGTAAGTCAACCATCTGGCTAGGGGGCGCCTTGATTTTGAGAAGGGCGCACTCTCTTGCGAAACAGAACAAAGCAAATGATAAAGTACGAAAAATGGGGCTCCGGGCGCCCGGGCAGGTAAAAGCTATCCAAATAGGCGCCCGGGCAAAAGAAAGCACACTCTTTTCATGAAGAAAATTAATCCTCATAAGTTTATGACTACTCCAGGTCGGAAACCAAAAAGTTCGGACAAGATAGGAGTGCCTGTACCGGGTCGGACACTGGTTCTACACCAATAAAACAAGTTGTAATGACTCGATACTATACACAAAGTTGTTATCCTGGGGATTCACAATCATTTTGACGCTCATTTGTTCATCAGAAACGAGAATCTCGAAAACAAAACCCGCTTTTCTCGGATCGAAGCACTTTCCGACAAAAACAAGACTGTCCCCTGTCACCATGTGAAGTTCTTACAGATGTACTACTGAGGCAAAACAAGAGAGTGGAAAATGTAAAAACTTAGTGTCGGCGTTGGGGATCGAACCCTGGACCCATAATTTTCAGCAATTTCTCAAACAGCTGATGAAGACGGGGGGAATATCGAGAAAAGGCAAAAATGATGAGTGGGATCGAACAATCGACCCATATTCTTCAGCCGTTCCACAGGACAACAGATAAACAGAAAGAAATCCAGAGAAAAGGCAAAAATCGGGGGCTGGAATCGTACCATCGACCCATATTCTTCAGCAGTTCCACAGGACAACAGATAACAGAAAGAAATCCTGAGAAAAGGCAAAAATCGGGGAGCTGGGATCGTACCATCGACCCATATTCTTCAGCCGTTCCACAGAACAACTAAAAACAGCATGAGCTCCTGAGAAAAGGCAAAAATCGGGGGCTGGAATCGTACCATCGACCCATATTCTTCAGCAGTTCCTCAGAACCACTGAACCATGTACGTGAAGGTCAGAAAAGGACTGAAAAAGGAGAAGATGAGGAATGCTTCTCGAATGAGAAGGCGTAAATGCCTTCATCTCGTGTTGCCTTTCCCATCTTCAAAATTAGAATGCTACTCTTGCCTTGGGAGAGGGGGGGGGGGGTCTGCCAAGCAAAATCTCAAAAATGCAAAGAACGGATCATCTGTTTGTTTTTAGCAGAGGAAACCGCGACGCATTGGCGACCGCAACGCGTTAGCAACTCTCTCTTCATTAAGGCTTTATTGCTCTAGCCATCGATCTATCGCGTGTCTGCATGAGTTGGGGGAGGGCGAGTTAGAACTAATTACTTTGGAAAAATGTTGATAGTTTTTGGGTCTTTTCTGTGGGATCATGAATGTCACGTTGCTGCGCACGCTAGCGTGGTTACGTTTTCTTCAAGTACTCATTAGCACGGTTCTGGACACGCTAGCGTGGTAAAACGTCCCACAACTGCATGATCAAGGACTTAGTACCACGTTTTTGGATTCACTAGCGTGATGAAGAAAACCAACTTAATCAGCTGAATAGTGAAGTACCCAGTATCACGTTTCTGATCACGCTAGCGTGATGCTAATATGATCACGTTTTTTTCTGGATTGACGTACGGAAGAAAATGAAAAACTAGACTGCAAAAGACTACCAAACTCAATTAGCTGAAGTGTTGCCACTTGGAGCCACGTTAGCGTGAAGACACCACGTTTCTTGCTCAAATTAAAAAGCTCAAAAACCGAGAATTATAAGACTACTCCTAGTCAATGTATCATAGGGGGACAAAAAAGAAACAAAGTTGGGATGACAGTTTACAATGGCATTGTGTGTGTGTATCGAGACTTAGAAGACTTATCTTTCCCTTGATCTTTTAATTGTAAGAAAAACATCGAATTTGGCAAGTTGCTGAAGAGAGACAGTGTGGACAAACTACGGCGGTCAAAGATCTAGAATTTCAAAAAAGGGTTACTGTAAGGTACAGTACCTTGCCCTGGATGGATCAAATTTTGAGTAGGTCAAAAGGTTACTGTATTAGTAGGGGGAATAGTTTAAGTGTGAGAAAAAAAGTTAGAATTAAGAAATAAAATAGGATTTTTTTGGAAAGTTTCAAAGGAATATGTTACTGTAAGATCTTTCAGCGCATGAAAGCATTACTGTAGTAGATCAAAAATATATTTCAATATTCACCAACTCCTAGGGGTAGTACAGTAACTAATCGAAAGCGGAGAGTGCAAAGTAGGTCAAAAAGATTACTATATCTGGCTCACTTATGACCTTCCTAGAACAAACACTGTATTTACCACATTCCCATAGGTCAAAAATATTACTGTAGGTACCACAAGGGTTACTGTACTACGAAAACTAGAAGATAATAGAAGTTGAAGTCGCACGGAACCTAAGAAGTGACTCCAATTAAAATAGAATCAGAAGGAAATAAGCTAGGATGATCAACTCGGTCTTTAATAGGAAAATGTTTTGACGATCAAATGACTTCAAAATGTTAGAGAAATTAACATTTCGACAAGAATTCGATGACAAATCAACCTCAATATGCTAGGCTTAATGAAAAAAAACAGTTAAGAGTAGGCAAAACTGAATTTTCCACATTAAAACTACAAATTATTCACAAAAAGTCTACAAAAAACATAATTATCACAAATCGTTTACACATATCTGACTTCAAATTGTCCACAAAAAGTTGACAAATCCAATCTGATTGAAAAATCACATGACTACACGATTTCATAAAACTGTCAAAAACTACAAAATGATGACAAAATCACACCTCGCGACAAAATCATCAAAGCAAGTACTAAAACATCGGAATTTCTTAACATTGTCTATTTATCTGTCCCTAGTGGTCATAAAATGGAACATTATGGGACATTTGTTCCGTTTCCGTTAGGACATGAACCCAAACCTGGTCATATCTCTCTCGGTCGATGTCGGTTGTGTATAAAAGCCATTTGATAGACGATAAAACAACTTTTAAGTAACTCTGATTCATCTCGACAAAACAAACAGAAATGTACAGCACTGCGGGGCATACATATGCCTAGCGAACGATTTAGTCTATTTTTGAAGTCATCGTTGACTGA
The DNA here is from genome assembly GCA_963978915.1 of Caenorhabditis parvicauda. Lineage (NCBI taxonomy): Eukaryota > Metazoa > Nematoda > Chromadorea > Rhabditida > Rhabditidae > Caenorhabditis > Caenorhabditis parvicauda. The sequence goes on from OZ022252.1 coordinate 5,217,239, forward strand.
TCTTTAATGGTAAGGTGAAGATTTGTAAAATTGGATATGAGAGAGAGAGAGAGAGAGAGAGAGAGAGAGAGAGAGAGAGAGAGAGAGATAGAGAGAGAATGGGAGAGAGAGAATGGGAGCGAGAGAGAGAGAAAAAAAGAAATCCGGGAAAAGGGGCGTAGTGTCTAATAAACCCGTAAATAACTCTGGTAGAGTGTATGAATGTAGATCAAAAACGGGCGGTACTAAAAGATTACTCAAAGTGTATAGGATAAATTCGCAACAGGGAATTCCAAAGTGATTTTGACGTATTTAAATCGAAATTCGTTAGGTTTATTTTTGTTCACAAAAAGTCTACAAAATGATCAAAAGTCTCAATTTGACCTTTTTCAGTGAAAGTAATACAGATTTGAAAATTAGAAAAAAACGTTGCAAAGTTCATAGCATGAATAAGCAAATGACACTTCAAAAATTAATGAAAACTTAAGGTTAATTATTTCTATTTTGTAAGAAAAGTCAAAATAAGGCTAAAACGTTGTGAAATGTCTAAAATAGCCTTCCTATTATTCCAGAGTCAAGAGAAATCAATGCAACTTATCTGACTTCAATTCAACTGATAAAGGTATTAATGTATTACCTGTGTCAGACACTAAAAGTTATGAATCAATAAAAAAAGAAAAAATGGTTGCAAAACAAACTGTCGACACAGAAAACGGTGCGATTCAAAGTGCACGAGGTCGCGAATTGGTCTTTCATAGCAGTGTTAAAGATCACAGTTTTACCATATTTCACGCTAGCGTGACTCGAAACTTCACGCTTGCGTGAAAACATCACTTATCAGAATCGAACAAGAAACGGGTCAAACATTGAGTGTTATCAGATCAGCTGGGATGGATTGATCACTGATCAATACACACATTCTGGATTTTCACCAATGGTCTATTGGTTAAGCGGTTTGTTTATGACATA
>OZ022252.1:5228186-5229863 GCA_963978915.1 Caenorhabditis parvicauda
TTTTGATCTTACCCAGTTCCATTAAGTTCTCACATTTTACAATTCCTGAAAAAACTACGGTAAAAACAATAGAGAACTATAGTTCGAAAACTCAAAAATTGTGAAAAAATAAAAACATATGTCTCTCGCGAGGGGACTTTTTTTACTTCAGTTATAAATTACGTTCACTTGGCTCTGCTCTACTCGCTTGAACAATTCGAAATCTAGCATTCAATATTTCTATGTTTTGATTTTGCTTAGTGACATTCTGTTTGATACCCTCTTTTCGAGGGTTGAGAAAAAAAAAGAGGTTCCGGCAAAGTTCGAACCCTGGTCACCCATGGTGATAGGCAAAACGTTTAACCACTAGACCATGGTCAAGAAAAGTTAAAAATTTAAATGTAGGATCCAATTCCCTGGTTAACTTTGCTTAGTGACATTCTGTTTGAAACCCTCTTTTCAGAAGGGTTGAGAAAAAAACAAAAAAGAGGTTTCGGCAAAGTTCGAACCCTGGTCACCCATGGTGAAAGACAAACGTTTAACCACTAGACCATGGTCAAGAAAGTGAAGAAGTACTAACTGATCCTTGTGTTATGCTCTCGAATTCCCTTTCTAAATGGCCTCATTTTTCCATCAAGTCGTTTTTTTCTCCTTGTGCACTCATATTTTTCTGTTTAGACCTCGTGCTTGATTGAACTTTGAGACTCTGCGTCGATTGCAGAATTAGCCACGCCCTCTTGTTCGCAGACCTTCAACTTGGCGAACAATGTGAATCGACCTTTAAACTTTTCTATGCACCTTTTGCATAAAGGCTACGCCCATTGTGCATGGTTTGAACTTTGATACCGAAACTTTGATTTTCTTATTTACCGTGCACCAATTGCAGAACTGGCCACGCCCATCTAGTCATCTTTATCACCGTTTTGATCTTGATGATAGAACTCTTCAATTTTCCATGCACTGTTAGCAGAAAAAGTCCCTCCCATTATTGGCCACGTGCCAAGGAAAATGATGTTTTTTGCACCTGTCGTATGTGACTCAGATATTAGCTGGCGAAAATAACTATTTCGACTTTGTTGCGGATTGATGACGTCACGAGAATATAGAGAGAGAGAGAGAGAGAGAGAGAGAGAGAGAGAGAGAGAGAGAGAGGGAGAGAGAGAGAGAAAGAGAGAGAGAGAGAGAGAGAGAGAGAGAGAGAGAGAGAGAGAAAGAGAGGGAGAGAGAGAGAGAGAGAGAGAGAGAGAGAGAGAGAGAGAGAGAAAGAGAGAGAGGGGAGAATCTGTAGTAGTCCCATTCTTGACATCCATGATTTCTCTTCAACTGTTCGGTACTGGATCGAACTTTCATGCTATAGATAGCTAGCAAAACCACAACCCACTAGACCATTGTTGAAAAGTTTTTGTCAAGAAAGGCTGGACCGATAGATCATTCGAATGTTTGCTTTGAATACCTGTGAATTCTATGCGTTTACAACTTTTACCACCGCAACACGTTCAGACCTTCATGTCTTTTCATTTTTCCTGACTGTCCCAAAAGAATTTGCTCATTTTCGATGCAAGCTATAAGCTCTTCCTCCTGAGTATCAGTCTGTAGATGAAAAACAGTCAAGTTACAGGAAGTCAATAACCCGAAAATGGGGCTACAATAATCCCTTTTGGGTACTGTAACCCGTACCACGTCAAAAAGTTTATTCTC